>OX940919.1:12153165-12625665 GCA_954870645.1 Agrotis clavis | reverse complement strand
TACTATTCGCAACAATTACAGTTTTAGTGTTAGAGAGTATCGCTGACCTGACCATTTCTATAAGTGCAAAGGCATAAGTATCCGGATCTGTAAAGAGTTTGAAAAAGGATGTATCAGTATTTATTAGACTATTATGAGCCTTTTCATAATTGATTAGGGTTTTGTGTCTTTGAGCTACCGTTTGTTGATACTTATTTTCAATTGACAAAAGAATACAACAGTGGTCTGTTACAGTTGTATTTAAAACCGCTGTAAAAGCCGTGTTCGTCTGTCTGTCCAGGCTCAGAAGGACATGGTCAAGACAGCCATCTCCCCTCGTTGGTAAGTAATGAGACGGCAACAACCCATGCACTGATAGCATATTTAAGTAGGTTAATCTATTATTTCTTTCTTGATTGCTATCTATTGGGGAAGTGATTAAGTCAATGTTAATATCACCTAGGATCAAGAGGTTTTTATTAAGAGTGATATTCTCAAGGTGATTATTGAGAGATGAAATGAAAGTAGCTGCGTTTAGAAATGAAGGTGACCGGTATATACCCAGTATGGTGTAGTTCGCAATTTGCAACTCCAATCCCGTAGCATTTACAAGTTTAAGTTCCTTACATTTTACTGATAGATTATTTTTGATGTAAGCAACTACCCCATCACATTGATTAATGTGGTGTTTTGTTTGAAATGGTGTATAATTAGCTAATTGCGGTATATTTTTGTTCGGGTTTAGCCAACATTCTGTAAGGATCAAAATATCTATTTCACATTTTAATTCAGCCAGAGTGAGTTGCAGGTCATCAAAATTTTTGTAGATACTTCTAATGTTTTGTGTTGATATAGTTAGGTTATACGTAGACTTTTCTATCTTTATATTTATTTCCTGTATACTGCCCTTAACGGAATCTGAGTTCTTAATTTGATCAATTTCATTCAACGTATCAAAACTATCCATTTATAAAGATAAGGTTAGAACTCTTGGGGTAGCAATTATGGTAGTTGGATATTAAAATTAAAAGCAGTTTAGGTCCAGGTAAGTATAACAATACGATGATGAACTCTTTGTAAAATAGTCGGGGGATGATTATTATGGAGCCTGAAGCGTGTTTATACTCTTTATAATATAGGTGTGCTCTTTTGTTGTTACGGATATAGGAGGTTTGAAAGTGTGTACGAAAATGTATTTTTAGTTTATTTTGATAAATAGCGTGTAGAATATATGGGATGAAAAATTGGTAGATATAATTAAATGATAAAGATGTATGTGTATATGTGTGTGTAGTCTTCTGTATGAGTTTTTTAGTATTGTAGATATTAGACATTATCTCAGAAAATATAAGTAATAAGTTGAGGTAAACTGATTTATATATGAAAAATTGTGCTAGGAAATATATACCCATAATTAGTCATAGTTCTTGCATGAGTTGCTGCACCTGTGCTTCGTGTTGAACATGGATAATTTTAGCCTTGTCATCTTTCCGGATTAGTACTTTTCCCATGGAGGTCCAACAGTACTTAACTTTTTGAGCCCTTTTCAGATCCCGAGCCAAGAAAAACAGACGGGCCGCCTTAGTAGTGAGTTGTTCAGATATAAAGATAGGTGTATCTTCGTTACTTCTGAAGCCTAGGTGTTTAGCCTGCAGCCGTGTCTTGTTTATAAGATTGAAGTCTTTCACCTTTTTTAAGAGGTCTGATCTCAGGATTGCAGACCTTAATTCCACTATAATTGTAGGTTTCTTCTCCCGTTCACCTCTTGGTTTCAAGCGGAAAATGTCGTTGATATCATGACCATTCATTCCTAGGTTAATGGTCTTAGAGAGCTCGACAACCATTTGTATGAGGTCTTCCCTGTTTTCCTGTGCCTTAATAGGAACATTTTTAATTTCCACGCAGGCCTTGCGGGAATTTCTTTGAAGGTCTTCTACTTTATCTTCCAGAAGGCAGATGTATTCCCGGTCTTTTAGAGCTTGGTTTTCTAGGAGTGCAATTTTGCCGCGGTACTCTTCATTCTGTTCAGTTAGGAGTGATACAGCCGCGTCAATTTTTGCATTCGATTCAGTTATCTCTTGCAATTTGCTGGTTATAGATGCGATTCCCTGACTTTGAGTGGCAACCATCGAGTTAATTAGGTCTCTTATCTCCTCTTTAAAAACGGAGAATTGATTTGGTGTGAAATCTTCTTCTCTAGGCCGTTTATTGCGTTGTGTGATATTTTCGTTGAGCGCTGGCAGTTCATCACTATTGGTTGTTGTTCTATTGAGAGACGGATCGGAAGAGAACTGTGACATTAAAGTGAGGTTTCTATTCGGTTTCGGCGATTGGGTAGGAGACGTTCCTTGCAGTGGCATGTTGATGATGGCCTATTTGAGTCGACAATATTGATAATCCGTTGAGTTGGTTTGTCCGCACGACGTCACTTTTGCGACCACTATACAATAGTCATATAATTATACACAGCGGAGGTCGAATAGCGTAGGCGCACAGCTGTGAGTTCGCAACGCAGCTAGGTAACGACGCGAGAACAGGATGGCAATTATGTCCACGCTCCCTTTTACTCGAGGTGCGCGGGGGACACGCGGGTACGTTTCACTGCGCAGTTTGGGAGGTCACTGTTTACACCACTAAGACAACTATGTTACTTGTTAATAGGTAGCACTTTCGTTTGAAATTATATCAAATTTTTGCGGAGCGTGCGATAACACGTCTATACTGAATGCTGGTTCGGACGGAAGAGGAAAATACAATAGAAATACGTTTTTTGGTTCAAAAAGTAATGCAAGTAGGAAACAACAGTAATAATACTCTGTCACTTCAAATAGGGTAGGTAGAGAAGTTTGCTTTGAAGTTAATCCTAACTTTATTTATTTAGCATACGTTGTGATGGACATTTATGTGATCCCCTTCACCTAGAAGCCCTCGTTTGTACATAAATATGCACCTATGTTGCTAAATTAAAAACTTAAATCTATAAAAATGACGCGGCGTTCTTTTTCGGGGCGCGGAAGGGACTGTCGTTGTCGGACTTGTGCTGGCTAAAATGACGGTGGTCCTTTAATAGCCCTTTATGCTCCAGGGTCACGGTTACTTGTTAAGACAGTCCCGCGACCCCGGCAGGTTTAGACTCAATGGGGGCCCCGAGAGTAAGGCACCATTTTAGTGCGTTGCGTCGTCGCAACCGCAAGAGCAGTTGCGTGAAACGACGCAACACACTAATGGAGCCTCACTCTGAGACGGTGTTGTTACATAATAAGGTTCTGTGACTTTTACGAAATTGTATACAAACGGTCAATTAAATGAATAGGTAAATACATTGTTTCGTGGTCCGTAAACTGTGAAAGCTTGCTACGGAAGTGATTCAACAGTCTTAATTAGAATAGGTAGAAAAAAAAGCAACGTCGCTTATCTATTGTTTTAATTTAAAGTTATAAATAAAAATATAATAGCCTTAAAAAGTGGTGTTTAAGTTAGATACACCTACCTATTTTCGATTAGGCCATTATTTCTGCTCTATTAAAACTCCGACACAATAACTTTCAATAATTAACATCAAAGGGGTAGAATAATTATTAGTGTTTTGTTACTCTTCTATTCACTTTCTATCCGACTGCGTCAGAAGGATAAGGCTATTTTCTGGTTAGCTTCGATGCTGAATGTCCGGGACTTCATCCTCGGCGCTTTTCTGTTGGTCGTCATTGTTGATTCAGAAATTGTGCGCCAATCTTGTGCAAAAAAAGTGCCGAATGTAGAGGCGGCAGAGATTTACGAAAGTAAAGCTGTATCTACACCGACTGGTATACCCATGTTTCGCTAGACTCAGATTCTGTACTCATAAAATCTTCGATTTTAGACTGATCATTTTTTCCAGGTAACAAGTTGATTATCTAACGTTTCGTGTAACGCCACAAGGATGGGTAAGGAGAAGACTCACATCAACATCGTGGTGATTGGCCACGTAGACTCCGGCAAGTCCACCACCACTGGCCATCTTATCTACAAATGCGGAGGCATCGACAAGAGGACTATCGAGAAGTTCGAAAAGGAGGCCCAGGAGATGGGCAAGGGATCGTTCAAGTATGCTTGGGTACGTACCTCTGTTTTGATTTTTGAATTATTTTATGTTTTCCTTCATTTTTACAGAGATTGGACTTTGCTACTACCTACCTACCTACTGACTTATGTATTGAAGGTTTCCTAGTGACTGCCCGCGGCACTCTCTCCGCCATATGGCATAATATACCGTTTCCAAGATCCCATCTATTTTTGAAGGTACCAAAATTCGAACAAAATCGGTCAAGCGGTTTAGGTGCAATCGTAATAAACTACGAACTGATGTTAACAACATTCATAATAAGTAGGAATAGTATGAACCATCAACGCAGCAGATAGCTCAAGACTGCAGCTTTTAACTCGAGCACAGAAGATATTCCTAGTGGTGGAGTAAAAGTTTAATTTAAAAAAGGAATAATCTCTTGCCCTTCCTCCTCCATATTTCTTCATCGATGAGTACATGACTAAGATAAGGCTGGACTATACATAGGTGAATGTTAAATTGTATTGTTTGAAATTCGTAGGTTTTGGATAAGTTAAAAGCAGAGCGTGAGCGCGGTATCACGATCGACATCGCGCTGTGGAAGTTCGAGACTGGCAAGTATTACGTGACCATCATCGACGCGCCCGGCCACAGGGACTTCATCAAAAACATGATCACTGGAACCTCCCAGGTAAGCTATGAAAAGGTTACTGTCTACAAAATACCCAATTTAAAGCACTCCCAATTAATTGACATCGGTTTCCTTGGGTCTTTTTCATCAGTTTTCTTGAAATTGTCGTTTATTTGAAGTGATTGTCCTAAGGGTGTTGTATAGTAAAGCAAATTAGCAACTTACACTTGATGATACATCAAAAGGGAATTCGGTTTTGTAAAAACCAGACATGTGATTAAGCATGGTCAGTTTATGTGTTTTCTTTTTCATAGATTACGAAAAGAATAGTAATATTAAAACCTCCCTACTTGTATGTATTAGGCCGCTGGTAAGTAAATGTTTCTATCAAAGAAAACAATTTTTTTTAGGATCTGGCTTGTTTTCTACGGAAAAAACGTTACTTCGGGCATATTAGTCTTTGTATTTGGTAATGTTATCTATCAGGCTGACTGCGCCGTACTAATCGTGGCTGCGGGCACGGGTGAGTTCGAGGCTGGAATTAGTAAGAATGGGCAGACGCGCGAGCACGCCCTGCTGGCATTCACCCTGGGCGTCAAGCAGCTCATCGTCGGCGTCAACAAGATGGACTCCACTGAGCCTCCCTACCACGAGGCACGCTACGAGGAGATCAAGAAGGAGGTGTCCTCTTACATCAAGAAGATTGGTAAGTTTAGCATTAGCTGGAATCAGATGATGGTTCTTGCCAACGGCTATTAAATTTGACTGTCTACTACTCGGTAGAGCCACACGAACGGGGAAAGATGGACGTTTGTTGCGAAAATTAAAGGTACCTACTTATATCTCGTCAGCGATTATTGCAATAAAAATTACAACAAAAGAATAAAATCTTAAGATCATTAATAGCATCTGAGTAAACGACTTCAGCACAATGAAAAGACAACTTTTAAATACCAACTTAGTCGGAAGTTTTTCAAGGCCAATGTCTTATTTGCATGACTTAATGGCAAGGTGACACTTCGCAGCTACGATTAGATTTTGCCGTTACTTGGATATTGTTTTTTTTTTATTTACCTAAACATAAACCTCTACAATGTACCTATAAATTAATCGGAATTTCTTAGAACTACTTTAAGTGAAACGCAAGGTGATATTGAGGTCGTATACTTACATAATCTCGATGCGGCAGGGTACAACCCCGCCACGGTGGCGTTCGTGCCCATCTCGGGCTGGCACGGGGACAACATGCTGGAGCCCTCCGACAAAATGCCCTGGTTCAAGGGCTGGACCATCGACCGCAAGGAGGGCAAGGTCGAGGGCAAATGCCTTATTGAGGTACGTAGTACATACCTAGATATAATTATTGATCTTAGTTAAAAAAAAAAGTCGCATTTCGTACCTCGCTAGGTACGGGCAAGAAAAGGAAGGGCCTCCCCACCCTTAGAATACCGGTCGTGGGCTGGTTTTAACCGTAATTCTGACGAGCTTCATAGCTTGAACATCTGAATTACATTTTTTTATTACTACCTCCACATTCCTACTCATGTGAAACACACGTTAAAAACAATAACAATATAAACTAGGATTTTTTTGTCTGCTCTCCCGTCAATATAATCCTGGCTAGACCTAATTCCTTATGAACCAAATATGAACATAGCAAATCTTTTTGTAAACAGTGCAGTTATAGAGCTAATGCCTTAAGGTTACTCAAGCTAGAAATAAACTTTGATCTAAACAAAGCCAGCGATGCGTAAAGATGTTCGAATGCTTACTTTCATGTCGTTCCTTTCGATTAAGTCCTTAACCTTTTGGTCTAGTCTTTAAGACCACGAACCTCTCTCTTCTAAAGGGCAGACGAGCTGAAGCAACATCACGATTATCAAAAACATTTAGGAGAAAATAAAGTGGACATTATTCTTGTAGCATTCTTGTCCTTGTTCTACCATTCAAATGTCGACTTCCTACTCTAGTAGGAAACTTATTAAAATCATGATCACTTCGTCATTATCTTTTATCAGTCTGCAAACTTTCGATCTCAGACTTTACCAAGGTCGAGACAAATATTCTAGAATCCTAAGCTGCCGTTATTAGAGACGTATCCAATAGTAATTTTATATTCAATTTATGCATAAGTAGTTGTATTCAGTGGCGGATTAATTACCACATTTGCCGCCTTTATTCAAGTTTTGCCGCCCCAACCGACCCATACCTACCCGTCTGTTTTTTGGGTTTTGGATTCATTAAATGACTCCTTCTCGTAATACATAAGACATTTCCGTAACCCTGGCAAACGCAAAATAAATACGCGCATATAACGTGGCGTTGTGGATCCCTGGCAAACATAAAATAGAATGATATTGGGCCAGAAAGCTATTTATTAGGCTTCAGTCTACTCAGCCTAATGGTAAATTCGCCACAGGTTATATGAATATCTGTTAATACTTGATACAGGCTCTGGACGCGATCCAGCCCCCATCCCGGCCCACGGAGAAGCCGCTGCGCTTGCCTCTGCAGGACGTGTACAAGATAGGAGGCATAGGCACCGTGCCTGTGGGGCGAGTTGAGACCGGCATCCTCAAACCTGGTAAGATATATAATATATTACTACATTTTTTAGGAACATTGCAAGCTTCTCGTATATTAGATGCACCAACTAAGATGATAGATGCATTTATCAATTAGTGACGAAACATAATTTTATTTTTTTATAAATTAGTTTTGGAGTTTTTCTGAAACCTTTAGAAAGGGATGTGTGTGCGTAACTAGTGTTTTCTTTAGAACGACCGCTGAAATTTTGATTTTGGCAAAAATATCCATCCACGTAATTGTAATTCGTAGCACAATGGAATGACGATGATGATTTATGAAGGTATGGTGGTCGTGTTCGCGCCGGCCGCCATCACCACTGAGGTGAAGTCTGTGGAGATGCACCACGAGGCTCTGCAGGAGGCCATGCCCGGGGACAACGTCGGATTCAATGTTAAGGTACGAACTAGGGTGAACCCTTCATTTTCATCAAGACACAAATTAAATACTGGTTTGATACAAAACTTATAGAATACCTACTTGTAAAAATATAATTTGTTTTATTTATACATACCTTTATGTATTGAGAATGTTTCTAACATTTATTATCATTAAGGTATAAAACAAGTATTCTAGGAGTTTTTATACAATATTTTTTTAATACTTTTATTTCAGTAGATCTGAAAGAAGAAAAAAAATAACTTTGTTACATTTATCGTTGTCGTTTGCAGAACGTGTCTGTAAAGGAACTGCGTCGTGGCTACGTAGCCGGCGACTCCAAGAACGCCCCGCCCAAGGGTGCCGCCGACTTCACGGCCCAGGTATAGTGACCCACTTTATTGTAGCCCTGTTTATATCAGCATCATCATCTTCGTCTTAGTTCAAGATTGATTAATTATTATTTTTGACTGGAAAAAAATAACAGATTAGGGTATGTATTAGGGCTTCCAATTCGAATATTCGCCCCATTTTACTATTCGAATATTTTTCGAAATGATTAAACCTTGATTTTTGCATATAAAAGAACCCCGACCGAACGGAGAAGAGTGACGAAGCTTGCAAAACGTTTTGAAAAGATATCTAATATCTTTAAACGAGCAATTCTTGTATATTTAAATATATACAGGGTGACTTTTTTACCACCGTCCAAAATTTTTCTATGCATTAGGTATCAATCACTAAACCCATTTTTGAAAAAAAATCGATACGTCAAATTGTCATATTAAATCATTTTCTCATCCGCTCTGTGTGGTCACTAAGCTAAACGTTAATAATATACACTTGCCGACGCATGAAACGGGCAGAGCGCACCCCGCTGACCCCCCGCCTCGCCCCGCTACACCTGAGCGACACATCACAGCGCGGTGTCCAGGTTCATCAACTTTTTATAGATAACATTGAGACGTGATATCTCGATATTTTTGTATTGATTGATACAAAAAGAAAAACCACGTATTCAATGATTTTCGCCAAAGATTAATATATTAAAATTTGGATGGTGACTAAAAAATCACCCTGTATAATCAGGATCTCGGAAACGGCTCCAAGGATTTTCATGAAAGTTACAGATTAGGGGTTTTTCGGCTCAAGGAATCGATTTATCAAGGTCCCAGGTTCGAGAAAAGCTCGGTTCCACAGATATAGACATTTTAAAATCCGAGCGAAGCTCGGTCAACCAGATATTTGAAAATGATAAGAGATGAGCGACTGATGCAGGTCTGTCGGGTCGTGTTAGTGGAATGGCGGGAGAGGGTTGAGTTATAGCAGTGGCCTCGATACGTTCAAGGAGATGCGGCCTATACTCGATGAGCCGTGCTTCCTTCCAACATATGGAATGAAGCACGGCTCCTTGACGTTTCAAGCGACACCGGCGCTCTCGGGAAGGACAAACGGGTGTGTCAACGGTGAACCAGACGCTCGGTGCTATCACTGCTCCAATGAGCCGTGTGAGCGCTTTACCCTCGTTTCATAGGTAGGAGACTTTCCTCACCGACTCTAGTTCGCTTCAAGCTCCCGCCCATCCTGCAGCAAGGTATCAAAAGTCGGCAAAGACCGTGCACCGACTGTTTTCGAACCCATAACAGGTCATATTAGTTGATCCTCTTCAAATTGGACGCGAGACGTCGATGCGTAGTGCCACCTCTTACAGACGCAACGGGCAAGTCGTTTACCTCACGCCTACTCTAAACGAAGACCGCAGGCGTTAGGGCCGAAACTGCGTTATGCGGATGCCCGCGCGGTTCTGATACAAAAGTGCTCCGTCGCGGGGACCCGCGCGGGGAACCGCGCGGGCGTCTGTCGCGGGTCGGTACGCCCCGTACCCACGCAACGGGGCCCGCATCCGTGCGACGGACGCCCGTGCGGGTCCCCGCGCGGTGCCACGCGCGGTGTCACGCGCGGGCTATTTCAGTCAATAAGGGTTCCTTGTTGACTACGGAACCCTAATAAAAATCTTCAAATTGAACTAGCGACACTGCGTAAATCGGTCTCCGCGACGGGGACCGTCGCATACCCAAGGAGCCCAGGCGCGTGACCACGCGCGGGTCCACGCGCGGGAGCGGGACCCGCGCGGAAATGGAATATTCGAATATCAAATTTTTCGAACATTTGGAAGCCCTAGTAGGTATAAAGATATAGCTGTCGTGATCGCGTCTGTACAATGGCAAGTGTTATCTCTATAAGGCTGTCTGATACCGCAGTAGTAACTTTAACAGTTACTTTTCAAACGGATTGATCAATTATTTAAACAAAGGTCAGGGTCTGCAATACACCATCAGTAAGTTTTCGAGAAACATGTATTTTGGTTTTAAAAATAATCAATACATGTTAAAATAGAATTCAATTGAAATTACGACATCTTCACGCGGACCGTATTTCAACATCGGTCTCAAGAATGGGCATTGTTCATTTTTTTCAATATGTTGTAATTGAAAAACCATTTCTAGGAATAGCGTTACTAATCATTAGTCACCAATCAAAAATGAAAAATGTTCATATTTGACTGATATTTTTGATAAAATACGCTTGACCTTCCTTGCCCTTCAAGTGACGTTATTATTGGCTGTACCGTTTTGTATCGTTGCCTCAGACAATAAAAAGTAAGTGGCAAGTATTTTCAACAATCTGTCAAGTGTCAAATTAAAAATGTCAAAAATGTAAACAAATAATATGTTTAGTTTTTTATATATTTTATGATTATTTCTGCAACATGCCTCATAATCTCTTTATAAGATTTGCGAGAAAAGTGATGCCGTGATGTAGGCGTGTAATATTGCAAGGTTTATAAAATGTACCTACTGTTGCGAAGATCATTTTGATGTAAGTAAGATATCAAAGCTTTAAATACCTTTGTATATTCATTAAGTTAATGCTAAAGTATTGCTCAGGAAAACGAACAATAATGTCACCTCGTCGACGACTTTCCGTTTTAAAAAACAAAAATAAAAACCGATTTCAAAAATTTATTGTATTTTTATAGTAGGGGAGGCGAGGATTCTAATTTGCAGTTACTCGAGCATCATGGCGACCTATTGGATTTGAAAGAATATGTTCTAAAAAGAAAAAAGTTTCTGACAAGTTTTCTATTTTAGTGGGGGGAGGGCGTGTAAACTGTTTTAAAACTGTAAAAAAAAACAGTTGTACAGAAGTACTCGAGCGCGTCAGCTATTTACAGTGTAAACGCGCTTTTCTATTTCTGATAACCAATACATATTAATCGGACGATTAACTCGAGGGGGCTGTCCGTGGCAAGCGGTTGAAAATCCAAAAAAAAAGTTAATCAAGCGCGTCAGATATTCAAAGTGTATGTAAAGTAGACCTTAAAAAGTGTCGTATTAAAATGTCTGACGATTTGGATGTGGCACAAAGTAATAATTCATATTTCTATTGGTAAAAAAAACGTAATCTTGAAATACTCGAGCGCGTTCCATTTTTTTTTAAATTGAAACTAACACTGTAAAAATCATACTCACTAATAATCTGACGTTTTTCATGGGGCGATGTCGGTAGACTCGCGGAGAAAAGGTGAACTACCTGTTAGTTCGCAAGTATCGGTCGTGATTTAATGTCCGCCATCTTCAATGTACATAATCATATACAATTTTTTGAACGTAATTAATCTACCTTTTCGTAATCTGACTCGCTCAAGTATTTCTGTGGATCGATTTTTTTTACTAATCTGGCGGGTTCTCCCACACAACCAATGTTGGGGACCATATGAAGGGTTGATACTTGGTACAGGTACAATAAAGGGTGCAAGATTTCTCCTTTATGATAATCTGATGCGCTGGAGTCACATTAAAATTCCCTCCCTGGGCTCCCCGACTAAGGATGTTAACTGACGTCTACTATCAGGAGAAAGTGACGTTGTGTTGTCAGGCAGTTTTTTAAATTATTCACTGGTGAGGCAACGGCACAACTTTTTGGTCAATGGTGACGTCAGCTACCTCGAAAATTAAAATATTAAAAATAAAAAAACTATTGAGCCAATCATAAAAATATTCAAATTAGTTTCTCAAAATGCTCTAAATTTGCAGAAAATAAAATAAAATCGAATGTTTGAAAAATTAAGACAATCCCCATTTGAATGTCCTTTAGATTCTGACAACGAAAACTGCTGTAATAAATAATTGCAGGTGTAGTTTGTAAAATGAATTCTCTCTTTAATGAATGATATTGTTAAAGCTCGCACACTACCCATTACAATACAAGTTAGAAAATTGCCCAAAAAGCCGACACATTATTGTTCACCATTCTGCAACATTGCGAAAACTATGCATTGCTAAATGTAATCATTAGTAAGTAGTTGTAATATTATCGTGTCCCCTAATTTCCTGTCGCCTATCGAGTTTGTAATGAATGTTATCGGCTGACCTTGTACCTACTGTTATACATAGTTCTCTGTAATATTGGATGTCCACATTGCTGGGAAATTAGCCAATGGTTATTATAGGGACATATTGAATTGTTGGTGAGCATTAACTCTAAATAGTTTAGACCGGTCACCAGCACATAATATTTATGACGAAATAACCTTTGTAAATGAGTACCTAACCGCGGATTAATTAAGAGCTCTGCTTACAGCTTGGCCAGAACGTCTTGAAACGGAACTAATCTTTTTGTTTGCTTATAACGTTTTAAAATCTTTGATATTTGATGTAAACAAAGAACGTAGGTTTGTTAGATTTATTATTGTGCCATAAAACTAACGTAATAAGTAAAAAAAAAAATATTCAAAGTGCTGTTAGCGAGAGCACAGTGGCGACTTCCGGTTTTCTACTCTAATTTGACAAGCTGTACAAACAAACTTTTTTTAACGTGGTAAATACTCAAATGAATGTTCTCCTGCCAAGTTGAGAAGGGATCCTGTCAGACTCGTACTGACTAAAATCCACGATTTTCCTGCAATAGACGTTTGCGTCCTACGGTCACTTACCTGTTTAGGAAGTCCCACGTCACACGACGGAAGGCTTTGGCTCTACATGGGGGCCCTCTCAGATTGCTAAGCTTACAGCATTCGAGGCGCGCGTGGAACACAACGCGCCGTCGACACGGGCATGGCCCATGATCGAACGGCAAGCCACACATTACTCGTCGTCTGCATGCCAGCGTCTATTACAATAACTATTATCTATAGGGATTCAGTGTTATTACTTCGAAGATACTTCTTTGTTATCAAATTTTGACGACAATAATCAAAAATTGGTCGTAGCAGGCTTAATAAATCAGATCAGATAAAATTAACAAGTAAATTATGTACTTAGTTTTATCTGATATTAACGCATTTCAAAACAGGAAAATATTTCTGATCAGCTGGCCTACCATGATGTCCCAAAGCGTGAGTCTTTAGGCTGTGGGAGAGAGACAGAGCAATAAAAGTCGTCTAGCGCCGTCTCGTTCCCTGAGCGGAACAACTCACGCTTTAGGCCGGCCGCATACATCGCATCAGTTTTCCTGATCAGGAATCCTGATTCGTTTTCTATCCGTACACAGTGAATTCATACAAATGTGTGTGCATGTCACACACATTTGTGTAACTTCCCGTACAAATTTCGAAAAACGGATCAGGATTCCTGATCAGGAAAACTGATGTATTCGGCCGGCCTTAAGACGTCATGGTAGGCCGGCAGGTGATAACCAAACCAACGCCAAAAAACAAAATATTAGTTTTACAAATGCTTTGGAAAGTACCTGACATAACTGGACTCTTATGTAAAAGCTTCTAATTGGACGCAATGCTTACGTACTCTACCATCTCTGCAAACAATCCAAGGCTAGCATTAATTTATCGTTGAATAACAATATTGATTTATCAAGAAATATGAATCTAAACGATCCACCGGAGGACTTCCTGTGAAGGTACGCCTGCGCACGCGCAAGCAGACCGGAGTATGTATTGGAATAGACCAGTGCAATTTTATGACACTGCGCAGGCGACTGTCGCAAGATGGATTTTTTTTTTTTTTTTGTTAATTTGATGGAAAAAAATGAGTTCTTCGTTCATACACTAGAGGCGCTTTTTCATTTTCCATAAAATATAAACGCCGTAAATACTTCAAGTCTGTATTCAAGTACGCTGTAAATACTTAATACGGAAATCGTGTGAAAAGCTCTCTAAAGACCATTTCGGTAGGTAGGTATTCCAATTCCGTCCCTTTATATGGGTACTGACATGCGGTCGAAGCCTCGATAATCCTGCACAGGAAATCACATTCGGTAGACCATAGTGTCCAACCCGCACTGGGCCCGCGTGGTGGATTATGGCCCACTCCCTCTCACAGAGAGGAGGCCTGTGTCCCAGCAGAGGGAACATTATAGGCTGATGATGATGATGATGAGACCGTAGTGTGTATATGAAATAATAAGGTTAATAATGATGATATCGATCGAGTAATTAGACAGGTTACTACTATCCCTTCTCGTACCTTCCATCAGGGAAGTCATAATAGCTATAATTGATTGAGGTTACAATGCTAAATGCGGTGGTTTATGGTTTATGCTCATGATTTTAAAATTAGTGTAACAGTAACGAAGAAGATTTTTTACGTGTTATATTTGTCAGGTGATCGTGCTGAACCACCCGGGACAGATCAGCAACGGTTACACGCCTGTGCTGGACTGCCACACCGCACACATCGCCTGCAAATTCGCCGAGATCAAGGAGAAGTGCGACCGCCGTACCGGTGCGTAGATTATTAATATGAGTTCTGTAGAATAGAAAGTTTCTATTCCTACGAAGCCGCGTCCTTTGGCTAAGTAGGTACTACTGCATTTAATTAGAGAAACGTGAGGTATTTTTGCTTTGTCTTTGGACACATCTGCAATGCTTCCAAATTTGAAATCATTGGTGGTTTTTTTTTTAATTAGGTATTTACCCTTTGCATAGCGCTCCACCTGTGGCTCCACGGTCACATAATTATCTTTATTAAAGTCCATCAGACTTTAGACCTCAAGTTTCTAATCAGACTACCGATATTTTAGATACCTACGTAGTACATAGTGGGAATAGTGATGAAACCTTGGTTTCTCGATTCGATGATGATTTCTATCATCCAATAAAGTAAAAAGGAGAATGCTCACGCTGCATAGAAAAAAAACCAGCTTCGGCAGAAAGGAGTTGTATCTCAAATTATCAATAATATAGTGTAAAAAACGGTTATTTCAATATTACAAACAGACACTCCAACTTTATTTATATTGCCTACGGAGTGGAGCGGAGTGGAGTCGCGACGATTATTTTTTTGTTGAGTGTATACAGTAACTTCGTTCCATCCGGGTGTCCCTTGTTTTAAAATCATCAAATGAGTCCTCCCACCCCGAGCAGGGAGGGACTGTCAGACTATAGATTTGTAAGTATAATGCTTCCGCCACAAAAATTAAAACTATCCTAAGTCCAATTTTGATACAGGCAAGACAACGGAAGAGGACCCGAAGTCGATAAAGTCAGGCGACGCAGCCATAGTGATCCTGGTGCCTACCAAGGCGCTTTGTGTGGAGTCCTTCCAGGAGTTCCCACCGCTCGGCCGCTTCGCTGTGCGCGACATGCGTCAGACCGTCGCCGTCGGCGTCATCAAGGTACACAAATACACCAGTCTCCTATCCTATTTCTAATACAACATCATTCATATGAGGAGCTCGTAGCCAAATAATACAGCCGCACGGGCTGATCTTCCGGGTTAAACCGCGCTTGCCGAGGTTGGTCTGTGGATGGGTGACCATCTGTTATAGCGAGTTTCCTCCGTGCCTCGGAAAGCACGTAAAGCCGTTGGTCCCGGTTGTCATTTGTAGATCTTTGACAGTCAATACTATTAGTCAGAAGCTCTAAAAATCTGACAATCAGTCTTCTCAGAGTTTCGTATTGTTACCCAGTTGGGTTGTGGAGGTCCGACAGGCGGTCGCTCCATGTAAAATACTGATATTCAGCTGCATTTAGTTCGACTGGAAGCCCACCCCAATATAGTTGGACAACAGTTGATGACAACGTCATTCATAATACTTATGAGGCAGGGAAACGATTTGTTTTAGATTTAATCCGAAATGTTATTCATTACAACTGGTTTTTATTACATTATCGTAGAGTCGATCTGTGTCGATTGGTGGTTCAAGGTCTCTCGTCTAAACATGTTAAATTCCGTAATCTTTTTGTTCCAGAGTGTTACCTTCAAGGAAGTCACAACGGGTAAAATTACCAAGGCTGCCGAGAAGGCCCAAAAGAAAAAATAACTATGGGGCATCCTAAAAAAAGTAGCGCACCCGCCTCGCTCCGTGCGCGCCCGGCCGGCTGCGCGCGCGCACGGCTGCGGCTGCGCGCGCGCGGCCCGGCCCAGCTGTGTAGCTAGCCCCCTAGTGTCTCCCCGCAATCGGAGCTTCTTCACTGGTGACATCACGCTCGTCCTCTACGTATGCATTTATCATAGCACGATATTCTTAAAGTTAGTTCGTTTTAGTTACGCTTACGTGTTAAGTTTATATATTTGTGATTATTTTAGTCGTAAGTTACTCGCCAAGTTTGAGTTTCCGTATCTGAAAGCTCGTTACGTTTTATTTTTCCATCGCAAGGAGTTTAGGAGGAAAAGCAATGGAGTGCAATGGTCGTTGAATTTTTAAACCATTCGATGCACAGAACACACTGATTGCTTTGTGAGTATCTACTGACAAATCCTGGTACTCTCGTCGAATGTACTTGTTGATCACTTCTATGTTATTTTTATTTATAATTGTTATAACATTGATTCTGTCTAATTTTCACAATTACTTTTTATAAATTTGCTTTTAAAAATAGCCGTTTTCTTGATAAATATTCCGACTTATTGATGAATAAAATTCATTGTATTTTTATTATGCCTATAGATACGTAGGTGTAAGTATTATATTATCGTATCTACTTGTTTCCACATTATTACGAGATTATTGTAAAGTTAACATCAGCTTAGTAATTGAGGGAAGTTGATTGTAAATCATTCCTCTGTAGTTAGCAGTATGACTTAAACGTTATAAACGTAATGATAGAAATTTTTGAAAACTTTGTAAGGCGTAGGTAACGAATTTTTGGTTCCTAGAATTTAAAGATAATTGAAATAATTTGATCTTCTGCGTGAGGGTTTAAATATTCAATATTAATCAACCCATTATACTGTTTCCATAATCTTACTGTTTAGATATTCTTATGTACGGAAAACAAACTCGAGACTCATTTTAAGCTAAATGTAACTTTGTAATTTTTTCAATAATTTTGTAAAGACCTTTGATCCTGATAAAACCAATAAAGAAGCTACTGGTAAATAAAACAAGTTTTATTTTTCGACATGCTTCCCAATGACTTCAGTCTGAAAAGTTTAGACGGTGTCTGATTGAGCCTGGTCCATGTCTGACTTATGCCTTGATCACACAGGCGAGACGGTACTCTCGGCCGAGTAGGTACTCGGTATGTATGTACAATAACATAACAAAAAAAAAATATACATGTCGAATTGAGAACCTCCTCCTTTTTTTTTCGTCGGTTAAAAATAGGGTGGAGCCCTCTGCGCTATGTTATACGTATCGAGAACTCTGACGAGAGCACTGTGTCGCCCATTTGCTCTGTACAGCTTGACATAAAAATGTAGAAAACCGGAAGTCGCCACTGTCTTCGCGCTACCAGCACTTTGAATGATTTTTTTTTATTTGTTTTCACTTATTACGTTAGTTTTATGGCACAATAATAAATCTAATAAACCTGCGGTCTTTGTTTACATCAAATATCAAAGATTTTAAAACGCTGTCAGAAATAAAAATTTTAGTTCCGTTTCAATCCGTTCTGGCCAAGCTGTACGTGTGGTGCGATTGTGGGTGCGATCAAAGCAATAAAGGGCCTACCACACGCACATACTTCACCACAGTAACTGCGTAAGCTTCACGGAGCGGGCAAAGAATGAAGAATGAATGAAACAAGAATGTTTCCCAATGAAGAATTATTTTTGTTTGTTAGTGAAAAAAATATAAAAGCAAGCGCAAGCGTGTGGCTATGGTGGCTATGCCGCCCGTCCGTGTACAGAGTTTTCATGCGAGAAGCTTACGTGGTTAGAATACTGTGGTGTAGCTTGAGCGTGTGGTATGTATGCCCATTAGACCCCATTCGCACCTGTCCTATGTATATAATAGGACTTGCTCTTCGATTGTTTTCTTCTCTTCTCTGTGGAGTGGGAATTTCCCAGTCCGACCATGAAATCCATAGCTATTTCCATAGATTTATAGTATGGACTGCGCAATTTCTACAATCTACAAAGAAAGGAAAACGTGCTTTTATGAGTTTGGAAGGCGCAGTCCATCTTTTTAAGTCTATCTAGCCTATAGATCTATGGCAATAATTAAGCACGCCACACACGACTAAGATCCTATAATATTTTATCATACCTTAACGCTCGCCATACAATTCAATGGACCATCACACACGACGAAGATAATATATGTTTCATATTTTCGTATCTTAGGATCCCATCAAAACATTTCTTGTTAAATGTTGCCAAGACGACCACATAAGGTTTGGCCTGTGAAAAAGATATCAGATCTCGTGAAGAGCCAAACTTCTGAATCTACACGGCCTAACTCTACCGACACTAACTTCGCAAATTCAACATAATATCAGTAAAGTTGCCAAGCTGTATTATAATATCTTAGCCGTGTGCGACGCCCTTTATGTTCTGAACAAATGAACTCAGATATTCCCGTTTGTTGCCAGCAAGGCAACTAACAAAAAAAACAAGACTGGCAAGAGTTCGGTAGGTTCTGGATGAGTGATAAGCGCGCTTATAAAGACTAAACTATTTTCTTGGTTTAATTGTATTAACATTCTCTTATTCATGGAGATAGAAATTTTTATTTCATGAAAAGCGAAAACGCTAACGGTCAGCTCAGACCGAGACGTGACGCTGCGCGCACTTTTCAATAGAGTTATTCAAAATGTAACTCTATTTTAAAAGACAAAAGATACACCTTTCGCAACGCAGCTCGACGCCACGCTGCGCAGCGCGGCGCCGCGCACGTCGTTCAAAATCTGACTTTGTTTACTACAAGAAAAGATACTTTGAAGTATCGTTGCATCACGTCGCTTCGCGTCGCGTCTCGGTGTGAACTGACGCTTATACCCCCAGACATTGACAATAAATAATCTGACATTGACAGTTGACACTGACATAACGATGTGAATTTGACAGTTCGTGTTATCAAGTTTCTGTGAGGTGGATGAGTTTTCGCCGCCTTTATTATTTACTTGCGATACCAGTGAGTTGTTGATAACGAAACACGATGACGTGTGCTTTGCCGTAAGTGAAAGTAACTTATTAGTGGTAGGAGCAATACGCGTAGGCCTTCAATATCTGTTGTGTATTGTAGCAACTGCAGTCTGCCGCGAGCCGTGGTTCTGTACGCTTGGATCCATTAAATCGTTCTGCTTCGTTTACGATGTGTGGAATTTTTGCATATATTAATCACCTAACGCCTAAAACTCGGCGTGAAATATTAGAATTATTAGTTACTGGATTAAAACGTTTGGAATACAGAGGCTATGATTCTGCAGGCGTCGCCGTGGACGCTGCTGATCAGAAAGACATAGCTGTTCTCAAACGACAAGGCAAAGTCGCCGCTCTCGAGGAATTGTTGCAGGAGCGTTGTGTTGAACTGTCAGTGGAAGATAGTGTGGAGTCGCACTGCGGCATCGCACACACGAGATGGGCCACCCATGGAGAGCCCAGCGCTGTCAACTCTCATCCTCAACGATCTGGCGAGGACAACGCGTTCGTTGTTATCCACAATGGAATCATTACAAACTACAAAGAAGTTAAAACTTTCCTGGAAAACAAAGGGTATGTGTTTGAATCCCAAACTGACACAGAAGCAATTGCCAAGTTGATTCACCATCTGTACAATCAGCACAAGGATTTCAGCTTCCAAGAGCTTGCAGAACAGGTAATTCAACAGTTAGAAGGTGCTTTTGCTTTGTGCTTCAAGTCTCGTTATTTCCCAAATGAATGTGTGGCAACCCGCCGTGGTAGTCCGCTGCTAGTGGGTATCAAGACCCGCCGCCGCCTGTCTAGTGACCATGTACCCATCATGTACACCAACAACAAAGCCACCCGTGGTGTAGTGCCATCTGTACCACGAGTCAACAGCCATGCTCAGTTCCAGCCAGAAGAAGAAAGAGAAGTTGAATATTTCTTTGCCTCTGATGCTTCAGCTGTAATTGAACATACCAACAGAGTGCTTTACTTTGAAGATGATGATGTTGCTCACATCAAGGATGGTGTTCTTAGCATTCATCGTCTGTCTGGCAGTAGCACTGACCCTCACCAGAGAGAAATTTTCACTCTGAAACTGGAGCTGCAACAAATAATGAAAGGCAATTATGACTACTTCATGCAAAAGGAAATTTTCGAACAACCAGAGTCCATTGTAAACACTATGAGGGGGCGTCTTAACTTTGCTGACAGTACTGTCACCTTAGGAGGTATTAAAGATTATATACCGGAGATCAAACGATGCAGGAGGTTGATGTTAATAGGCTGTGGTACCAGCTACCACAGTGCTGTAGCTACTCGTCAGCTTCTGGAAGAGTTAACAGAGCTGCCAGTCATGGTGGAGCTTGCTTCTGATTTCCTAGACAGGAACACACCAGTTTTTCGTGATGATGTGTGCTTCTTCATCTCCCAGTCTGGAGAAACAGCAGACACCTTAATGGCACTCCGCTATTGCAAACGTCATGGTGCCCTGATTGTTGGTATCACCAACACTGTGGGTAGTTCTATCTGTCGCGAGTCTCACTGCGGCGTGCACATCAATGCTGGCCCTGAAATTGGTGTAGCATCAACAAAAGCCTACACTTCTCAGTTTGTTTCGTTAGTGATGTTTGCTCTCGTGATCAGCGAGGATCGTATCTCTCTACAAAAGAGGCGCGCTGACATCATAGAAGGACTTCATGAATTGGACACCAAAATCCGTCAAGTACTGGCTTTGGACAACGAAGTTAGAACTTTAGCAGAAGACCTTTACCGTCAGCGATCTCTGCTCATCATGGGCCGCGGATACAACTTTGCCACTTGCCTTGAAGGAGCCTTGAAAGTAAAAGAATTAACGTACATGCACAGCGAGGGCATTATGGCCGGTGAACTGAAGCACGGACCGCTTGCGCTAATCGACGACTCTATGCCGGTTGTGATGATCGTAATGCGCGACCCTGTTTACTCAAAATGCATGAATGCATTACAGCAAGTTACTGCCCGTCAAGGCCGCCCCATCCTCATTTGTGAGGAAGGTGACAAAGAAACAATGGCGTTTGCGTCACGATGCCTTCAGATACCTAAGACTGTGGACTGTCTCCAGGGCGTGCTCACAGTCATCCCCATGCAGCTGCTCGCGTACCACATCGCTGTTTTGCGCGACTGCAACGTCGACTGCCCACGTAATCTCGCTAAATCGGTTACTGTTGAGTAGGTAACTTCATACTACTGTGAGAGTCTTCGCACTACTAAAGGTGATAGCTATGTAACGTTAAGTCATCGATAATTAGCTATAGCCCAGTCAACGAATAGTTATAGAAGGAAAGTCTTGGAACATAATTTTTGAATATTTAACTTTGTTTGGACTAGTTAGGTGAACATATCAAAAGTCCCTGTGCCTAGCCCTTGAGCTGTGGGGAAGGGGGGGGGGAGGTTTGAAGGTACCATTATTTGTTTTGAGCATTCGTTGACTGGGCTACTAATGTTAATTATTGACAGAAAAAGATTGTTATTCAGTAATGGACCAAAATCGTGGATTATTGATATTTCATGAAATTAATTCGACAATACTTTGGTTATGCTGTAAGCGGTTTACATAAATAAGTATGTATAAAATACCGTTTCGTACTCATGTGTGATTATTTTAAATGCTTTGTTTTCAGTCAATTTCCGTACATTCCCAAATTTGTCTACTATTTTAAACTTATGAAGTTCCATTGACATTCCATTACTTTGTCAATAGGTAAATGTTCTAATAGCTATTATGTATGACTTTACAAGACTTAAGTTGTAGGATCAAGGCCATACCTCTCGCTTGCATACCGGCTGCGGACAGACAGGCACTCATTAATGTGTAAATACATTCAAGTCGCCCAATTTGTTGTGAATTCTGGTTTTAAGTTTTGTGAGACGAGACGCCTTGTCTTATAAAATTGGAAGAAAGGTCCAATTTTATAAGACAAGGCGTTCTTAATAAATGGCATCACTTGCCTGCTGATTTATGCTTACTGCCACTTTAATTTCCTATTTTATTTAGTAATTAATTTAAGAAGTATATTGATCATCAATTCATGAGTAATATAATTTAGCGAGTTAGTAGGTACCTAGTAAAATAACGGCTGGAATTTTAATTTACAAATGTGCAATTCAGGCCCAGTTGTTAAACTAACTATTGTTAAAATCTCATACATTTTTTTTAAACAAATGGTTACAAAATGTGTACCTAGGATTTAACAAATAGTTTAACTACAGATCAAAAAACTCAACACTACTGTGAGATTTGCAAAAATGCTAGGAACCTACTTGATGCAAATAAAGTCTAAGGGTCGATTTATACTAGCACAGAGTCGAAGCGCATCGAAGCGCGTTTTCTAAAACTGAACATAACAATTTCAACCTTAACTCCACAGCGTAACGCACACTATTTTCACGAATCACGATCGGCGTTGTTCGCGCGCAGACGCGCGAATTCTGAAGAAAGCGCGCGACTTTTTAAAATCTTAGAAGTAATTATGTGCGTTACTCTGTGGAGTTAAGGTAGAAATTGTTATGTTCAGTTTTAGAAATTCGCTTCGATGCGCTTCGACTCTGCGCTAGTATAAATCGACCCTAATTCTATAGGCATTTAAATGTTACCTACAGAACTATGAAATTGTTGAATCGGAACAATGTTCAACGATAAAATGTATACCTATCTTAACTTACAACAATCAACAAAATGTATTTTTCATGTTCCAAAAATTTTATTTACAGATGTTATGATTTGATAAGTGTTTTAATTATCAACATCAGATTGTCGAATGTCTATACGTTTTATACCTAGCAGATTGCAATTATTATTAGAATTTGTTAATAAGTATTTTAAAATGTAATGATACTCAACACGCGGCCTGCTGGGCAATTAAATGTTTACGAGGGTTTTTTGTATAAATAACTTCGATCGAAGATAAATAAAGACAGCGAATATGATTCGCCTGTCAATCTTGCACACCCTCAATATGTCCTACCTACCCGGCATGCAAAGGGTTGATTATCGTTATCAATATGCATCACATTCGATTGAGATTCTTAGTAGGTATGTACTTATTTATAGGATTTTTATCATACATAATAAATTAGAGTTCATATGTCCTAGCAATGTCCTAGATGTGGAAATTGCTACACATAAATTACATTGAAATTGATGTACCTCTAACTTGAATCTATCTGATTAGAATAAGTATACTTATGTATTTTGTTTTCTTAAAACTTTATTTCGACAATAGAAAAGTTCACCTTAGTGATAAAGTTAGGTAACCTATTAGTAGGTAGAAATCTGTAACTAGCGTTACTATCTAGAGTAATTGCTAATCTACAGGGTGAATTTTCTAACTGTGCCTGAATGACTAGGATGAATCTCGCGGCGGATTTTGATGAAAACTATACGTAAAACTTCACCATTTTCCCTCTATTAACTTCCGATTTTTGAAAAATGAGTTTCACTGGGCTGGAATCGAACGCATTGAATTTGGAGAAAAATAAACACGCTGTTTTAAACCATCGGATGGGGTCGCTAACAATGGTCAAATTCTGGGAAGTAATGATATGCCGAGGTACCTACGACACGCCCAGTTGGGTTGGAAAATTCGCCCTGTATAATTATTTGAAATGAAAATAGAAACAGATTCAAAAACAAACAGATTCAAAATGATGAAATTTTCATCATTTTGAATCTGTTTGTTGATATGGTTTCAAAACAAGGAAATGTGCAATAAGTGCGCACTTCATGATTTTGATAACAAGCGATTACTCTAATTGAATTTTTTCGTCGTCATAAATATTCCCCGAAGTAGGTACATAGGTAGCTGGAAATCTTTAAAAAGTGTGCATCTTCGTAGAAGATATTTTTTTGTACTTATTGTAAATATATCGCTTTTACTGTTTCATAAAATACCATCTATTTATTCTAATACTTATTCGGAATGTAGGTACTAGAGTGCTCTGATTACAAAACTATATTCAACCTTCAAAAAAATGATAGGTACTTAAGTAAAAAAATGTAAATATCGTTAATTAATTTACTGTTGTTTATTTTTATATTCTAAATTAATAGCTAGTCAAAATCCTTAGCTTAGATATTTTTGATATTAAATACCTGGTAAGAAAAAAAAATTGTATATTTATTTATTTATTTATACCACCATCTATATTATTTAAACCACCATCGATACTAAATCTTATTTGATTAGAATAGTACCTATAAAAGTACCTATTCTTATAGGGCCTTCAATACATCACAGTCAACACTGTGTTCAGCATCGTATCCCTGAGTAGGTAGGTACTTTCCCAGCACAATAGTACCTACTTCCATGCCAATACGATTAAAATGCATACTCAAAACAGGAAATTTTAATACAGCAAATAGGTACTTTGAGCGATTACGCATTATTACTTAACTGAATTCAAGATCGTGCCTATTACGCCTATCTCAAACTTATATTTTTTTGAGGCCTTACCACGAGCTCTTAACGCGCTCCAGTTTAGGCTGTGGGAAAGAGATGGCGCTAGATGACTTGTATAGCTCTGTCTCTTTCCCACAGCCTAAACTGGATCGCGCTAAGAGTTCATGGTAGGCCACCAGATGCAATCGCTTTTTAATAATTAATTTTACAATTTGACAACCCGCTATTTTTTTAAAGCAGCTGTTCAGAGTAAGAACATGTTATACCTTTGTTTTATAAATTTTCAGTAAAACAATATCCATGTTATTAAAATAAATATGAAAAATTAACTAGGTAGTTTCTATTCCATGACATCTGTTTTGGACTTAATTTGTATTGCCGCGGAATAGAATGAAATAGAATTTTTGTATCCGAAAGCACAATGATATTCATGCTTATTTGTGACGTGTAGACTGGAAACAAGCGGGAATAATTATACGCCATGTGTATTCCAGAGAATTATCGCGTTTTCTCGGGAATTTTCATAGTGTGGATCTGTTATCTGCTCACAGTGTAACATAATGCTTTGTAACATTTCCTTACACAAAAATTCGCTACCATTCCATTTCGCGCTTATAAAATTGAGTGTTATTCAACCCTTTCCTTCTCCCTATCCTGTGGTGTAACTGGGGCCGCGTAGCTCTACCCTCGGACTCACACACAAATTAAAAAGTCGCTGGTGACATCGCATCGGGCGCGGCGACTACAAGTTTTGTTCCCATTTAGTAAAGTAGTACAACTTCTATACCTATTATGAAATCATTTTCAAAGTTTATATGGCCACAGAATAGATATGGCCGCTTTCTATTCTATGGCCCTCTGCTACTTACATCACTTTTTGACCTCATAAGGAGATGAATTTCATAATATCCTTTGCTTCTACACTCAGCTCTGCTGTGATCAGAGGCCTTACCACGCCTCTATTAACGCGATCCAGTTTAGGCTATGGGAAAGAGATGGCGCTCGACGACTTGTATAGCTCTGTCTCTATCCCACAGCCTAAACTAGATCGCATTAAGGGGGATGCTCCAACCAGCCCGCGAAATTCAAATTTTTTTACGTTTTTTGCAATTTGCAGGCCAGTGACATGTTGTAACTTTATAAATATTTGTGTTGCGCAAATAACAAGTATAATTTTAAATATAAAAAATATCAAAAAACTCGCTCCATCAGCTCTCACATAGAAAAGGTGCATCATGTTAAAATCTCCGAAATCTAACTACGATGCACCTTTTCTATGTGAGAGCTGATGGAGCGAGTTTTTTGATATTTTTAAAGTTACAACATGTCACTGGCCTGCAAATTGCAAAAAACGTAAAAAAATTTGAATTTCGCGGGCTACATCGAAGCAATCACCTTAAGGTGATTGCTTCGATGTAGCCCGCGAAATTCAATTTTTTCAAAAAAAAACCGAAATATCAAAAAACTCGCTCCATCAGCTCTTCACATAGAAAAGGTGCATCGTAGTTAGATTTCGGAGATTTTCACAATGATATTCATGCTTATTTGTGACGTGTAGACTGGAAACAAGCGGGAATAATTATACGCCATGTGTATTCCAGAGAATTATCGCGTTTTCTCGGGAATTTTCATAGTGTGGATCTGTTATCTGCTCACAGTGTAACATAATGCTTTGTAACATTTCCTTACACAAAAATTCGCTACCATTCCATTTCGCGCTTATAAAATTGAGTGTTATTCAACCCTTTCCTTCTCCCTATCCTGTGGTGTAACTGGGGCCGCGTAGCTCTACCCTCGGACTCACACACAAATTAAAAAGTCGCTGGTGACATCGCATCGGGCGCGGCGACTACAAGTTTTGTTCCCATTTAGTAAAGTAGTACAACTTCTATACCTATTATGAAATCATTTTCAAAGTTTATATGGCCACAGAATAGATATGGCCGCTTTCTATTCTATGGCCCTCTGCTACTTACATCACTTTTTGACCTCATAAGGAGATGAATTTCATAATATCCTTTGCTTCTACACTCAGCTCTGCTGTGATCAGAGGCCTTACCACGCCTCTATTAACGCGATCCAGTTTAGGCTATGGGAAAGAGATGGCGCTCGACGACTTGTATAGCTCTGTCTCTATCCCACAGCCTAAACTAGATCGCATTAAGGGGGATGCTCCAACCAGCCCGCGAAATTCAAATTTTTTTACGTTTTTTGCAATTTGCAGGCCAGTGACATGTTGTAACTTTATAAATATTTGTGTTGCGCAAATAACAAGTATAATTTTAAATATAAAAAATATCAAAAAACTCGCTCCATCAGCTCTCACATAGAAAAGGTGCATCATGTTAAAATCTCCGAAATCTAACTACGATGCACCTTTTCTATGTGAGAGCTGATGGAGCGAGTTTTTTGATATTTTTAAAGTTACAACATGTCACTGGCCTGCAAATTGCAAAAAACGTAAAAAAATTTGAATTTCGCGGGCTACATCGAAGCAATCACCTTAAGGTGATTGCTTCGATGTAGCCCGCGAAATTCAATTTTTTCAAAAAAAAACCGAAATATCAAAAAACTCGCTCCATCAGCTCTTCACATAGAAAAGGTGCATCGTAGTTAGATTTCGGAGATTTTAACATGATGCACCTTTTCTATGTGAGAGCTGATGGAGCGAGTTTTTTGATATTTTTTATATTTAAAATTATACTTGTTATTTGCGCAACACAAATATTTATAAAGTTACAACATGTCACTGGCCTGCAAATTGCAAAAAACGTAAAAAAATTTGAATTTCGCGGGCTGGTTGGAGCATCCCCCTTAAGAGCTTGTGGTAAGGCCTCAGATACACCTACAAAACGCCTCGCTCCCGTGTCATCCACTCCATTGTGATCAAATATCGCCGGTCAATATAATATAAATCTTACTGTTTCAATAAATCACGCATTGTGTTGGGTACAAATTCGCCAATATAATGTGAGCTGATTGGCATAGGTGGTTGCAGTAGCAGCTATGCAATCGAACATGCAGCGCAACAATGGGGATGGCAACTCAAAGCTAATCGTAGATGGCGCTGCGATAGTTGGTCCCTACGTCAGATTACTGTCGTACCTTGTACAAAAAACAAACAAGATTTATTGTTATAAAAATTGAGTATAAATACAAAACAAATATGGAAAATTATTCGTCAATGCAAGTGCATATACTAAAAGAACAATTAAGACGCCGCGGTGCATCTACAAGAGGAAAAAAAGTGATTTAATTGAGTGGTAATACATTTGATTTTACCGTAATAAATCCACAATTACTTGTAGTTGAGGTTTCAATTTTTGAGTTTAGGTATGTTTTACCTGTCCTCTCCTATAACAAGAATATAATGCTGCTTCTGACTTTCTATTTTGATAAAATATCATAATGTTTTAAGTCAGTAATTTTACCCCTTTTTTCTATTTAGATTTGAGAAATATCACAATATATTTAATTTCTTAACACCACAACTATCACAAAACTCGTTCCAGGTGATAATTCTTCCGCCAGACGAACCATTTCATGATTTATAGAGCGATGCAATACTGGTACTTAACCTCCAATAGAAAAGTATATAATATTATTTTGAAAAGTGTATTCGATTGTTTAGTTATGGTATAATCATAGAATTTCATTAATAAACTCAACTAACGGCCTATCCCGGTTTCGCAAACCTGGATATTTGTTTATTATATAGCTTTTCCTTAGTTATAATTCAATTTTTGTTCTCAAGGCAGTCACAGCAGCTACCCATTATTTCTTGATAGTGTGAATTGACGGAAAGGAGATTGGGCAAATCAGGGCTTTTTATCTGTTAGTTGTACAGTACTACCGAAAATCTTTAAATAAATAAAGATGATCGAATGCAAAGTTTTAGCAGTATTGGTACTGTCTGTAAAATGTACAATTTATTAAAAGTAAAATAATTGATTTGATTTATGGGTTATGCTCTATTATTCTATTTTTATATCTTTCTTTCTTCTCCTTTCTGGCCCGGGAACCCGTCTTTTGATCAATTACAAAAGCAATAACGTAAGTAATTAGGGTTTAGAAGTTATTTTATTAACCTTACCCTCTCTTTACACATTTATACGAACTTATTTTAATGACAAAGATATGCAGTTTTTAGTTATTACAACAAATAATTTGGAAAATATTTTAAGGAAATAACGTGATTATAATTATACAATCTAGAAAAATGGCAATAAAACCTGCAATTAGCTGTCAATGTCATGTTTGTTTATTATGTCAAACTGTCAATAGTTTTCGCACTTCTTTTGACAATATTGATTTGTATTTTCGAATTGTATTGTATCGAATAGAGCTACCGGTTCCTCATTATTTTACTTCAACGAATATTTACGTCGGTATCGACCATTGCCGGGCGCAAGAGATCGCTGCCTATCACCTCCGTGAAGACACGGCGGTGCCCTGCCCAAGCATATATATAGTCCTGCACCGTAAGCTCCACTGTGTCCTACGGGCGATCGTAACAGTGGTGACGACCAGGCGTTTCTTCCATCTCAATCACATACATACAGGAACCTCCCGAAATATCGGTGTCTGTCCAGTTAATCTAACCCGAACGCCGAGAGCGCTCATGTTATTTTACTATACTTACCTCACTTTCTATGATTAAAACGCTCCTGAGAATTCAGTGCATATTGGATGTATTTAATTATCAGGTGCAGTGAATTCAATGTAGTTGCATTGATATAAAACTAAAATAGATACATAATAACAATGATCATAACGCGAGGTTATCCTGTGAAGTTAGGTTAGTTACCCTGTTCTACTTTACTCAGACAGTACAGAAATAAAAAAAAGAATATATCCTAGAATCTACTTGAAGTAAGCAATATCCTAGCCTACATTTGGTTGATGTACAACAATCTTGAGCTTGTCCCCAAGCTCCATACAAAATTGCCCAATCTCCTTTGTATGTTCCATCATTTTTACAACTTAAGGGGGATGCTCCAACCAGCCCGCGAAATTCAATTTTTTTTACGTTTTTTGCAATTTGCAGGCCAGTGACATGTTGTAACTTTATAAATATTTGTGTTGCGCAAATAACAAGTATAATTTTAAATATAAAAAATATCAAAAAACTCGCTCCATCAGCTCTCACATAGAAAAGGTGCATCATGTTAAAATCTCCGAAATCTAACTACGATGCACCTTTTCTATGTGAGAGCTGATGGAGCGAGTTTTTTGATATTTTTTATATTTAAAATTATACTTGTTATTTGCGCAACACAAATATTTATAAAGTTACAACATGTCACTGGCCTGCAAATTGCAAAAAACGTAAAAAAATTTGAATTTCGCGGGCTACATCGAAGCAATCACCTTAATACACAACATCTAGTCATTTTACATCAATAAATCGTTTTTTTGCAGAAAATTCCTTTGATTTGACAGTTCTTTTGGGACCAAACTGTCACTTGTCACTTTGACACTTGCCTTCCCCATTGCTCTGCAATTCTGCATGGGGGGGGTTCCATACCCGCAAGGAACAATCAACAGTAACTGATATTTGTATGGCCTACGGGTAATTGTTCCGTGACTGGCTGTTTAATTTTGTTTAGGTATTGCGATTTTTAATACCCACGATAAAGATACCTTTATTACACTTTAACGGTCTAATTAATAAATGAGAAACCATTCATAGGTATTCCTGATGGCGATGCCGCGACATATTAAATACCTACCGGATATCCCAGTGCTTCCTAAATCGATGAATATACCTACCTACAAGTAATCCTGTGCGCGAAGTCACTACTAGAGATGTGCCTGATGGCAATATTCCCACTGCCGGCAATATTCCCAATATTGCCACTGCCGGTAAAATACCAAAATTGCCGGCAACTTTGGCAATATTGCCAAAGTTGCCAGTCAAATAACACCAGTATAATTTATTATTACTGCAGGTGCAGTTTATATTACTGTAGATAATACGTTGCGGCATTAAGTCCGCCTTATAAAAACTACTAAGTTGTTACTCTAAACGGTGATTTACTGATTATGTAAGAATTACCGAAACAAATGCATTAAAATAATGTTATTTTTGTTGATTATTTGTAGTTTAGACAGAGATTTATACTTCCATATTATATAGGTACTTATATTCGTTGTTTTTGCTATGTGATTTTGCATGAAAAACTAGTAGCCCACTCAACGAACAGTTATAGAGGGAAATTCTTGGAACACGATTTTGGACTTCGTTACTTTGTTTGAACTAGTTAGGAGGTGAATATAATTATCAAAAGTCCCCGCCACTAGCCCTTGAGCTGTGGGGGAGGGGGGTTTAAAGGTTCCATTTTTTGATTTTTCACTTATAACTTGGAAACCATGCCTCCTAGCGGCATGGTTTGTATCAATAAAACAAAGGCTGAATAAATTTCCTATAAGTTTCATTTAGTAACCATTTCGATATCTTGTATAGTTTATATATATTATTTATAAAAATATATTTTTTTGCATTCGGAAAGTCTTATTTAATATTGCCATAAATCCAGAAAGCAGCAGCAGTCTTTTCAAACTCTCGCTGTAGTACCTACTCCTCCGTGTATTTTTGTGGGCAACTCACACTTGACCAAAAATTAATACCTACCTATACGAAAATTGTTTACAACAAAAAAGAACTAAAGTTTCCAAAGATAGTGTTTCCGCATCTCTTATGGGTGCGGATTTCCTCCTACATAGTACAGTCCTACCTAGTCTGTAAGTACCTAGTATAATTTAAAATGAGTTTCTAAGGTAATAATTACTGCTATCCCTCGGTGGGGGAAGACAAGACATCAAGCTTGATGGTGGTCACCGAATTTAAGAACTACTTAAACCTGGTGGACATTGAGAGAGACCCGAAAGGGTCTCTCTCAATGTCCGTGGGCCTCCAGATAAAGATCTGGAGGCCCATATCACCTCAAGATGAAGCATGCTGGCTCTGTTCATCGCAGGTGGTGAAGGGAGGGTCTGAATCAACTGCTACTGCTTTCTGGATCTATGGCGATATCAAAAACAACTTTCCAAATGCGCGAAACTAAAAATGTTTTTTTCCCCTAAATTACAGACTTTCAAAAGCGGATACCTCGAAAACTATGAAAACTCGAAAACTTACAAGATATTGAAATGCTTACTGAGTAAAACTTACGGAAAATTGATTTAGTTTTTTATTTTGTTCACACACGCTGTGCTGCTAGAACGTATGGTTTTCCGAGATGTAAGCGAAAAACCAAAAAATGGTACCTTCAATCCCCCCCCCCAGAGCTCATGGTTTTGATATGTTCACCTCCTAACTAGTCCAAACAAAGTTACGTAGTAAAAAATGTTTTTCTAGAATTTCCCTCTATGCTTTGAGCATTCGTTGACTACATTAAACTACAACATAAATTATTCGAATTTATGCCTTTTTATTCAATATACAATGATCGTCAATTCTTATCTTAAAATGTATGTGTAATTTCTTATATTCACAGTCGTGTGCGGCAACAATGGGCAATATTGCCGGTAAAATACCGGGAATATTGCCAAAATTGCCGGCAATTTTGGCAATTTTACAAAAAAAAAAAATTTTTTGTATATAATTTAGACCATGGTCTGTAAATGCTAATTTTAAGTGTGTTACATAGTTTACGCACTCACTTTGACTTAAAATTAAGCAAAATTCCCAAATATTTCCACTCCCGGCAATATTGCCGGCAATATTTCCACCTATATTCCCACCTTGGGCAATATTGCCGGCAACGGCACATCTCTAGTCACTACCTCGTTTATTGCTTAGAATCGAGATGGATACAACGATACAACCTTTTAAATTCAGCTAGCCACCGGATTTGACCTTCAGTCTGATAAAACTTGATAGAGCTCAGCTAAAATACATATAAATTATAATTTATATTAAATAACCAGGCACCATAAATGGTTTTATAGCCTTTGATTTTATACAAGTCTACATATCTACCGTAAACTGCTGTAACATTGCCTTTATAGCTCAACATTGCCTAAATTCAAAAAAGTTAAATTATTCCCGCTGCGAAATGTTTTTTATTGTCTATGGTATTACTAAAAGCAAGTCGGCAATCTGTATGGCAACATTCGATCATACGTCACTCCAAATCTTAGTTAACAAACTGTCAGTGTCAGTTTCATTGTCACTGCGGATACTCGCTTTTTACCGGCTCTCAGGAAAATTTCATTTTGTGAATATTTATGCTTTATTTTCTAGCGAAATATGTTATATAGCAAAGAAAATATGCTCTTTTATGTATTTAAACTGTTTTTTCTGTACGATATCTTAATTTAAACCGTTAAATCATGGTCGGCAAAGTTGTGTCAGATTTTCGCAACTTTTTACTCAACATTATCTAGGGTTAGGGCTGCCACTTTTAATTTTTTCAACAAACTCTTAATCGACCGTGGTTTTGCTTGTGTAATTTTTTTTTTGTAATTCATCTAAGAACGTTTTATAGAAGCTAGAACTATTGTTTCTTTATTTATCATCATCAGAAATTAAGGATGTCGGATGTAATTTTATTTGTCGATTGTCATTAGTACGTTATCATATTGTTCGACAGATTTTGTTATACGTAATAGGTACCAACATTATTATTTTTTAAATGTTATTACCTACCTACATTTATTTGTTTTCCTATGAAAAAAAATTATTAGAATTTAAGTACAACAATTTGATTTCTTAAAAATGTATTTGAATATTAAGAAAAATTGTTACATTTCCTTTGGGGCAGCCCTACACCGAACTCACTTTTGTATGGGAGTTTTAGAGAAACCTGCACAACTTTGCCTAGCATTGTAAAAAAAAAATCTTGTGCTATTCAAGATTCAGTGAAGTCTGACGCGGAAAAGAACTTCATGGCAATATGGGTGTCAAATCCGTTACCAAAATACCTATTCATTTAAAAAGATATTATGACAGGCAATGATGTAGTTTTTACCTCAACTTTGCCTACGTTTTCAAAGCAATTTTTTGGTGCTTTATAGTTGTTTTTTCTACTAGTAGCAAATGTATTCCTATAGCTTAAAGTCCAATATTGGACAGTAATTGAAAAAACATACGACTTTCTTAACGATTAAAGATTTATCGAAGAAAAACGTCAAAATCCGTGCAAAGTTGCAGCATTTTACGGTACTTGTTTTAAAAGGTGAATAATATAGTAATATAAATAAATACGAAATAAAAATAAACCAGTCTTGAATAATGTGACATTTAAACGATTTGTTGCTTGGATAGGTACCTACCTATTTCATACTTACGAAGATATTAGTGTGAAAATATTTCGTAAATAAAATTGAAAGTTACAAAACTGGAACTTGGTTCAACTACAGTGGGTTTACTACTAATTTACAACATTAAAGTCGAAACAAAACCTTTGGTCGTTTATCAAAGGGACCTGCAATGGGGCTTATTACTTAGGAAATTATCACCAGAACAAGTTGACAATGTGGCATAAATTCAAATTCTGTCGGATCAGAATGAGGTCGTAATTCTCTCCATTTCTTTCTAATAAAATAGAGCCGGCAGATTCTGTGCCGGCAGCCACAGTAACCAGTAACATAAAACTTCTCGATTCTGTTTTGTACGCGTAGAGATAGAGTAACAAAGAAACAATGATACTCGCACGCAATGATATTGTAAGTAAGCTCGCACGCTACAGTTTCTCAGAGAAGTGCTCAATAGGTTTTCATCGAATTTTGTGTCATGTCGATTGATCTGGCAACTGTAACATAATACAAAATGTATGCACCGAGTGCATTACGGCGAGATGACTTCAAAAAAACCGGCCAAGTGCGTGTCGGGCCACGCACAGTGTAGGGTTCCGTAGTTGCCCATCAAAATACTTATGCGAACTAACTAAACTGATTCGCTGAATTTAATTTAAAAAAGAAGAATTTTCAAAATCGGTCCAGGCGTCTTTGAGAAATCGGGGAAAATACATAAAAAAAAGATTACAACGAATTGAGAACCTCATCCGTTTTTTGAAGTTAGTTAATAATAGTTGACAATAAAAACCTACCTATCCCCAAAACATACCCACCTATTAAAGCTGTAAAAATAAAGTTGACAAACTTACACTTGCAGTTGAAGAACATGTTCTCCGATACATTTTGTTTAGGAAAATATGTTATCCAAGTACATTTTATAAGTTGGTCGACTATTACTCGTAAACTTGTAAAGCCTACTTAGTCGTGATAATTTTCTTTTAAACTTCGTTATATATACTACTATTGTGAATTTTTTCACACCCCCAAACATAACCGTTTCGCTGGTAGAGCGGGGGGACACTCGAGTCGAGCAAAAATTAGAACTTTAAAGCTTAATATTACACAAACGAATCTTTTTATCAAAAAATTGTTAATGGAAACTATCAATATTTTTTAAATGAATGGCCTATTTAATGATATCTTACACTAAGGGGTACGCGAGAAAAAAAAATCATCCCCCACTTTATGTGTACTGGAGGTACCCTAAAAAAAGTATTTTACGAGATTTTATTTTACCACTTTTTCGGCGCAACGAATCCGCATATTTACACCAAATTACAGCTTTCTAGTACTGGGCGTCTCTGAGCTAAGCTGCGGACAGACGGACGGACGGACGGACGGACGGACGGACATGGCGAAACTATAAGGGTTCCTTGTTGACTACGGAATCCTAAAAAGGAGGAGGTTCTGTCGGGTCGCAGCTCTGTTTAAACAAACAAAACCACCAATAACTGGTATTAACTAGTGCATGATAAAGATTTTGTTTTTGTAATGATAGGAGTGGAAATGATTTTTATCTTATCATGAAGAATTGAAGAGTGAGTGATGGCTTGCATTATGACGACGTGCAGGGAATCACAGACACCGTGAGACACGTTACCATCAGCTCATAGTGTCGTGTTTTATACAGACGTGGAACAACGCAACTGATTTTCTTGATGTTCTGTTGTTCTTGATCTTCTTATAAACAGCAATATTTCTTTGAAACAATAATTCGTTGCTTTTCATCTCAAAAATACCTTTTCTTTGTAGTCGGTTCATGTCTGATGGTTTTGGTGAGCTTCGGACTTACTTATGGAGCTGATGATCGGCCTATAGAAAAATACACATTATTCATTCCTAAGAGGTAGACTGTGACAGCCTATCTACTTATTTCCTTTTGCAGAATTATGTAAAATTATCTGCAGAATAGAAAACGGTAAGCTGATAAACGTTTTATTACAAATTTATCAGTTAATTAGACTTTTATAGCATATCGTTACAGGATTCTTAGTAACGTGCAACAAGTTGTTTATGTTATGTTTCTAAAGGCACAAGTATTTATTCAGCTGTAATGCAGCATATTATACGTCCACTGTTTGTACTAAATGAATAGTAAAATTATTACTTACAGTCTGTGTTTGTTTCAGCATGCTTCATGCTTGCTGTAGTACGCCATTAATTCATTCGTTTTAAAACTGATTATCCAAGGTTATTCGCATTTGGGGTGCTAAGACAGGAAACCTCCACGTGCGCCCGTGGACTGGAGTTCCCTCTCGGATACGTCCGGGTCGCGTCGTGTTTCGCGCCAAATGCCTGCTGGGGTCACGGGTTATTCCTTAACCCAGGATACCGTGGCCCCGGAACGTAAAGGGCGTCCGAAGGAACACGGGTGGATTTTAGTCAGTAAGAGTCTGACAGTCCCTTCCGCCCCACCCAGGGCGGGAGGACTCATTTGATGATTTTACCACCTAAAAAAAAAAAAAAGGTTATTCGCATTTCATCTGATGGTGATGACATATAGATACAATCATCATATCGCTATCGGCCCGTTCACAACTTTGCTCTAAGCGGTGCGACGGCCGGCGCTAACAAGTCTTTGTCAGAAGGTACGTGAATTCGCCACTGGCGGCGCCTAGTGGCGTTTTTCAAACATTTATTTTCATTTGATCTTGCCACTTGCCGCCGGCGCTAAGACAACACTCACAGCAGTCTATCAAAGCTACAGTTTTATTAAAAAGTTTTTTTTTTTTGCAGGTAGTTGCGATGCTAATACCTAATAAATAATAATTTAAGCATCTAATAACACTGTGTAATAACATAACATAATATAGGTAAAATATCAGCATAATTATTTATGCTAATTGATGATGCTGGCCATAACATTTAGTTTGTGAAGGAGTTCCATGTTCTGAAGATAATATTACCGTGGTTCTGATGTGCAGGATTTTTCATGTAGATCCTAGAACTAGGTAATTTATTATTCCTCTAAGCTCACTGATATGGTGGCTATATACCTACATATAACTGTAGGTAGGCAGAAATCTAGCATTAGCTATTTTCTCGCATTCATATTTTGTCAATTATATATTTAACTCGCCCTGCATAACCTACCTAGTATACCTATGGCGTAGGATAACTTACATGAAAAACAGATGTAGGATGTATCCGTCCGGATGATGACATTGGCAATAGATGATGACATTTGCAATAGTCTCAATGAAAAGAGTAACAATATCGTTGTATTCTCATAAAGATAACAGTTTGTATCCAAGACTTCAGTTCAAACTTCATAAGCAGTCACTCCGAGGTTCGGTGTTCCGGAATGAGTCGGCGCACTTCAGGTAAATCCCCAGAGTTCACTTGTGTTGTGAAGTCTTTATTATAAATCAAGATTATAACACAAGCTTATCTATCATCTTTATCATTTCATATTTTTTGATGATCAAAGCTGTTCTTCGTACTAGCGCCAATCTTTTCGTCATGTTATGATTATATCCATTTGATAAGATACTGTTATTATTTAAACGAAGACAGGAAAGCAATAGTTTATCTCCGGAAGTTACATACAAGAGTGAGACAGAATTAATGGAAACTCGAATAATGTTACATCAATAATTACACTAGTTTACAAGGTTTTTTACCCAAAGATGAAACTGATATGTATCGGTAGAGTTATAAGCCCTTAATTACTTAAAAACTGAAGTTGGAAAAAAATTAGGACGTCAAATTTTGGAATTATTTAGTATTTTTATTATCCATCATTTTATACATATAACTCAAAAACAAATAAAAAATGGCTCGTTTTACTCCTTCTTTAATACTGATTAGTATCATTTCTCTTAATAAGGACCAGCAATAATCCGCTAACTAACATTTTATCCCAAAATCCTTTGTATCTTTTCTCAAAAACCTTTAAATCCTAGTGAAAACGTTCGCCATGCTCATCACTCACGCTCTCCAGGTTCTCATGGAGACAATCCAAAGAAGAATGTAAAAACTGAATTTTCTTTGGTAATTTCTCAATAAATAGGAAATAATTTCTGCATAATTCTAGAGTTATTGTTTCCCAGGATTTTTTTCACTACCGTTCTAAGGACTACTAAGCATCTTTTTCGACACTGGATAAGTGTAACCATCAACATTTTAATTCTTTGATATCTTTCAGATTTCGGGTTTGTGACTGATGTAACATCAGGATATTGTATGTGCTTTCGGTTTTTGTTGTTAAAACCTGTAGTTCCAGTGAGGCAGAAGTAACAGTCAGTAGTATGATTTGTGGGTTCTCTCCATATCATTAGTATGCGGAATCGCAAATGTTTTTTTTTTTTTTCCTGCAGCTCAGTTCTATAAAATGCTTCTGCAATTTTCCCACACTACACCAAGAACCCATTTTTATCAAGGTTTCTTACCGAGATTTGAAAGTAATGGAAATACGCTCGTTTTACGGCTTCAGTGGCTGGTCTCTTCATTTTTGACAAAATAAATTGGCCACAAACATAGCAAAGTTATTTGGGTTTAATTTACACTGTTTTGATGACATTTTAAAACAAATTAAAATGTTCAAATATTATTTAAACGCAATTTTAACAAACTTAACTCCGACACGGCGAATAAGATAACTTAATTAGGTTAAATGTGGATATTTCAAAAAGTTGACGTGATAAAAATATAAGGCATATATTTTTGTAGTAAGGGGGTAGGTAGAAAACATATGCAATATGAATTATCTTTGGGTAAAAGAAAAACTTTTTTTTTGTAAAGTAGTGTTATTTGTGCCTACTTAATGTGTTAAGTAGGTAGGTAGGTACTTTACCTACCTATTTGTAATTATTTCGTAATTAGATAATTCCAATTTGTGTATATTGTGTGTAATTAGATTAATATCCTACTACATTATCTAAGGTCCGGTCTTATTATGATCAATCGGTAATTCCAATTAGTAGCGTTGAGTTAGCGTGTGAGAGAAAAGCGCGGGCGGCGAGCGTGAGACGGCGCGCGCGCCGCTGCAGCTGTTGCGCAGACGTCGTCAACCACCTCTCTCTGTTTCACAACACGACCCACTTGTCAGCCAGCCCGCCACACATAGCTGCACCCCCGCCACCGAGGCCTAACACACGCCAGACGAGCGCATACCACTCGAACACATTGAAACTTTGGCATTGAGCAATACTTACAACAATCCTTCAATATCATAGACGCCGTCTTTGCGACATAATGACTTTCAAAATTAATACCAACTACGATTACAAAACAATATCTTTGAATATTTTGGACTGAACTGCTTCCAGTGCGGTCGTTCGACGACCGCGTATGGTGCAGATCGTACGAATGTGAAGGTGGTTGAGTTCTTGACCTTCTGTTAAGTCAACGAGTTTTCGACGTGCTTGATAAGGATCGCTCATTCGTTTTCAAAACATGATTCTAAGTAATTTTCTTATGACGGGGCCCCTTCTAGAGGGTCAAAGTCTGCCGGGGTCGCGGGACTTTTCTCATTAGTGACCCCGGAACATAAAGGGCTATTGAAGGACACCGTGGATTTTAGTTAGTACGAGTCTGACAGTCCCTCCCGCCCTGCCCGGGTGGGAGGACTCGTTTGATCATTTTACCACGTAAAAAAAATGATACGCAACTACGCAAAAGACGACGAACTTCGTAACCCAATGCTTCAGCAATTGCAGGAGTCAATAAAAAAGTACGAGTTGGAGTATGCTCCATAATTTCCCGTTGACATTAGGTGGCCCAGCTACATAGAAACCAAGCCATATTGAAAGTTTATAAGTAAAGACACAAATATTGCAAGGAGACAGATTCGAATCAGCTCCATAAGGATATTGGAATAAAATAACGATTGGTTCCAAGATTATGAGATTCCAAAAATACGTAGGTATAAATTCTAAGAATATCTACTACGTTATAAGTATAATTATAATACCATTTCATATATCACAAAAAATATCTTATTACGATAAATTATGTATGTACCTACCTACCTACCTAGTATTTTCCTTTTGTAACGGATATTGTTTAACATTATCCGCCTCAAAAGATAACGGGTAGGTAGACTAATTCTTTACGGCGAAAAGTAGAGGATAACGTGAAGCAGAATTAAACGGAAGCCATTAGGGCTCTAAAACATTTAAAAAAACACAATATGGTTTATGTAATTTGGTAAACATTGGGTCAAGTAGCACACGTCGCCGTTGTCGGCGGAGCGGGCGGCACGGGCGCTTGCTAACTGCTGGGAAGGCCAGGGAGTGCGCGGGCGCTGCTCCGGTCACCCGCGGTCACTGGCCCACACATTCGTACATTTGCACCTCGCAAGCAAATGAGGCAAAAGCCAGGACGTATCTCTTGATTTTTTTGTCTTAATTGTCTCGTTTTATTAAAATTTGTTAGGCATTATTTTTGGTTTGTTTTTGTGCAGTCTGCATTGTCAAATACAATCAACAAATTCATCTATCAGAATTTATCTACATGTCTGTTTATTTTATTGATAACTTAACGGAAAGGAAAAACAAAACTGTTTTAAAAATACTGATTAGATTAAAGATCCAATTTTTGATTAAGTTCTTAGAATACCTTACTTCCCACTAATTTTACTGCGTATCTTTTAAATACACGTCTACAGTTTAGTGGCTAATTGGAAAATAAGTGAAAGTTGAATTAAAAATGTACCTATTATCCAAAACCTTACAGAGCACAGCCGCATTCCAGGCGATCGCTTCTTCATTTGCACAGCCGATTTTACGTAACTTTGTGCACTAAAGTGAACAATAATGAGAAATTAAAGACCTAACCTGACCGCTGAATCTCATTTGCGCGCTCCCTGTGCAAGCTAGGATTGCAACACCCACTCAAATGTTAAATTGCACATTCCTTGCGTCAGAGCGATAGGTTCGACTCGTTTGACTCGCCTGAAGGTGTTTTGTTTTCATTCTCCGTGCGTTATGATTTGTTTGTTGCTGCTGCATGTATTGAGCCAGCCTATTACAATATATTCAATTTTCTATGGTCTGCTGAATGACTGTATTATCACAAATGTTTACCTATGTATGTAGTAGGTAGGTACTCGTACATTACGTTTATACGTAGTTTATGTGCACGTTGTTTCTCGTACCTATGTAATAACGTCTTATAATCTCTAAAGATTCCCAAAAATGTTGAAATTTGGGAATCTTTATAGATTAAACCCATTGCATAAGAAGTAGGTAGATATATATTTCTACCTACTTACTTCTTATGCAATGGGTAGTATGGAACCCATACCAAAACCAAATAAGTTACTAAGACAGGGTACCCATACTATGGGTACCCTGCCTTTTAGTAACTTATTTGGTTTTTTTACTTAGTTATAACTGTTTTATGGACCGTTATACGCGCTTATAATAGCCAATCAGTCTGAATATAATACCTAGAGCTTCCAGTATAAATACTTTTTAGAAAAAAATGTAACCGCCTTCAAAAATAACCACAAAAAAGGGTAAAATAACCTACAAAACTTTTCTTTCGGAAGTCGGTGGTTTTTTTATTAATTTCATTGTATTTTTGCCACCGACTTCCGAAAGAAAAGTTTTGTAGGTTATTTTACCCTTTTTTGTGGTTATTTTTGAAGGCGGTTACATTTTTTTCTAAAAAGTTTTTTTTAACTCTTTTTAGTAGGTATAAATATTCAGCCAAAATTCTTGTCAAATACATCATTTTCTTACATAATTATGTAAGAAATCTGTAGCACCGGTAATAACATCGTTAACATCTCTTTCATTCCTTCCCTATCTCAAAAACTACTGAACCGATTTTGATGAAACTTGCAGTATTCCTTAAGTTGAACGATACCTAGTACAACATAAAAAGAATTACTTAAATCGGACTTGTAGTTCCGGAGATATGCGAACACAAACATAATTTACTAAAACAGTCGATGTCGACTCCTTACTAGAGGAGTTGTACCTTCCATGATCAGCTCATCCACCTGAGATGATGATTAACAGATGCAAATACTTGAACAGCTTTAGAAAATATATGAAAATGGTACTATGTGCCTATAAAATTTGAAGGTTGCCCTCGATTTCCCTGGGATCCCATCATCAGATCCTGACCTGATGATCATGGGACCAATTGGAAAGTATACCCTTTCAAACAAAAGAAAAAAAAATCCAAATCGGTCCAGGCGTCTTCGGGAAATCGGGGGACATACATAAAAAAAAAAAGATTCCGACGAATTGAGAACCTCCTCCTTTTTTTGAAGTCGGTTAAAAATGAACTTATACATATACAGCTTGCCAAGCTACTTGGGAGCTGCTTACCATATGGTAGCAGACTGTCTAAGTCTGACTCTCAAGGTATTACTGAAGAACTAAAAGGCCTCCCTGTTCTTTCAATAGCCCTTTACGTTCCTTGGATACTGTAGCTGGATAATATTATATAGTTCCGCAAGCCCGGCAGAATGTAGATGATACAGTGATAGCTTGACTGAGAGCTTGACATAGAGGTTGCATTTTTTATTTCACGGAAAGAATGAACTTCAAAATAAACAACCAAAAACATTCACGCACCACACGCAGGTTTATAGACACAGACTACGTAAAATACAACGTTCATGAGTGCGCCTCCATATCGATCAATGAATCTGTGTCTCATTCATAAACAAGGGAGCAGAGCAGCTGTGTTGAAAGCTATAAAACGGAAACTATACATTTAATACCTTGCCACGTAGAGCTGGAGTTTTCACTCTAATCTAATTTATTTTCCTTTATGTGCAGTAGTCTACGTGAATGCCTGTGATAACTTTTATCTGCAAACATATCGTTGCCAATGACAAAGATATGGAACTAAAATCGGATCCGTCTGCGATTTCAAATCAGGTTTTATTTTGTTTTAATTCTCGAATAACCTTTAGAAGCATCAACTTGTGTCGCGATTCGTATAGGCAAGGCTAACAAGACAAGATTAGGACTCAACTAGGAAATAAAAGTCATCAATTGGTTATCATAAAGAGATATTCATTCAGTAACTTATAGGTACGGTCTATTAGGTACCTAACTTCCCTACCATACTTTTTTATAAAGCAGCAATATTTTTAAAAACGTAACTAAGTAATCAAGAACGATCGAATTTAAGCCGTTAAGGTAACGAGCATTACTTAACTTAATTAACCGCTTCTCTAATAATTAGTTTCAAAAGTTATAAGTAACAAAGATTACAATATTCGCCTTCTAATCTTACATCCTGTAATAATTATATTTACGCTAAATGTTAAAACTCTGTCTCATTTTCAAGCAGTTCAAAAAACTCTAAGTACGGACAGTACGGTGTTTTGTGAAAAAAAAAGCAATGCAGCCGTGGTGTCAGTGGCCCCAAGTCGAACGCAGTAGCGGCGAAATTCCACGGTCCATCTGACGCACAACGCATAGTAAGCAGTTGGATGTGACCTCGTGAAAGGATTCTATCGCCCAGTTCCGATATCATCTACTTACTAAAACGTATTGATACTCGTATCATTTCACACTTTGTTGTGAAAAATTGACTTTTAATACCGGCAAATTGTTGCCACTATTGAATTTTGAACATGAAGTGGCCTGAAGTGGGTGGGATGAAACCCAGGAGCTTTCAAACTCTCTAGGTCTAGGAACGACGTGTTAAGAAAATTTTGAAATTGTTTAAACTAACTCACGATGTCACTAATTGTCTTATTGTACTCTAACTTGTACTTTTTAGCGTTCTCTAAAGTTCTCTTTTACTATACAGGGTGGAATTTTGTAATGCCACCTGGAGGGAAAGTACTCTTAATAGGTACTGCCGATAGAAAATTTTACTCAAAGGAAACATTCCTTTATTTTTGAATAGAAAGAGATTTTCGAAAATTCTCTTCTCCCACACCCGGGAATCGAACCGGCTAAAATCTGAAAAAAAAATACCCTTTAGTTTTATTGCATCGATCGTTAGGGCCAAATATTATAAGGATGAAATCTCTCTAACAAACATGGTAAATTAAATTAAAGGAAAACCAGAAATTCTTATCTTATCGAGCAATTAGTTAGTTTACCATTTTTTGTAAATAATTAAATTAATTTAAGATTTCCTGGTTTGGAGTGGGAAGCGGTTGCCTCCTTCTGCGAAGCAGTCATGCTCGCGAAGGAGGAGGCGCGCCGCGTGAGGGAGAGGACAGCGTCCTCCCTCCAACCCAGCCGCAGTGGTAGACGCCCACGGCGACGGACGTCGCTAGACGATCTCCGGCCACCGTAGTAGGCGCGGTCATGCGGGCGGCGAGTAAAGGGCAACTCGCTGTTCGACCATGGACCATGCCCGGGTCGACGGCGCGTTGTGTTCCACGCGCGCCTCAAAAGGTGTCAGCATTAATGACGGGGCCCCTCTATAGAGGGCCAAAGCCTGCCGGGGTCGCGGGACTAACGAATTACCGTGACCCCGGAACGTAAGGGGGCTATTGAAGGACACCGTGGATTTTAGTCAGTACGAGTCTGACAGTCCCTCCCGCCCTGCCCTAGGTGGGAGGACTCATTGATGATTTTACCACGCTAAAAAAAAAGGTGCTACAAATTAAATCAAGCATATTAATGCGTGATTTAATTTAATATGCGGCTAATGCCGAGCTAAAGCTGTCACAATTTTTGTCTAGCAAATCCGAAAAAGTAACAGCGTGTTCGAGCTAAGGGACAGTCACATTTCACGTGTATAAACTCACGGGCTCACGGCACATAGAAGCTTCAAGCTAGATTAACAGAGGAATGATCCAAAATAATGATCCTGTCCGAAGGACGCAATTATCCGTCAACTGTTGTGTTTCCGTATTAAAACCGGCCTAAAATTGTGTGGGCAGCTGTAGATACCTAAGTTCAATTTTATTTCATGTGAGTAGGAACTAGACATACAAGCTGGTTAGTGAGACAGGATTTAAGAGAAACACTAAGCAATTCAACATCTAAACTAGTAAAGGAATTAGGTAGGTACATCGGCGCAATCAAGGAAATGAATTCTGATGTCTTTAGATATTGTAAAAGGAGATGAAAAATTAAATAACTGCATGAAAAGAGATATTGACTTCTTTTAAATAATTACTTATACATTATGAGCAAGGGAATGTCGTTTAAGCGTTCGCCTTGGACAGGCTTCCTGCAGATCGCGCCTGCCACACGCCAGCAGTGAAGGGGCTTGCAACTCTTTGTTCCTAACTAACAGAGAAATGTTGCAAAACTGGTCTTTGACCTTTTATTTATTATGGCACGTATATTTTAAGAGTAAGCAAAAGGGTTGTGGAATATTGTTTCGTAATTCTCTTTGGTTCTGTCTTGTAAGAATAGACTACTGGTACTGATTGATGTAATTGTAGATAGGTACTAAGTAGACCACCGGCACCGGCGCACTATAATCTATCTTCTATCTATCTATCTTCTATCTATCTATCTTCTATCTATACTTATAATAAATCTGTAGAGAGGTCAATTCTGTACATGAAATATATTTCCAAAATAACTATCAGGGGGTGATTAGGGATCGATACTGATGCCAAAAATGCAATTAATAAAATTATTGTCTGTCTGTCTGTCTGTCTGTCTGTCTGTCTGTCTGTATAACCGTTATAGAAACAAAAACTACTCGACGGATTTTGACGAAACTTGGTACAATTATTTTTCATACTCCTGCGCTGGTTATAGTATACTTTTCATCACGCTACAATCAATAGGAGCAGAGCAGTGAAGGGAAATGTTAGGAAAACGGGAGAAGTTACTCCATACACGCTAATCTTCGGAACTACTGGACGGATTTGATTGTTTTTTTTTTTTGTTGTATAGCTATTAAGTCTGGACAACATATAGGCTATAATTTATCTTGGAAACTTGAACACCTGATGCAGAACTGCAATAGATCAGCTAAACTATAAGAGATACAAAAATAGCGCCATAGCAAAAATTGTTCCGCGTGATGAGCATTTTCTGCTGACAAAATAAATTTGAAGATATGGAACACCTGATGTGGAACTCCAAGAGCCCAGCTACACTATTACATATACAGTAATGACGTCTTAGCAAGAGTTGTTCAGCCTGATGAGCACTCCCTGTTGTCGTATAAAAACTGAAGATCTGGAAAACCTGATGTGGAACTACAAGAGCCCAGCTACACTATAACATATATAGGAATGACGTCTTAGCAAGAGTTGTTTAGTCTGATGGGCATTTCCTGTTGACTTAAAAAAATGAAAGATCTGGAACGTCTGGAATCGTCATGCGCGTCCCGTTGTTTTCCCGTCCCCAGGCTCTAAGAATTCGACATCAGACGTTTCAGATCTTCGATTTTGACGACCCCATTGTCGCTGGCATAAGCAACAGGATCCGCGTACGAAGTCGCTGGCAGAAGCTAGTAATAAATATATGGTTGACCGAGCTTTGCTCGGTTTTTAAAACGTCTATATCATGGGAACTGAGCTTTTCTCGAACCTGGGACCTGGGAGCCGAAAAACCCCTAATCTGTAACTTTCATGAAAATCCTTGGAGCCGTTTCCGAGATCCTGATTATATACATATAAATATATTATACAAGAATTGCTCGTTTATAGATATTAGATATTAGATAATTATAATCTTAATTTTACACAGTGTGATTAGGTACTCGTATCAATGTAGCTCTTTTTCAAAAGATCTAGGATTCAGTTTTAAGCGTTTACAGAACGATATCGGATTGTTCGTTTTGTGCATGTTTTTCTTCGAGATAGACTCGTTTAGAGACAATGATTGTGGATCGAACATCTTCAATTTAGGTAGGATACTTATGTAGGTAATATTATGTAAGGTAAATGTATAATGTGGTTGCGGGACTGTCACACCAGGCAACCGTGACCCGGAACGTAGAGAGCTATGGAAGGATCACTGTGGATTTTAGTTCAGTACAAGTCTGACAGTTTTGAGAAACAGCTAGGCTGTTTGAGAATTTGCCATTTTGAGAATTAGGCTTTTAGAGAATTTTCCATTTTAGAATTTGCCCTTTTGCGACTCGGTTTTAGACTCGGAAGCTCGGGAGCTCTTTTGAATTAAGTATCTTAATTAAGTAATAGGTAGGTATTGTGTGGAACTGAGTTGTAACAAGAATGGATATAAAGTAAGGAATGAGTTTATAAGGGGCAGTTTGAAAGTGGCGCCTAGTCACAGAAAAAATGAAAAGAAATCGTCTATCTTGGTATGGACATGTGATGAGGAGGAATATGAATGTTGATGGATGGAGAGGAAGAGGAAGGCCAAAGAAAAGATAGATGGATTGTCTAAGGAATGATATGAAAGAAAAAGAAGTAAATGATACTGTGACGTCTGATAGGGGAGAATGGAAGAAGAAAACGTGTTGCACCGACCACAAGTAAAATGGGATAAGGGCAGGATGATGATGATGAAGTAGTAGATCCGATAGTTTCTGAAAAACATGTTCGTAGAACAGCATTAAACAGTGATTAAATCTATGAGTAATAAAACATCGGCTAACGATTATCAACCTACTTAATCAATAATTACGTAAATTAAGTAAGTGGTAGGTACAGGTACCCAGTGTGTGTTGTAAACTTTAAGTTGTTTGATGATCCAAACAACCGGTTTCTGTGTACCTACTCGACGAGATTGAAAGTTTGTTTCGTGACATTTTGGTTTCCAGCACATTTTTACTGTTTTTTTTTTCGTGGTAAAATCATCAAATGAGACCTCCCACCCCGGGCAGGGCGAGAGGGACTGTCAGACTTGGTCAGACTCGTACTGATTAAAATCCACGGTGTCCTTCAATAGCCCTTTATGTTCCGGGGTCACGGTAATGAGATAAGTCCCCCGACCCCGGCAGGCTTTGGCCCTCCAGAGGAGGCCCCGTCATCATGCTGACGCTCTTTGAGGCGCGCGTGGAACACACCGCGCCCCGTCGCTCGACCCGGGCATGGTCCTGTGGTCGGACAGCGAGTTATGCCCTTTACTCGCTGCCCGCATGCCCGCGCCTGCAGTCCGGAGATCGTCTGCCAACGTCCGACGCCGTGGGCGTATACCACTGCGGCTGGGGTGGAGAGAGGACGCTATCCTCTCCCTCACGCGGCCCGCCTTCTCCTTCGCGAGCATGACTGCTTCGCAGAAGGAGGCGACCGTTTCTCACTCCGTTTCGCCCCGCAGCATGGCCTTGACCAATGCCGGGCGCGAGAGGTCTCCTCCGTGAGGACACGGCGCGGGCGGTGCTCCGTGTCCTCAGGTCGGGCACCATTTTAGCCCCTTCGTACACTAGGCGACGCAAGTCTCCGATACCTTACGATTTTGGTATTCATTGACGCGTGCTTGTGTTCGAACCTCTATGGGTTTGTATTGCGATAGCCGCTTGGATACCGAAGTCGTAAGGTATCGGAAACTTGAGTCGCCTTGTGTACGAAGGGCCTTAGTCTTTACGGAAATTCTACATATTATTTTAATGTCATAAAAAAAAAACCGTGCATCCAACTTTATAAGATTTATATCTCTATTTATATTTATATATTTATATATAAGTACTTACATAAATATATAATTATAATACCTACGTCATTGGTAGAACCCGATTGTCTGTACATTGGATATTTTTACCAAAAATTTAAAGGGGGCTATCAAAGAAGAGCAATAGAATAGAACACAAAAAAAAATTGTCTGTCTGTCTGTCTGTTCGCGATAAACTCCGAAACATCTGAAAGGATTTGATTGCGGTTTTCACTAATGTATTCTGTTAAACTGGGCGCAGTTTTTTTAGTGTTTATGTATATGGTGAGAATCGGTTCACAAATAAAATAAAAAGATAATGTCAATTTAAAGAATCGCAGAGAATCACAGATAATTTGGGATGAAACGCATTGTTGTCAAGTTCATTCTTTATTTGTTCATAATTATGCCATTCATGCATTAGAATTTCTCAACGGAGCATGGTCTAGCGGGTGGTCGTATGACCTTGGAAACCACGAGTTCCAGGTTCGATTCTTATCCGGTAAAAAACGTTTCTTTTTCTAGCACCTTAACTTTTTAGTATTATTTTTTTATTTGTCTATGACAAATCAAAAGTGCCTGTAACTGGCCTACTTGAAATAAACGCTTTGATTTTAATTATTCAGGTACGGCTGGTAGGGCGTGGCCCCATGTCTCCGGCGCGGCGCCGTGCCGCGCTACGGCGTCGTGTACCGGCACGTACCCTATGTTCAGCAAGTGTATCCAAAGATAAAAATTACAGTTTTGATTTGATATGGACCGCGAAAGGCGTATCCTGGTCCTGTTGCTAGTGTATACATATGTATGTATGTAGTCATACGTATGTCTACATCAAAAAAAAAATTCTATGATAAGAATAAATAAGTTAAAATAATTTCTTTTATTTCTTACCTTACGGTGCGTACAGACTATGTAACATAACATGTTATATAACTGTAATTTTTATCTTTGGATACACTTGCTGAACATAGGGTACGTGCCGGTACACGACGCCGAAGCGCTCGCCGGCGGGCGGCGCCGTAGCCCGGCACGGCGCCGCGCCGCCGCACGGCGCACGGCGCCGCGCCGGAGACATGGGGCCAGGCCCGTAGACGGCTCCAAATGCAGAATCGAGTTGTGCAGTTATCAGCCAACGCACACCAAAAATATGAAGAAAAAAAAAATATCACTTGGTATAGATCTAATCCTGTGATGAACGATTTTATGGTGCACAACTATGCACCGGTGCAGGTAGATAAGCTATATTTATGTAAGTATATTATACTTATATAAAAGAACAGAGTTTTTTATTAAGACGCGACTACAGCCGAAACCGCTAAACGCAGTAACTTGAATTTTAGACAGCAGTTGCAGTCTTCCGTGTAGGGAAGCAATAAAAAGGGATTTTGCGAAAATCCGCCTCAAAGGGGGTGAAAAGTATGAAAAATCTTATTCCTTGGGTTTAGAAACTTCCCACAAATAAGAACACAAGTAAATAAAAAAGATTGGCTTTTTTTTTTTTTAAACTACCCTCCATTCGTAATCTATGCGTTGTTAAAGTTTGTATGGGAAAATCATAACGCGTGAGTTGATTAATGTGAAAATCAGTATTTATATAATATACTAGATCAGAAATAAAAAAACACGTGTTTTTGGATTTTTCGAAAATCACCCCCATGTTAGTGAAAAGGGGTATTTAAATTTAAAGGGGAGGATCTTTAACCGCTAAACGGCTAAACGTATAACCTAATTTTTGGTCGGTAGTTGCAATTTATTATGTAGGTGAGCGAGTACTAAGAAGGGATATTGCGAAAATCCTATACCTAAGGGGGTGTAAGGGGTGAAAAAAAACCTTTGGATGTAAAATCTTATCCCTTAGGTTTATAAACTTGAAACTTGGTAGGAATATGAGTATAAGTAAATAAAAGAAATGGGCATTAAGTATTTATTTGTAAAACTACCCTCCTTTTTTGGGTTTTTCGAAAATTACCCCCTAAATTGGTGAAATGGGGTGATTAAGTTTTAAGGGAAGGATTTTACTGCTTGCTTCGATAAACTCAAAACTGGGTATAAATTATCTCTCAATCGAATAAAGGATGCGTATTTATTTATATTTCAAAAATTAACCCCTAGCGGGGTGAAAATCGGAAAATCAGTTTGTCTGCAGTACTGATTGATTGTTTGTTTGTATTGAATAGGCTCCAAAACTCCTAAAGCATTTTTAGATTTTCCAAAAGTATCCTTTATGGAGGGTGACCGGGAATTAAATTCACTGAGTTCGAAGTTAGAAACACGCGCAGACGAAGTCGCGGGCAAAGTGCTAGTACATCATAATGAAGGCAATATATACAAGCCATTCAAGATTTTCAACAAGGCTTTTCTATTTTAGGTCTTAATTTTTTATAAAAAAATATTTCCTGGGCAGGTATACACGGATATTAGAAACGTATCAAATCAAATAATAAAGGAATTCAACATTTAAATTTAGCAAATGTAAAAGTCAAGATTCAAGGTGAACAGGTAGTGACGGGACCAATTCCAGTTGACTCTACGGCTTTATCGCCATTTTATGTATATTCAGAATGGACCAGTGGATGCTGTGTGATTATGTAAAATTTGACATATCAATAACAAGTTCATAAAAGTCATAGTTCAAGAACAAGAACATCTCATCTAACCACAATTATTACCTACTCATATTAGAAAATAGAACAGTTTGTTTGGTTGAACGCGCTAATCTCGAGAACTGCCGAAAAAATCTTTTTGTGTTGAATAGCCCATTTACCGGCGAAAGCTGTAACCCTTATATACAGCTTGGCCAGAACGTCTTGAAACGGAACTAATCTTTTTGTTTGCTGACAACGTTTTAAAAATTTGATATTTGATGTAAACAAAAACGCAGGTTTATTAGATTTATTTTTGTGCCATAAAACTAACGTAATAAGTGAAAATAAATAAAATAAAATCATTCAAAGTGCTGGTAGCGAGAGCACAGTGGCGACTTCCGGTTATCTACTGTTTTTTGCCAAGCTGTAGGCCATATAACATCACGCTGCGGCCAATAGAAGTCAAGCAGCGGGTGAAACCGCGTTTAACAGCTAGTGTAGGTATGCAATAAAACTTGGATTAATTCTAAGTTTAAAAGTTTTTTTTTTGTAATAAGCATAGTAGGTCGGAATTAGGTATAGTAGTTCATGTAAGTACTAATTACACTGAATTCATTATAGCGAAAGAATAAAGTTGATATGCCCCAAATCCCGGAATCACTTATAAGAGCTGAAAAATCCCGTGATTTATTAAATGAAAAAGTTATTTACTTTTACTCAATTTTTTGTCTAATCTATCTCTGATGTTTTTATTATTATTATTCATTTGTAATACTGTTTTCCCACACGAGATTGTCTATTAGAAATCCCTATTAAGTCGCTCCCTCACCGCGAGGATTCAATAGGTACTATTATACAGGGTGATTTTTTAGTCACCATCCAAATTTTAATATATTAATCTTTGGCGAAAATCATTGAATACGTGTTTTTTCTTTTTGTATCAATCAATACAAAAATATCGAGATATCACGTCTCAATGTTATCTATAAAAAGTTGATGAATCTGGACACCGCGCTGTGATGTGTTCATGTGTCGCTCAGGTGTAGCTGGGCGGGGCGGGGGGTCAGCGGGGTGCGCTCTGCCCGTTTCATGCGTCGGCAAGTGTATATTATTAACGTTTAGCTTAGTGACCACACAGCGAGTATATATATTCTTTGCCACACAGAGTGGATGAGAAAATGATATAATATGACAATTTGACGTATCGATTTTTTTTCAAAAATGGGTTTAGTGATTGATACCTAATGCATAGAAAAATTTTGGACTGTGGTAAAAAAGTCACCCTGTATATTCTGTGCCTGTAATGTAACATAAAAGTGCGCAATTTGATGCTCTATTTTCTTCGAATGTTCGAATCTGTAACGTTACATTACAGGTGAATGCCCGCAGTGATAGCGCCTAGATCCATATGCTAAAATATAATAAGTCTACCTAATTTTCGACCTCTGGTAATAGTCATGGCAAAATATCGTTATCATTAACTTTTCCCCACATTTTAAATTTTAATTCACTATTCAACTCTTATTGGTTGTACAAGGAAGACTATCCAACAAAAAAAATATTTTTTGTTAGAATTTGAGTAAGAAAAAGGCGTTTACTAAATAAATTATGGAGCTTTTATTATTGCACGCATTACACAAACCAAAAAATTACTGAGACAGTTCCATATTCAAACTTAAAACAATGTTGCTACTTAATAAAATGATACCACAATACAAAAATGAATGTTTCCCAATTACTTTTTAACACCCCCCTTAATTTGAGAAACATTTTAAAACACAAACTTACATTTACTGCAACCCACACCTAGCTGTGAATTTATATAACAGTTCTTTACCTAAAGCTTTAGTAAACATATCAGCTGTCTGATCTTCACTCTTAACATATTCTAAACACAACTTTCCCTTTTTAATTAATTCCTTTAAATAATGGTATCTTATATCCACATGTTTCAATCGCTTTAAACAATCTGTATTTGCTACCATTATGGCTGACTGATTGTCACAAAACATTGTCACTGGACAAACATCTTTATAACCAAAATCACTTAATAAATTAATAAGCCAACATGCTTCGCTACCAGCCATACTCATAGCAACATACTCTGATTCTGTAGAAGACAGACTTACTGAACATTGTTTCCTAGAACACCACGAAATTAAACAATTAGAGAATTTAAAACAATAGCCCGTAGTGGACTTCCTATCCTGCAAATCTCCTCCCCAGTTAGCATCACAATAACCTACTAACTTATCGTCATTACATTTATAAACTAGTTTAAAATCAATAGTATGTTTGACATAGCGTAAAACCCTTTTCAATGCAGATAGCAACATATTATTAGCTTTGTTCTGGTACCTACTTAAAATAAAAACTACTACACTCAAATCTGGTCGAGTTCCTGACACGGCATACAATATAGAACCTCTAATCTGTCTACATAGCTTCTCTAGACCTTTTACATCATTATTATCACCTTTGATACTTTCTAACATTTTAGAGTTAAAGTTCTGACCCATAGGAATAGACATGGACTTACAATCATACATTTTAAACTTCCTTAGAACATTTTCTAAGTATTCCTTTTGACTTAATGTACATGTATTTGTTTCAAAATTCTACTTTAAATTACAAACTCGTTTCTCATTAGTACCAAAGAACAAAACACCTTCAACACATTAAACATAAAGCATTACAATTTGTATATAAACAAGAATCACTCTTACATCTCACTAATCCATTATTTGATAAATACGTAACATTTCATTTTACATTTCTTGATTTTAAAAACCCTTTTACTGCTAACAATGCTTTGCCCTACTGGTGCTTTACAAACTACCCAAGTATTATTAACCTTAAATGTATCAAGCTCTCTAGCAATCGCTTCTTTCCATTTCAAAGCATCTGACCTTGATATTGCCTCTTGGCAGGTCTTAGGTTCGTCCTCAGCAGTATAAACGTTATGACACTCATAAACCTGTGTTTGTTTTCTGTTACGTTTGCTTCTTCGAGTTATTAAAAGTTCATCTTCACTATCACTTTCTTTTTCTTTCTTCTTTCCAGACGAAGATGACTGATCTGGGTTTGAAGAAACAGAACTATCTTCACCTTCACTACTTTTTTCAGTTTTCTTTAACTCTTCGCCTAAATTCTCTGTAACTTTTTCTTCATTTCTATCTTGTATGTTTTCACTGTCAAGTAACACAACTTGTTCTCTTTCTTCCGGCTTACTTTCCACCGACTCAGCGTGTATGACTTCGCCGGTTCTTGTGATAGATTCGAAGGGCTGTCGATGAATTTTGCCTTCCAAGCAACTCGGGCACTGTCCACTGCGATCATCTTTTAGTATATTATACTTCGCGAGAACTAACTTGACATGTTCAAAATTTTTATGTACCAGCCTCTCATGCCAGTCTTTTAAATCTTCTTTAACCTGCGTAATATTTGCCGAACCGCACTTGTAACGAACATTCATATAATATAAATTGCCGACTCTTTTCGCAACAGCACAAATTCTGTTTTGTTTTGTAAAAATACACGAAGTGTCATCTGTCATCATTTTATAACCTCTGTCGGTCACACAGTTCACTGAAAGCAGGTTCGTTCTTAATTCCGGAACATAAAGTACGTTATCTATGGTGGTGTCCACCCATTCACCATTCCCGTTCAATACTTGTAGCGACACCTGGGGTGCGTTTAAATCTTCCGGCGATGTTTCGCCGGTAAAAAATTAAACTAGCGAGGGTTCGCTGAACGGAGTCATAAGTTTCTGTCAATGTTAGTTGTCAAATTCAATTGACAGCTCAGTTTATTAAACAAATAATCAATTTGCCGGTTTAATAAAAATCCATAATCCACAAATAATATTTACTCTCTAAAATAAAAATAATATTCGTTTTTACGGCGCGAATCGAGCAAAACAACAAAACATAATGTCAGTCTGACAGCAGGATAAAATTTTGCGTGGTAAAAAGGTCGCAAAAATTTATCCCATTTAGTAAAAACTTATACCAGCGGACGACCGTAAACGGGGCAGATTAAATTTTAGTTAGCTTCATTTTTCACCTCGCGGTGTACTTAAACGGGGTGTTTGACATTTAGTCAGTATAAATTTAAACTGGATAAAGGATTTAAACGCAGCCCTGTCCGCTTCCTAGCGCACTAATCGCTGTACCATTCCCGACTATGACAGATTTTTTACCATGTAACGGCGTATATTTTGAAAATAATTCCCGGTCACGACACATATGTTCGCTTGCACCGGTATCGACTAACCAGCTCGAATGCTCAAAACAACCTACATTTTCCGACCCCCGCATTACAAACGCGTTACTGTCATTTTCCTTCCTAAACCGGCACTCACTTTTATAATGTCCGAATTTGTTACAATAGAAACACTTTTTACCCGTATTCTCTTCCCTACTTTTGCACTCACTCTTATAATGGCCATATTTATTACACTTATAACACTTAATATTCTTCTTGTCAGATCGATTAACTGAGAAAGCTTCGACTGGCTCAGATGTAGTACTGCTCCTGCTCTGTAGCCGCTCCTCTTCAACTAATAACCTCGCCGTTAGGTTATCAAACGTCTGCTGCTCCACCGCCGCCGACTCCCATGCTGACACGAAGTGTCTGTAGTCATCAGGCAAAGACATCAACACCTTAGTGATGACAAACTGGTCCGATACTTCTTCTCCCAACTGTTTAAGTTGATTTCTTATTTCTTGTAACTTGGACAAGAACACCGCCATCCCGGACTTTTCATCAAACTTGTATTGAAAAAATCTTTGCTGAATTATATGCCGGCTTGTCTCCGACTTCTGCTCGTAGACCGATGCTAGTTTGCACCACATCTCTGCTGCAGTATTGCATGTTAATAAGTGTATCATTACTTCCTCCGACATTCTTGTCACTATTAGCGCTTGGGCCTTCGCATCTTTGCTTTGCCACTGCAAAAAATGAGGATCATCAGCTTTCGGTTTGCTTCGACCCTCGACGACATCCAACAACAATTGACTGCGTAACAAAACCGTGGTTTGAAATTTCCACACGTTCCAATTTTGGGGTCCCAGCAGTTTTACACCAACTTGCTGACCCTGGTTTACCTCCATCCTGCCTGCTTGTCTTCTTTCCTTCCTTCCTTGCCGAACGCAAGTTTTCCTTCCCGTTTTCACGCAACAAAGATGGCGAACGTGCCGTTTTGCTTTTCTCGTGAAAATTCGGTATTAAACTGACAAACAGTAATTACGCCGAATTCTTACCCAAAATAGACTGGTTATGTGCCTGGGCCCATAACCTGTTAGAATTTGAGTAAGAAAAAGGCGTTTATTTTAAATAAATTATGGAGCTTTTATTATTGCACGCATTACACAAACCAAAAAATTACTGAGACAGTTCCATATTCAAACTTAAAACAATGTTGCTACTTAATAAAATGATACCACAATACAAAAATGAATGTTTCCCAATTACTTTTTAACATTTTTCTATTCGAATCAGTAATCTAAGATTAACGCATAAACCAACCAAACAAACTCATACTATAATACATATTTATTAGTACCTATAGATTCTATGAACTTCTATCTTATTAGGCTATATAAAATAAACGGACTTAATTCCATCATTTATTCTCACTAACTAAATCTTGAATCTGGAATCTAATGAGCACAAAACTCTCAGATTCCGTAAACCTTAGATCCCTTTCAGCAACGTATTTGGGAATGTCGGAATCATTGTGCATGAATGTTGCTGGCATGAAGCAATCGATGAGGGAGCGCTTCTTTGGCCGCCTGAACAAAGTTTTAAATAGTCTTATCAGGCGGAAATAAGGTGCGCGCTTTAATAAATATTGGGTCAAGCCGGTTCTGATGTATTCTTTCGGCATATTCAAATGGACTCAGACGAAACTTGACACCCTGGTCACCCTGGATAGAAAGGTCTGACTGCTGACTGCAAATCGGATGTATCACCCACGGTCATCGCCTCATCGGTGATGAGACTATATATAACCCGCGGAAATGTGGAGGCCGTGGCTTCCTTAATGCTAAGACCTTGCCCAACCGCTAGGTATGCAGTCTCAGGGAATACTTCCTTGAAGCCGACCCCGACGGGGGGATGCATCGAGATGTAGTCTCAGTGGACAAAGGCCTTACCCCGCTCTCCTTGGCTAACGAGAACGGGCGCAAACATGTGGTATTGGATACTAATGACCGCAGGGAGGTATGGCAGAACAAGGAGCTACACGGACGGTTTTACCGGGCCCTTCACGAGCCTGATGTAGACTTTTTAGCGTCCGTAGCCTGGCTACGTTTCGGTGACCTCTTCGGGGAAACCGAAGGTTTTGTCTGTGCGATTATGAATGAAGTTATCATGACGAACAACTACCGGAAAAGGACGGTACGGTTGACATCTGTCGGGCATGTCGATTAGACACATTATTGTTTCCGGTTGCTCTCGTCTTGCTAACGGCGAGTACTTGCACAGAGACAATCTGTAGCTAAGATATATATTTATCCACCAGCAACTTGCCCTGCAGTACAACCTTGTGGATTATGAAGTACCATACTACACAGGTATGTGCCCGACCCAGTTCTTGAAAACGGCCATGCCATATTGTATTGGGATCAATCTATCATCACTGACAGGACTATTGTAGCCAATAAGCCTGATATATATTATAGTGGTGGTGGATCACCTAGAGCGCCGTACAATGATGTTGATATCACCGTCCCTCATGACGAGAATCTCGTGAAAGCTGAAAATGATAAAAAAAAATCAAGTATCTTGATTTAGCACACGAGATTGTCGACATGTGGGACTTTGACTCAGCAGTCATTGTACTGATAGTCGTTACGGTCAATGGACTAATTGCAAAGAGCCTCGACCATCACCATAAAGGGCCCCTACACGGTAAGATTTATCTGTACGATCCGTCGCGTCAAGCCGATCGAAACGACGAATCGATGGTGTATGTTAAGTAAATCGTTAACGATCTTGACATACACCATCGATTCGTCGTTTCGATCGGCCAGATAAATCTTACCGTGTATGGGGCCCTTAAGAGGCTCTCATTGTGCAGCTGGCTCCGCTCAAGGGCCTGATGCAGAAAGCAGTTATTTTGGACACGGCGCGCATTGTGAGGAGATTCCCGATACTGGTGGGTCTGCTATTTTTCCCACGTTTTTTTTATACACTCACTTTTCTTGTTTGTTTATACCATTCCCACTTTAAAAAGTTACTTTTTCTCACTGAAAACAGTGAGTAAAAAGCGCTTTTACTCACTGTTTTGGTGTTTGAAGTTAGAACACAAATTGATGCGGTCGACTCCCGCTCCCGTGTTGTTTGGAAAATGTTACTTATTTTACTCTTAATTTAAATCATTGTTCCGATTTTAATGTCAATTTGTTGGCGCAGTGACCGAGCGATTGGACTACTTTGTCGCGTGCAGTGGGTTCGATTCCCGCACGTAGCAAATATTCGTGTGATCTACAATTATTTGTTTCGGGTCTGGGTGTTTGTGTATGTGAATTTAGATGTTTGTAAACGCACATTTGTCTTTTTTTAACCGACTTCAAAAAAAGGAGGAGGTTCTCAATTCGTGGGAATCTGTTTTTTAGGGTTCCGTAGTCAACAAGGAACCCTTATAGTTTCGCCATGTCCGTCCGTCCGTCCGTCCGTCTGTCCGCAGTTTAGCTCAGAGACGCCCTGTACTAGAAAGCTGTAATTTGGTGTAAATATACGGATTTGTTGTGCCGAAAAAGTGGTAAAATAAAATCTCGTAAAATATTTTTTTTTAGGGTACCTCCTGTACACGTAAAGTGGGAATGTTTTTTTTAACTCTCGCGTACCCCTTAGTGTGGGGTATCATTAAATAGGTCTTTAAAAAATATTGATAGTTTCCATTAACATTTTTTTGATAAAAAGATTCGTTTGTGAAATATTAAGCTTTAAAGTGCTAATTTTTGCTCGAATCGAGTGTCCCCCCCCTCTACCAGCTAAACGGTTATGTTTGGGGATGTGAAAAAATTCACAATAGTAGTATATATGTATAACGAAGTTTGAAGGAAAATTATCATGACTAAGTAGGCTTTACAAGTTTACGAGTAATAGTCGACCAACTTATAAAACGTACTTGGATAGCATATTTTCCTAAACAAAATGTATCGCAGAACATGTTCTTCAACTGCAAATGTAAGTTTGTAAACTTTATTTTTACAGCTATAATAGGTGGGTATGTTTTGGGGATAGGTAGGTTTTTATTGTCAACTATTTTTAACTAACTTCAAAAAAAGGAGGAGGTTCTCAATTCGTCGTAATCTTTTTTTTTATGTATTTTCCCCGATTTCTCAAAGACGCCTGGACCGATTTTGAAAATTCTTCTTTTTAAAATTAAATTCAGCGAATCAGTTTAATTAGTTCGCATAAATATTTTGATGGGCAACTACGGAACCCTATAACACTGTGCGTGGCCCGACACGCACTTGGCCGGTTTTTTTTTATGTATTTTCCCCGATTTCTCGAAGACGCCTGGACCGATTTGGAAAATTTAATACATCATTTTCTTACATAATGTAAGAAATCCAAAGAAAGAAAGAAAAAGAAAGAAAGAAGAAAGAAAAAACGTTTATTGGCGCATACCACAAGTGCACACAGTACATATTAAGAAAATAAACAAACAAAAATAACTTAAAACTAAACAATATTACGAAGCAAAAAAAATAAAATAAAAACGGTATATTTACAAGCACCGTAATAACATCGTTAACATCTCTTTCATTCCTTCCTCATCTCAAAAACTACTGAACCGATTTTGATGAGACTTGCAGTATTCCTGAAGTTGAACAAAACCTAGTGCAACATAAAAAGAATTACTTCAATCGGACTTGTAGTTCCAGAGATATGCGAACACAGCCTTAATTTACTAAATCAGTCGATGCCGACTCCTTACTAGAGGAGTTGTACCTTCTATCATCAGCTCATCCACCTGAGATGATGATTATCAGATGCAAATACTTGAACAGCTTTAGAAAATATATGAAAATGGTACTATGTGCCTATAAGAATGTTGCCCTTGATTTCCCTGGGATCCCATCATCAGATCCTGACCTGATGATCATGGGACCAATTGGAAAGTATACCGTTTCAAACAAAAGAAAATTTTTCCAAATCGGTCCAGGCGTCTTCGAGAAATCGGGGAAAATACATAAAAAAAAAACAGATTCCGACGAATTCAGAACCTCCTCCTTTTTTTGAAGTCGGTTAAAAAAAGACAAATGTGCGTTTACAAACATCTAAATTCACATACACAAACACCCAGACCCGAAACAAATAATTGTAGATCATACGAATATTTGCTCCGTGCGGGAATCGAACCCACTGCACGCGACAAAGTAGTCCAATCGCTCGGTCACTGCGCCAACAAATTGACATTAAAATCGGAACAATGATTTAAATTAAGAGTAAAATAAGTAACATTTTCCAAACAACACGGGAGCGGGAGTCGACCGCATCAATTTGTGTTCTAACTTCACACACCAAAACAGTGAGTAAAAGCGCTTTTTACTCACTGTTTTCAGTGAGAAAAAGTAACTTTTTAAAGTGGGAATGGTATAAACAAACAAGAAAAGTGAGTGTATAAAAAAAACGTGGTAAAAATAGTAGACCCACCAGTATCGGGAATCTCCTCACAATGCGCGCCGTGTCCAAAATAACTGTTTTCTGCATCAGGCTCTTGAGCCAGCTGCACAATGAGAGCCTCTTAAGGGCCCCATACACGGTAAGATTTATCTGGCCGATCGAAACGACGAATCGATGGTGTATGTCAAGATCGTTAACGATTTACTTAACATACACCATCGATTCGTCGTTTCGATCGGCTTGACGAGACGGATCGTACAGATAAATCTTACCGTGTAGGGGCCCTTTAGGGTGTTGGTCGAGGCTCTTCGCAATTAGTCCATTGACCGTAACGACTATCAGTACAATGATTGCCACATGATTGCTGAGTCAAAGTCCCACATGTCGACAATCTCAAAAATAACCTACAAAACTTTTCTTTCGGAAGTCGGTGGCAAAAAAACAATGAAATTAATAAAAAAAACACCGACTTCCGAAAGAAAAGTTTTGTAGGTTATTTTACCCTTTTTAGGGTTCCGTAGTCAACAAGGAACCCGTATAGTTTCGCCATGTCCGTCCGTCCGTCCGTCCGTCTGTCCGCAGTTTACCTCAGAGACGCACAGTACTAGAGAGCTGTAATTTGGTGTAAATATACGGATTTGTTTTGCCGAAAAAGTGGTAAAATAAAATCTCGTAAAATATTTTTTTTTAGGGTACCTCCTGTACACGTAAAGAGGGGATGTTTTTTTTTTTCTCGCGTACCCCTTAGTGTGGGGTATCATTAAATAGGTCTTTAAAAAATATTGATAGTTTTCATTAACAATTTTTTGATAAAAAAATTGGTTTGTGAAATATTAAGCTTTAAAGTGCTAAATTTTGCTCGACTCGAGTGTCCCCCCCCTCTACCAGCTAAACGGTTATGTTTGGGGGTGTGAAAAAATTCACAATAGTAGTATATATAACGAAGTTTAAAAGAAAATTATCATGACTAAGTAGGCTTTACAACTTTACGAGTAATAGTCGACCAACTTATAAAATGTACTTGGATAACATATTTTCCTAAACAAAATGTATCGGAGAACATGCTCTTCAACTGCAAATGTAAGTTTGTCAACTTTATTTTTACAGCTGTAATAGGTATGTTTTTACGGTATGTTTTTTGGGGATAGGTGGGTTTTTATTGTCAACTATTTTTAACTTACTTCAAAAAAAGGGGGAGGTTCTAAATTCGTCGTAATCTTTTTTTATGTATTTTCCCCAAAGACATTAAACTATAAGAGCAATAGACGGGACATCACGAAGAAATTTGTGATCCAAAACTATTTACCAATAAGTAAAAAGTCGCTCAGTCTAGTTCGAGACGTTCCGCCTGACAGTTCGTGTGACCGAGCGTCAAAATGTAAACTTTGATAGACGATTATAAGAAAATTTGCCTAGTTTCGCTTTGCCAAACTGCAAATCTAGGTACGGGAAAACATGTGGACTTGAAATCAATTTATTTTCGTAAATATTTTTTAATTTTACCTAGTATTTAAGATATTTTTCAATATTTTCTGATATTATTCTAGAACATTTGCATTTTTGAAATAAACGCCATCTGTTGCTCAGTAGCTGTGGTAGCTGTACGTATTTTGCTAAGGAATTAGAGTTGTCTGTTTATCGATATGAACTATCGATATTTATTAAGTCGAAGACTCTTGTCGAAGAGTAATTAAAAATTTCTTTATACTTACTTGTTTATGAATTAATGGACTGTCTCGTTGGTTGTCAGTTCATGTAAGGCTCATTATATGGGGAAAAATAAAATCAAGACGGTGGAAGTAGGTAAAACAAAAGACTTTTTCATAAATTAATAATATTAGATCGTATAAATAACTTATAATATAATTTTATTTCCGTTCTGCCCTTACACACTTTTTTAACTTATTAAAACATTTAAATCCTAGTTAACTTTATCGATATTAATGTATCGATAATTTATGTAATTCTTTTATGTTGCACCCCTATCATAAGGTGCTCGGCAGTGTGCCATCTATTGCGCAATAGCTGAAATATATTCTGATGAATTATTTTAATACGCGGTCTTGCTATACACCGCTAGATAGCGCTACTAACGCACGACATCAACAATTTTGTATGACGATATTCCCAATGCCCGCTCTATAGTTCTTTTAAATCTCTTTGATTTTCCCCGATTTCTCAAAGACTCCTGGACCGATTTTGAAAATTCTTCTTTTTTAAATTAAATTCAGCGAATCAGTTTAGTTAATTCGCATAAGTATTTTGATGGGCAACTACGGAACCCTACACTGTGCGTGGCTCGACACGCACTTGGCCGGTTTTTTGTGGTTGTTTTTGAAGGCGGTCACATTTTTTTAATTTCTTCGTATAAATATCTAATATCGCTTAATTATTATTTTTCTCGTGGTCATGGTAAGTATAAAGTATTGTATGCAACTCGTGAATAAAACTGATTTTAATCGAGGACCTGAATCACTCGCGTCGCTCAGGATTTAAATACTTAATATTTATTTGCTTTATATTATTTACTTTTAATTTTTAATTAATTAATTATTCTTGATATTTAATTACTTGAATCAATGATGATTCAATCATCATGAATCACTCCCTACGGTCGTGATTCAGTCATCAATCCTCCGCTTGCTCTTGATTCATAAACTAATTCCCTCGCTTTAAATCCGCTCTATCACTAGTTGCTTAACTATTGTTGTTCCGGTTGGACTTTTATTCCCGATAAGCTAGCAGGCTGTTTGCACACGCTCTGAGTTCTGATGACAATACATGACTAGCTAAGAAACGTCATAACAAATCCAATATGGTGGCCTTCCCAAGATGGCGGACGGGCTGTTTGAAATCGACCCCCATGATATGGGTATCATTAAATGAAAGGGTTTGCTGTCAGGAATACGAAAAAATAGTCACGTGACTTAAATCCAATATGGCGGACGTCCACGATGGCGGACAGGCTATTTGAAATGCACCCCCATGATATGGGTATCAAATGAAAGGGTTTGCTGTCAGGAATGTGAAAAAAAAGATAAAAATAGTAATATAATTAATAGATTTAAAAAATCTAAAAACCCGCGTTTTTAAATTCCCTAATAATAAGAAAATAACCCTACGGGGCTGAGAGAGGGGCCACTCAAAACGTGGGGGCGTATCTTTGCAAGTTACACCCACGATCTATACACATCATGTAAATACAGGCTGTTTTTTTGCATTTACGTCAAACTTCAGGTGGTTGTCACAAAAGTCATAAATAATCAATTGAAAGAACAGTACCGGGCAAAACTAATAAGGGCTGCTTTTTTTTTGTTGTTGAAATTTTACCGTATTTCAGAATTAAACCCTTAATTCAATACAAATGAAAGAGAATCACCCGACCGCAGTTTACGCGCGTACGCACACATCGATGATTAGATGTGCGTGAATTCAATGACGCGCGAGTACCTATCGTGCGCCGAGAAGTGACCTTGGCGACCCTTAGCAATAATTTTACGTAATTTTATTTCGAAAATCACCCACATTATTGTCATTTCGTTTGATATTAACTTATTCGAAGCATCAGCATAATACGAAATCTTAATAATGACAGTAATACTAGACCGCCATAAAAAGTTCACTGACCTGCTATCAGATGAGTAATAAAATTTAAGTTTTGCTTGATTGCTATCGTTCACCCTAAACTTTTCGTAGTGATTTTGTTTTTATTTGTGGATAAAATTGGTTGATTTGAAGTTTTCCTCGGGCTTAGACCGTCAATAATACCTACCCCGATCTACGTAGTATAAAAAATGTTTTTTAAAGATAAGGCTACCCACTGACCATCAACTTATTTACACAAATAAAAGCGATTAGTTAACACCGTATTTACAAAATGTACCTACCTACTTAGGTTACCCGGAGGGACCGGAGGTACTTATTGTTAAATGTTGCCACCATCACACTCTTGGCACAATCGAGCACGATGTAGGTAGCTGGTTTTCCTTCAGCTTACGTAAAACTAACACATTCGTTTTTAGTGTCGAAAGCACTAATGATCCTGGCACGTGATTCTGTTACACTTGTCACACCACAGGGTCTCGGCGACCCGATCCAATGTTCACCAAACTTTTCGACCATAGTGAACGGGAACTGTCTCCACTGATGGCATACAGGCGAACCATCTTCTCCAACTCGACATTAGAGTAATTGTCCGTCGTCTTGTACTTTGTATCGAATGCCGTCTCAACAATGCACCTACCTAGAAGCGGAATTTGCAAAACGCATGCACTGCTGTGACATCAAACACATGACTGTCGGTTCGGGTGCCGACCGCCTGCGAACCGCGGCGCGCGGCGCGGGGCGCGGGGTGCCGGGCGCGGGGCGCGGGGCGCGGTGCAGCGCCCTTGCTTTGGATTGGTTGCGGTGCGATTGATTGCCTACGAATTTGTTGAATGACCGTTGCGTATGCGTTGTGTACATGAATGTTTGCGTTTGTTTGTGTGTGATAGGGCTAGTATCAGACGCGCCGCTTTTAAATACGGCTGGTTCACACTTACGGATTTCAGTAAAAAGGAAAAATAAAATAAAAAAATACCTACCTATTTTATTGCTGTTTTGGGTCGAGAATCATTAGTATAATGACGTCCTTGAATTTGTCTAGGATGCGGATCAACACCCTGTATATCTCATAAATAATCCCATAAATAATAAACGCCCCCACTAACAACAAAAAAACAAAATGGCTACGGTCAAGTTTGCGGACAGTGACGGAGCTAATCGACCAAAACCAGCTGTACCAGCCTGGCAATGCAGGATTGAGCGTCGTATCGGCGAGGCCAGGGTACTCATCGGCAAACTGTATTGCTTCAGGGAGGGAAATATACGACCACGTGTGATGCGTTATATTCTTAAAGTGCATCACACGTGGTCGTATATTTCCCGTATGCGGGCATTCTCGGGGACTGACATCGGTCCTCAAGAATACATGTCCCGTGTCACGTATCTCTAAGTGTGCAATTACAGTGGCGCGGGGCGGGCAGCGGGAGCGGGTGGCGGGTCACGAAATAAACTAGATTTCCGCTTAAACCGCCCCGCCCGCACTTGGTGCACCTTAGTCAAATGTTTGCGTTAGATCACGCGTAAAGCTGCGAACATATTATCTGACGCGTCCGTCAGCCGCGGCTGAGGCAGGCTTAGCAGTGTGCACGGTAGTTCGGACGACAGAAGGCCAGATTCCGTTCGGACGTCCGAACGCTCAAGGTCACGTCCGCGTCTTACGACCGACAGTTTGCACAGTGTGTATTATAATTATGTTCTGGCTAGATAATAAGCCGCGTCCCTCAGCCGCGGCTGACGGACGCGTCCGATAATGGGGAAGGCAAGTGTCAAAGTGAAAATGACAGTTTGGTCCCCAAAGAACTGTAAAATCAAAGGAATTTTCAGAAAAAAAAACATTTATTGATGTAAAATGACTAGATGTTGTGTAATAAGCTGTAAAAATGATGGAATACACTTTTCAAAATAATATCTACTTTTCTTTTGGAGGTTATGTACCAGTATTGCATCGCTCGAAAATCGAAGAATTATCACCTGGAACGAGTTTTGTAATAGTTGTGGTGTTAAGAAATTAAATATATTGTGATATTTCTCGAATCTAAATAGAAAAAAAAGGTTAAAATTACTGACTTAACCTCTCAGGTACCGCGCTCGCGTATCGTAAACTCCGTCCCGTCCTTGACATTTACGAGCGCTTACGTCATCGCGCGCGTCAAGTGGCGGCCGCTTACATTAACCGTTATCGCTCGAGTTAGAATTACTCAAATGGCCAACTGTAAACAGTTTCGTATTCGTTGATAAAGAGTCTTTGTATTACAACATAAACAATTCTTGTATGACTACTTTGGTATTATAAATATCCCATAGATAGGAGAGATCTCGCCGTAACTAGACCCGTTGACGTATCTTATTTATTTTTGATAAAACTACTGAATCAATTTACACGAAACTTTAGAACTAATATAACGAATATATAAGTAATCTAATAAGAAAATTCCAACATATAATGTTATAAGATTCCAACTCATTCGCGTGCGGCGTACCGGTTTGAACGCACGTACACTTTGGTATTATTTGGTACAGATGTCGCGAGTTCTTACATCTACCTCCATAAATAAAAATCATGAGTAAAAGTGACGATGAAGTTTGTTTGAGTGTAAATAGTGATGTTGAAGTGGAGCAAATTGATCAGCAGAGTAGCGACAAACGTAGTCCAAGTCCGATATTGGACCTTAGAGGACCCGAAAAGCGGTTACGGCCAGAGAGTGAGGAAAATGAAGATGATGAATTTACAATAATTAGAAGAAATGCAAAACGATTAAATAGAAGCAATTCTAAAAACAAAGAGAGTGCACAAAATGGGAATGAACAGAATGAAAGTACAGAAGAAAAACATGAAATTAGCATGTCATCAAAAGAAGTTTTGCCGAAGCAAATGGGACTGGCTAAGTTATTGAGGCGTGAAGGTATTGGAGGTGTTGTAGCAGTAAAGTATAAAAATCCCTATAAAGTAATATTACAGTTTGATAAGCAAGAAGAAGCAGAAAAGTTGTGCACAAAAATGACCTCATTAGGATATAGATGTCAATCTACCCTTCAAATCAGCTTATCATATGGAGTAGTTAAGAATGTAGACTTAGGTGTAGAAGAAGAAGAATTAAAGAAAGTATTTGAAAGTGATTACGAAATAATTACGGTAAAAAGAATGAAACGTTTCTCAGAAGACAAGTGGGTGGATAGCGAAACCGTACGCTTGTGTTTTAAAGGCCCAATTCTACCCCCGTATGTTTACAGCTATGGTTGTAGGTTCAAGGTCGAACCTTACGTATTTCCTGTAACGCAGTGTTCCGGTTGCTGGAGATTTGGACACCTTATCCGACAGTGTCCTACAAAGAAAACTATTTGTCCGAAATGTGGAGGCCATCACAAGAACTGTGAATCGACTCAATATTATTGTATAAATTGCAAAGGAGAACATATGGCACTTAATAAAAATTGCCCAGTATTCCTAAAAGAAAAAAAAATTCGCCTTTTCATGTCCCAAGGAAATTTCACCTATAAAAAAGCACTAGACATATACCTACAAAAATATAACAAGAATAATATGACACCTACAACAAGTTACAACTCTAGTACCGTTTTAAACAACACACAAAATTCAACCAATGAGTCATTAAGTATTGAGCCAACATATAGAGATATAGTATTAACAAATAATCAAGGAGAAAATGAGAATACAAAAAACACAGATCATGAAAATAGAGTAACACTAGTGCGCTCGAGAAGTGGAAAAAGAAATAAAAATTCCAAGAAGATAAATACGAGTGAAACTACGAGCAGAGACACGAATATACAAATGCATGTAGACATGTGTGAATCTACGGAAAACATGGAAGACGACCATAACACATCAAGAGAAAAAGAAGAGAGAAGGAGAATGTACAGAAGCAGAATAGATATATTAAAAAAGATAATAGATATTGCGATTTCTACAGCCAATTGGAAAGAAAAACTAATCGTCATAGTGAAGATCATCATAGAAGAGTGTAAAAAGTATTTATCAGAGATATTTAACGATATAGAGTGGTTTAAGGGATTATATGGTATATTTAGAGATGGATAGTATTGTTAAAGTTAACACAATTAATATACTGCAATGGAACTCACAAAGCCTCAAGCCAAAACGTGTGGAATTGGAATGCCTATTACAACAAGAGAAGATTCACTTAGCTATTATCAGTGAAACATGGTTAGAAATAGACTCAGAATTTAGAATTAGCGACTACCGTGTAATCAGAAAAGATAGGGAAGATTCATATGGAGGTGTTGCCCTTATAATTCATAAATCGCTTATGGTGCAGTCGTCAATATTTAGATTATGTAATGCAGGAATTGAGGTATGTTATGTTAAATTGTTAAACTGCAAGGATTTAGAAAATGTTGTTTCGGTATATTGCCCATCAAGTATTCAAACCAACCAGTCTGATTGGGATAACCTATTCAGCTTTAGCTCCAGAAAAACGCTGATTGCTGGGGACTTCAATGCCCACCATACAAATTGGTCTTTTAAAAATGATACCAGAGGAGCACAAATTTTAGACTCAGCAATAGAAAATGGTTTTATTTCTTTGAACGATGGTAGCCCGACAAGGGTTAGATTAGTTAATGGGATATTACAAGAGTCGTCTCCAGATATAACATTTACATCATCGGACATAGCCGTTAACTTTAGCTGGAAGGTAACTAATGAATCATTAGGCAGCGATCATTTGATAATAAAATCAAGTTTTAATTTTCATAGTAATTGTAGGATAGTGAAGGGGCGTAATTACAAATTAGCCAATTGGGGACAATATAAAGAACATCTTACCACAGCTTTTACATCAGCCGAACAAACAGATAACATTCAAGATAAATATAATTTCTTCATTGATCAAATCAATACGGCAGCAAATAAAAACGTTCCGATGATCAAGATATGCACCAACCCTACTGCTAAATTTAGACCAAAACCATACTGGAATCCTGATCTTTCTAAATCTGTTGCCCGGAGGAGACTGATGCTCAAAGAATTTAGACGTAACCCAACCCCCTCTAACCTTTCAAAACTTGAAAAGTGTATATCCGATTCCAAGAAACTTATACATAAAGCTAAGCAATTGAGTTGGAATAAGTATTGTGATAGCATAGATGAAACAACTACGTCTTCACAGATGTGGAACAGGATGCGGTGGATGAAAGGTTATAAAAAAGCACCATTCCAACCTTCTTACGAACAAAAACAGGAACTACTGTGTAATTTGGCACCAGATTCTGTACCTCCTGCGATGCCATCCATCAAATCCTCTAATACAATCCTGGAGGTTGACTTTAGTCTTGAAGAAATGGAGAAATGCTTAAAGAAAAAAGATACAGCTCCAGGTGAGGATGGCATAACATACTCAATGCTATACAATCTTCCTGTCATTGGCAAACTTTACCTATTAGATATTTTTAATGACATTTTCTGTCAAAGTTTTGTCCCCTTACAATGGAGAAGAATTAAAATCATGCCAATTCTAAAGGCTAGTAATTTAGAATCAGCAACTAAGATAAGACCTATTGCTCTTATGTCTTGTGTTTGTAAAACCTTTCACACTATGATTAATAAACGGTTGGAATGGTTCACTGAGAAAGGCAAAATATTTTCACACACAACTACAGGTTTTAGGCGAGCTCAGTCTAGCTTAGATGCGTTGGTAAGACTTATTTGTCATATACACTTACATTTTTCGAAAAACGTTCCCACTTTGGCATGCTTCCTTGACATAGATAATGCTTACAACAATGTCGTTATTGATCAAGTTATAGGCACATTGGAAGAGATTAACGTAGGCTCTAAAGTATCCAAATATTTATGGTCGTTTCTAAATGAGAGACATCTGTTTATTTTAAGAGATATCCAGAACAACGAATATCTGTGCAGGTGGACACATAAAGGCATTGCCCAGGGCGACCCGTTATCCCCACTTCTATTTAACATTGTTACAGCTAAAATATCTCGCAGCATTGACAATGTAATAATATCTCAGTACGCAGATGATTTTGTACTTTATACAAGTCAACATAAATTAATTGATAGTATTAACAGCATGCAAAGGGCATTAAACACTATGTTAGTAATTTTACATGAAATTGGACTACGACTATCAACTTCCAAATCAAAATATTGTCTATTTAGTAGGGGTTTCAGATCACACCAGATTAATTTATATATTGATGAAGAAACTATAAGCTCAACTGATAACATTAAATACTTAGGCATGTGGCTTGATAGGTCACTACGTTGGGGAAAACATGTCAATGAAATTTGTCAAAAAACACAGAAATATCTTAATTTATTAAAAGCATTGACCGGGCCTTCATGGGGTATTCACCAAAAACACATTAGACGGTTATACATTGCTTTAATCAGGAGTAGAATAGATTACGGTAGTTTTATATATGACAACAGTGCTAATTCACATACAGTCAAGCTAGACAAAGTGCAGAACCAAAGTTTAAGAATTGTTGGGGGATTTATAAGAAGTACGCCTATTCATACAATGGAGTGTGAGCTATGTATCCCTCCCTTGTATATAAGAAGACAGTTCCTGGCATTTAAATACACATTAAAAGCGCAATCTTGGTCAAATAACGTTACTATTGATTTGTTAAATGAACTTGGCAGTCTTTGCACAAACAGGTATTGGCAAAATAAAAAAAAACCGTTATTAATTACAGCATATTTAAGAACTAAAGAAGAAGACATATCTTCCAGCTATCCACTGCAAATGTTCACATTAGATACTTGGGTTACCAACGTTCAAATATTTAATATTATCAATTATAATTTAAAATCTATTAAAGGCAGGAAAAAGGACTTCAATCCTGATATTCTCAAGAATGATATCTTACAGGAATTAAGCTCTGAATATGACGGTTGGTATAGAATATACACTGATGGTTCAAAGAGCACTGATGGGTTGGGGGCAGCCTACTATGAACCTAGATGTGGTGAAAGAGTTTGTTTTAAGATAGATAATAATAATTTATCCATAATGACACTGGAACTTACTGCAATTTCAGCAGCCTTATCTTTCATTAAAAACAAAGGTTACAATAAAGCTGTGATACTCACAGATAGCAAGAGTGCCCTACAGCATATAGCTCGATGCGCCTCTGGCAGCAGAGGTGTTTCGAAAGCTTATGCCATTTTAGGGCAAATCCATGAGTTAAATTGCGATAATAGAGAGGTAAAGTTGCAGTGGGTCCCATCTCACATTGGCTTGCCGGGAAACGAGGAGGTCGATTTACTCGCGAAGAAAGCGGCCGTAGAAGGTGTACATACAGAAGTAAAGAGTCATTATTCGGAATTATTAGGTAAATATAAGTTAAATTGCTATAACATGTGGAAAGAACATTTTGATAAAAGGTCGCGAGAAAAAGGTGTTTGGTATAAAACAGTACAATGCGAGCCTCCTCGTATCCCCTGGTTTACCGATGTGAGAATCAATCGAAAATATATAGTTTTAGCACATAGGCTAAGGACGGGTCATATGCCACTGAACAAGTTTGGCTTCCTAATGAAACGGGTGAATAGTCCAAATTGCGAACTGTGCGCAACAGTGGAGGATGTGTATCACTTGTTGGTGGAATGTGTCCGTAATAGCAGAGAAAGAGACGTTTTGATGGCTGAATTAAACACCAACAGACTAGATGTGGGTGCTTTCCAAAGTTTCATTTCGAATCCAAGTAGCGCTGAAGCTATTAAGATTTACAAATTTGTTCTCAATACTCTCAATATACGAGTAACAAACTGATTGTGAAATGTATTAGTTATAATTAAGTGTAAGAACGTGTAAGAATGTGGCCCGATGAGGCTGACATGGTCATGTATGTATGAACAAAAGCCTCTAAATAAATAAAGAAAAAAAAAAAAAAAAAAAAGATTCCAACTCAAAATTCAACTTACATGGAGCTATTATTTGTTAATATTGCGCGACTGTCAACACTGGCCGACGCTCACAATAATTGTAATCACTCGAGATACAATGACTCTTATCTCAAACGGTAAAAAGTTTCGTGTTCCTTAGTAACGAGACTTTGTATTTCAATATAAACACCTCTTGTATAAGTACTTCGGAATTAAAATATCCTGTAGATAAGAGATCTCGCCGTAACCACAGCCGTAACTAGACCTGTTGACGTACCTTATTTATTTTTGATAAAACTACTGAATCAATTTACACGAAACTTTAGAACTAATATAACGAATACATAAGTATTCTAATAAAAAAATTCTCACATACACTATTCCTATAAGATTCCAACTCTAAAATTCATTTATTTATATGGAGCTGTAATTTTTCCATGCGCAGTTCAATGCACGACTTTGTAAACGATCATCCGTGTTATTATGAACAGGTATCACTATAAAATGTTTTTTAGGATACTACATAAACCTTCTTCAACTGATTACTAACCTTGAATCGAAAAAATAAACAACGGAAATTCCATGGTATTAGAAATACATTGTTGACAACCGAATTGGCCTATACGAGGGACAAAAACCTATTTCTACTCGATAATTTACGTTTTCCAATTAAAATTTTAGTTGAAATCTAACATAAACACGACACTTTATCAATTTCAGTACACTTATAGTCCTATCATGGAAAAATTAGACATAAACAACATTTCAAGTGGTTGATCACTTGACATTTTGACATCGACAAAGAGCGATTCTTTTTTTTTTTTTATAATGACACCCAGTTGATTTCAGTAACTATTCGGTACAATAATAATCGACTAAAATCGAGCTCTATGGATGAATTTTTTCAAGCAATTCTGAGCCATAGTGTTTAATATAAATAAGGTTGAAGTAGGCTTGTACGCGCGTGCCGCACGCGAACCACATATGGTTCCTCAGGACTCAACGGTGGTGACCGTTTAGGAACCACATTTGGTATCTCAGGACGATAGAGGTTAAAACATTATGATATTTTATCAAAATAGAAAGTCAAAAGCAGCATTATATTCTTGATAAAGGAGAGGACAGGTAAAACATACCTAAACTCAAAAATTGAAACCTCAACTACAAGTAATTGTGGATTTATTACGGTAAAATCAAATGTATAACCACTCAATTAAATCACTTTTTTTCTCTTGTAGATGCGCCGCGGCGTCTTAATTCTTCTTTTAGTATATAGTACTTGCATGGACGAATAATTTTCCATATTTGTTTTGTATTTATACTCAATTTTTATAACAAATAATCTTGTTTGTTTTTTTGTACAAGGTAGACGTGGGGACCAACTATCGCAGCGCCATCTACGATTAGCTTTGAGTTGCCATCCCCATTTGTTCGCAGGTTTTTGCACACTAAAGGTGAACGCAGACCTAGCCGCACCGCAGTCTCCGCAGTCCCTGCATTACGAATTCTTTGTATGAACTATGAAACCTCGCACACTCACCCGCATCGCAGTAGCCGCAGAAACGGTAAGAAAACGATGACTGCGGGGACTGCGGAGACTGCGGTGCGGCTAGGTCTGCGTTCACCTTAAGTAGTCTGTGCGGGTTGTACCTGATAAGACAGTCCCGCGACCCCGGCGCAGTCTTCAGAAATCATTAATAAAGATTGGACTGAGCAATAGCTGTCTAACATGGACCACACTTTCTAAAAAGAGAAGAATTGCTTTTCTCTCTATTTCTAGAGGGGACAATTTTATTTTTTCTGTCAGTTAGCTAGGGAAGGCGCTGTCCATTTTTAGATCTATGGAAACAACACAAGAGAGTGACCCGTAGAAAGAGAAAAGTATAGAAATATTGACGATTCCTTCTCTTTCCCTCAAGAAAGAAAAACAAATCGACAATCTGCATAAGAAAAGGGACAGAGTATAACTATCTCCATCTCTCAGCGCGTACCGGTTTTTTCAAGGCCAGCACAAACATTTTGCGAAACAAGTTGGACGTCTAGGGCATATTCAGGGATACCAGATTCAGGCATTATATTTCCCGGACAATTTGGTCTGTACGATAATATGAAAATAGATAAATATTTTTTAACAAACATTCTACATGTTATACTAATAATTACAGCTCGACATAAAAATGTAGAAAACCGGAAGTCGCCACTGTCTTCGCGCTACCAGCACTTTGAATGATTTTATTTCATTTTTTTTCACTCATTACGTTAGTTTTATGGCACAATAATAAATCTAACAAACCTGCGGTCTTTGTTTACATCAAATATCAAAGATTTTAAAACGCTGTCAGAAATAAAAATTTTAGTTCCGTTTCAATCCGTTCTGGCCAAGCTGTATAATGCCTGAATCTGGTATCCGTAAATATGCCCTAAACGTCCAACTTGTTTCGCAATTAGGTGTTGCTGGCCTTGAAAAAACCGGCTACGCGCTGAAGGATGGAGATAGGTATGCTCTGTCCCTTTTCTTCTTATGCGATTTGTCGATTTGTATTTCTTTCTTGAGGGAAAGAGAAAGAAGTATCAATCGTTCTATACTCTTCTCTTTCTACGATAGTTCTATACTTTTTCTCTTTCTACGGATGCAAACAACATTTGCCATAGGGGGTGTCGACTTTGTTCTACGAACAAGATGTAGGTGGGCTAGAAAACAAGAAAGAGACATCAAAATGAGAGTGAGAGAGTGTAATTCATCTCTTTTAGAGATGAATTACATAATGTTGCCAACAAAAATACTATTTCACATTCAATCACATTCAATCTAATAATAGGCTTATTAATTGATTTTAAAGTATGTTATCCTTAAAAATTATTTTTGCTTTTATTCTGATGCGAGAAAATGTGTGTTATGAAATTTTTAACATTTAAATTGATGAATACACAAAACAAAAAGGACATAATAATATGACAACATGACAACACTGGAACGCCGTATTGTCTATTGGCTATTTGACGTCATAGGAAAAAATGTCTGCCATCGCTTGCGCACCATTATTTATATCTTGTTCTTGTGTTTATTTGTAATAAATAAAACAGTTGCATTTAATTCTACATACAATATTGTTAATGTGAGTCGAGCTTGCTCCTCTGCGTCTGTGTTTTGGTGAAATTAAGTGCGTATTTGTGAGAAATAGACCCGGTGTTGAGACAGTGACACTTGTTTGATTTTGTGCCATAATCCCGATGAGTTCGTAGCACGTTCGTAGGAAGAAAACACTAGAATCTGTGCTATGTGTGGAACTTCACCTTCTAAAGATCCCAGCATCACTTTACATCGGTTTCCGAACCTTAGTAAAATAAGTCATTGTAGCTTATATGAATAAAGAAGTCAAATGAAATCGTTTGTTTTACTAAACTGCTCCTTACTTATTATCTTTCAGCATTTTATGCACAAGTACATTGTGTTTCTCGATAGTAATTTGAAAGAAACTATCGAGAAGCGCAATGTACTTGTGCATAAAATGCAATACAAAGAACCTGTCAAGTACTTGTAGTATTTGAAATTCCCGCCCTGGATTCTACTGCCATGTTTTCGTGGGCTAAACATAGATGGCGCTGGTCGGTAAGGATCCTCACAAAATTAGTACGGAGTCGTCATTCTTCCCCTTTAGGGGTTTAATGGTGAACGCACATCTAGCCGCACCGCAGTCCCCGCATTACGAATTCTTTGTATGAAGTTCTATGAAACCTCGCACACTTACCCGCATCGCAGTAGCCGCAGAATCGGTAAGAAAACAGACTGCCGAGACTGCGGTGCGGCTAGGTGTGCGTTCACCATAAATGTTCTGTGTTTGCCATAGAGAAAAGATATAAAAAAGTACTCTGATCCTTTATCCAGTTTTTTATACTGACTAAATGTCAAACACCCCGTTTAAGTACACCGCGAGGTGAAAAATGAAGCTAACTAAAATTTAATCTGCCCCGTTTACGGTCGTCCGCTGGTATAAGTTTTTACTAAATGGAATAAATTTTTGCGACCTTTTTACCACGCAAAATTTTATCCTGCTGTCAGACTGACATTAAGTTTTGTTGTTTTGCTCGATTCGCGCCGTAAAAACGAATATTATTTTTATTTTAGAGAATATTATTTGCGGATTTTTAATAAACCGGCAAATTGATTATTTGTTTAAGGTGATTGCTTCGATGTAGCCCGCGAAATTCAAATTTTTTTACGTTTTTTGCAATTTGCAGGCCAGTGACATGTTGTAACTTTATAAATATTTGTGTTGCGCAAATAACAAGTATAATTTTAAATATAAAAAATATCAAAAAACTCGCTCCATCAGCTCTCACATAGAAAAGGTGCATCGTAGTTAGATTTCGGAGATTTTAACATGATGCACCTTTTCTATGTGAGAGCTGATGGAGTGAGTTTTTTGATATTTTTTATATTTAAAATTATACTTGTTATTTGCGCAACACAAATATTTATAAAGTTACAACATGTCACTGGCCTGCAAATTGCAAAAAACGTAAAAAAATTTGAATTTCGCGGGCTGGTTGGAGCATCCCCCTTAATAAACTGAGCTGTCAATTGAATTTGACAACTAACATTGACAGAAACATAAGACTCCGTTCAGGGCTGCGTTTAAATCCTTTATCCAGTTTAAATTTATACTGACTAAATGTCAAACACCCCGTTTAAGTACACCGCGAGGTGAAAAATGAAGCTAACTAAAATTTAATCTGTCCCGTTTACGGTCGTCCGCTGGTATAAGTTTTTACTAAATGGAATAAATTTTTGCGACCTTTTTACCACGCAAAATTTTATCCTGCTGTCAGACTGACATTAAGTTTTGTTGTTTTGTTCGATTCGCGCCATTTTTTATTTTAGAGAGTAAAGCTAGTATCACTAGTAGAGAGTAAACCAAATATCACTAAACACAAATGCGTACTTTTTGCAGATGACGTATCAATAATATAAAATTTTTAGGTCTGACACTAGACGAAAATTGTAATTGGGGAATTCATATCGACAATCTTAGTAAAAAAATAAACAGATTTGTATTCGCACTAAAAGAGCTTCGGAAAACGGCAAACGAAGATGCCGCACTCAGCGCCTATTACGGCTATGTAGCGTCTGTGCTGAGGTACGGCTTACTATTATGGGGCAACTCGACCCATGTGCAAAGAGCATTCCTAGCACAAAAAAAATGCCTGAGAGCAATCACGGGAACGCCACCATACGAGAGCTGTAGACCAATATTTAAAAGGTTAAAAGTTTTGACTTTGGCTTGCATGTACATTCAAGAAACTGGTGTATTTGTTAATAATAATAAACGTTTCTTCTCCACAGTAGCTGATGATAAAAGATTCACAAAAAGAGATCCCACTAAACTCAAAACCCAATTTTGCAATAGTACCCTACACTATAGAAACAGTTACTTAATGTCTATCAAAATTTACAATCATATCCCGAAGCCTATCAGAGAATCACCTCGTCAATTTTTCAAAAACAAACTAAAGTCGTGGCTACTCCAAAAGTCTTTCTATTCTTTAAAAGATTTTTTTGATGATAGATAGATAGTTATTAACGAATTAGGTGAAATTCACAGGCCAAAGTTGTTATTCTTGTTATTGTTATTGTTTGTGTTTAATTTTATTTCATAGATATACTCGTATGTAACTATAGTTTATTGTTATATAATCTGAGGTTTTACTATTCGAGTTACTTTAATTTAGCCTTTTCTACATATAAAATGTGTCTTTCGTGAATTTTATGTTGAATTAAATTTATATGTTACTTTATTGTAAGTAAACTTAAATATTCGTATGCCGCTTTATGCGGTGGATATGCTGTACTAACTATATAAAACACCTGTAAACCTACCATATTCTACGAATAAATGTCTTTGTCTTTGTCTTTGAACATATTATCGGACGCGTCCGTCAGCCGCGGCTGAGGGACGCGGCTTAGCAGTGTGCACGGTAGTTCGGACGACAACCAGCCAGATTCTGTTCGGACGTCCGAACGCTCAAGGTCACGTCACATATTATCACGTCCGCGTCTTACGACCGACAGTTTGCACAGTGTACTGTCTAGATAATGAATAAGCCGCGTCTCTCAGCCGCGGCTGACGGACGCGTCCGATAATATGTTCGCAGCTTAAATATTATTTGTGGATTATGGATTTTTATTAAGCCGGCAAATTGATTATTTGTTTAATAAACTGAGCTGTCAATTGAATTTGACAACTAACATTGACAGAAACTTATGACTTCGTTCAGCGAACCCTCGCTAGTTTAATTTTTTACCGGCGAAACATCGCCGGAAGATTTAAACGCACCCCAGCGAACCCTCGCTAGTTTAATTTTTTACCGGCGAAACATCGCCGGAAGATTTAAACGCACCCCTGGTGGAGAAAAGTATAATAGACTAAAGGGCCGATTACACGATACGATTCATCGGGCCGATGAGCAGGCCTCGATAGATTGGGCGTTCTGATCACACTACACGATATCGCCACCCTAACTCACTTTTCAGCCGACCGTCGAGCAGTGAAGGTGGCGCCTACGTGGCGCCTACGCTTACAAAGTATCAGAAACTTGGCATCAGGGTTGAAAAAAAAACATTTTTTTTTTCAAATTTATAAAATAAACAGTTCAAAATGTTTTATAAAAGTGTTTTTTTCAGTTTCTGGCTTTTTTTTAAAGATTTCCACGTTGTTTGTCGTTGTCTTAACGTATCTAATATCTACAAACGAGCAATTCTTGTATGTTTATAAATAATCAGGATCTCGGAAACGGCTCCAAGGATTTTCATGAAAGTTACAGATTAGGGGTTTTTCGGCCCAAGGAATCGATTTATCAAGGTCCCAGGTTCGAGAAAAGCTCGGTTCCCAAGATATAGACATTTTAAAAACCGAGCAAAGCTCGGTCAACCAGATATTAAATCAATTATGTTTCATTTCTAGACTGCATCTTTTCAAATTCACCCTTAATAATGTTTTTTTTTACGAATATGATCAATGGAAAAAAAAACAAGTGATGTTTCTTTTTTAATATTTTTAAGAATTGCCAATAAAAGTTAAAAATATGGCAAATCAATGGCATAGACGCAAATGGTTTTATGTCAGGCTATATAAACTCCTGAATATTTATTTATTTTCATTTTTTAAGCATTCATCCGCCTTGAAAAGTAGTCGCTCTCGCAGCAACAGTGGGTATAGTAAAAAATAAGAAGAAGAGAAGACGTTAGCTGAAGGAATATTTACGAGTATTCATTTCTCTTTCGCGTTGCGAAGCCATTTCCACTTCACGACATGTCATTTCACGTCGAACGCCGCGCCGCTACTGAGCGCCCTAACCGCGATCACACGACACGATTTTAGGGCCGTCGGGTACACTCCATCGCCCGATTTAGGGAAACTAAAACCCCTTCTACACGGTCAGGTGGTCAGGTCTGACAGAGGTGACCTTGGTCCGGTGGGAATGAAAATCTACCGTGTAGACGTTGGTCGTGCGACCAAATATGGGCGGAGTCAGTCGAGCCTTGGTCGGGAGCGCATCCGTCCCGACAGGCCGCTTCCGCGGTCGAACCCGACCGTTTGGAACGCCGTCGCACGACGGGTCCGCGTCAGTGTGCAGTTGTCAGTCAATGCGGGTGCACGTCGAATTTTGAAAACCGGCCAAGTGCGTGTCGGGCCACGCACAGTGTAGGGTTCCGTAGTTGCCCATCAAAATACTTATGCGAACTAACTAAACTGATTCGCTGAATTTAATTTTAAGAAGAAGAATTTTCAAAATCGGTCCAAGCGTCTTTGAGAAATCGGGGAAAATACATAAAAAAAAAATTACGAAGAATTGAGAACTTCCTCCTTTTTTTGAATTTAGTTAAAAATAGTTGAGAATAAAAACCTACCTATCCCCAAAACATACCCACCTATTATAGCTGTAAAAATAAAGTTGACAAACTTACATTTGCAGTTGAAGAACATGTTCTCCGATACATTTTGTTTAGGAAAATATATTATCCAAGTACGTTTTATAAGTTGGTCGACTATTACTCGTAAACTTGTAAAGCCGACTTATTCATGATAATTTTCTTTTAAACTTCGTTATATATACTACTATTGTGATTTTTTTCACACCCTCAAACATAACCGTTTAGCTGGTAGAGGGGGGGGACACTCGAGCCGAGCAAAAATTAGCACTTTAAAGCTTAATATTTCACAAACGAATCTTTTTATCAAAAAAATGTTAATGGAAACTATCAATATTTTTTAAAGACCTATTAATTGATACCCCACACTAAGGGGTACGCGAGAAAAAAAATAACATCCCCACTTTACGTGTACAGGAGGTACCCTAAAAAAAAATATTTTACGAGATTTTCTTTTACCACATTTTCGGCACAACAAATCCGTATATTTACACCAAATTACAGCTTTTTAGTACTGGGCGTCTCTGAGCTAAGCTGCGGACAGACGGACGGACGGACGGACATGGCGAAACTATAAGGGTTCCTTGTTGACTACGGAACCCTAAAAATGGTGAACGCCGGACCGAACTGACAAGTTTTCCGACCGTAGCGCATCCCTCCCGACCGTCGACCGGACCGTCAGCCGACAGGCTGCGTCCGCGGTGCGCGGTCGACCGGACCGTCGTCAGCCGACAGCGTTCCAGACGGTGGGGTACTGTGACACGACCAAGGTCACCTCTGTCAGACCTGACCACCTGACCGTGTAGAAGGGGTTTAACAGCCTAACAGCGATTACACCACCCAATCCGTCGGAACTTAGGGACTTAGGGCACGATGAATCGTGTCGTGTAATCGGCCCTTAAAAAACAAAACCGGCGCGTTTGTTTTTTTTCTGTCAAGTTTATGCTCTTTGACTCGTTATTTATCTTGTCTTTGGTTTGGTGAATCTTGATTGCGTTTTCCCGTCGTCACTGAAAATATTTTATTGATTGTGAAAATAATTCGTGAAAGTCATACATCACCATGTGTTCCAAGGGTGGTAATTATAATGGTGACTTATTCGAATACATAAAAGTAAGTGAAGATGAAGATGACTCCAATGCGGTGGAAATACCATGCGAATTAGATGGTACGCTGTTGTTATCAACCCTCGTGGCGCAATTTCCCGGAGCTTGTGGACTAAAATACCGGCACCCGGACAGCAAGTCAATCCGAGGTATTCGCTTAAGCGATGGTAAATTGCATCCACCGACTGAAGTAGGATGGGGTAAACATTTGTATATTTGTGTGTTCCCAAAAGAGAACAAACGCAAGATGGAAGATGTTTCTCCTGAAAATTCTGCCGCTAAAACCAAACGTTTAGAGAAGAAACTGACATGCTCAGATTTAATTTGTCTTGGGTTGCCCTGGAAATCGACTGATGAGTCCATAAAGCAATACTTTGAGCAGTTTGGTGAAGTTGTGATGGTTCAATTAAAGAGAGATAAAAATGGATCATTCAAGGGCTTCGGTTTCATTCGATTCGCCACTTATGCGTCGCAAATGAGAGCCCTGGCTCAAAGGCACAACATTGATGGGCGCTGGGTAGATGTTCGTATTCCTAATTCAAAAGAAGGTGTAGTTCCTCAGATGCCCTGCAAAGTATTTGTGGGAAGGTGCACTGAAGATATGACTGCTGATGATCTTCGTGAATATTTCTCTAAGTTTGGAGAAGTAACTGATGTTTTTGTTCCGCGTCCATTTAGAGCATTTGGATTTGTTACTTTCTTAGACCCAGAAGTGGCACAAAGCCTTTGTGGAGAAGATCACGTCATTAAAGGAGCATCTGTGTCAGTATCAAGTGCTGCACCAAAAATCAAAACTAAGTCTCAGAACTGGAAAGATGATTCATATGGTCCAAACAATTGGGAGGGTAGCCGCTCTGGAGGCCCATCCGGTGGGTCAAGCAACAATGGAGGAAATAGTAACATAGATTCCCTCAATATGCAAAACTTGGGAATCAATCCCAATGGAGGTCCGCCTGCTAACTTCAACTTGCCTATAAGTCTAGTGGCGGCTGCTCTCAATCAAGCTGGTTGGGGGGGATTCTTAGGAGGACCTGGTAACTCTGGCCCAAATAATTGGCAGGGTGGCCCACCCCAGGGGGGTAACTCTGGTAAAAATTGGAATGGTAACCAAAACTGGGGTCAAAATGGCCCACCGCAATCATGGAACCAAGGTGGTGGCAATCAAGGGTGGAACGGTGGAGGCAAAGGTGGCAATGGAAATGGTAACTGGAATCAAGGAAGTTGGCCAAATGGCCAGGGTAACTGGAACGGTAATGGCAGTGGGGGAGGCTCCAGCTCTGGCTCTGGGTCCGGTGGGTGGAACAACAACAAGCCCCAGACATGAGGTGAGCACAACGGCGAATGCTTGTATCAGGGATGTCTGTATGGTAACATTAGTTTAAATTCTAGTCTCTAAGTGAATTTTTATGTCTATGTAAAGATGTGTAACATGATGTGAAGAAAAACTATGATGTGATAGGATTATCACAGGATGCTTATATGGATGCATTAAGATCCAGAAGATGATGTATTAGATGTAAGATGACATAGAGTATTGTGTGTAATTATGTGATGTGTGCGATGAGGACTTTTGTTCAATAAAAGTGTATGTCATTCTGAGATGGATGTTTAATTTCGATTAGTCTAGGTGTGTACTTTGTCATAAAAAGAGATATTGTTATGTTCAATAAAATAAAATTGACTGAAAGCTAATTTTAAAATAAACTGAGGTGTGAGTGAACATCTGGCTGTATGGTTCATAACAAATATTTGGAGCACTGTTTAGGATGGCAATAGGTGTGCACAAGTGTGTGTATCTTGTGAGATGTCTGCTGCTTACAATCACCTCTCCTTGGAATGAAGTGAACTGGGTCCCGTTCTGTGGAGCTGCAGTAAGTGGTGAGTGTGCAATCAATGGTATGGCCTGATGTCCAATCATGTATGACATATGTATTTGTTTTTTCTGTGCAGTAGCTATGGATAAATGGCTTATCAAGAATGCTAATTTCCAGTGTGAGTTTGACTGATAAGTCTGTGGTAACTATTATTTTATTTTTTAATGAAAAGGTACATTTTTGAAATAATTTGTTTTTATTCTCTCATCAAATGTGACCAACTGATTATGTTTTTACTTTTACAGGCATCAATGGCAATTGCGGGTGTTTGTTAACACCTGGCTGAGAAAGTTGTTTGTGTAGGCAATAGTACTAACTATTCAAGTTAGTTCTCCTGTAATCAGAAGGTATGTATAAAGAAGTAGGTACATTTTATGGCCAGAAATGGTCAAACAAATCATGAACTCCTGGTCTGAAACAACCACTTTCTATAAGTAGGTCAATTCGTGAATACCTATCAAAATCATTAGTAATTCTTCTAGAAGGGCTTTGAAGGTTTTGGGCCTATCGGTCGCCTGCAATTTTGATTTTTTTTTCAGACTCCCTTTTAACAACGAATGTTAAATATTTAGATAGTAATATGTAGACACTTAAGACAAACGAAAAATTTAATGGACATATGTCCTGAAGCGTTAGGTTTCAGTTATTCGCGGCCGAAATACTATAAGGGTCGATTTATACTAGCACAGAGTCGAAGCGCATCGAAGCGCATTATCTAAAACTGAACATAACAATTTCAACCTTAACTCCACAGCGTAACGCACACTTTACTTCTAAGATTTTCACGATTCACGATCGGCGTTGTTCGCGCGCAGACGCGCGAATTCTGAAGAATGCGCGCGACTTTTTAAAATCTTAGAAGTAATTATGTGCGTTACGCTGTGGAATTAAGGTAGAAATTGTTATGTTCAGTTTTAGAAATTCGCTTCGATGCGCTTCGACTCTGCGCTAGTATAAATCGACCCTAAGTCGAAAAGTGAACCGCACGCAAAATACGCGCATATGACGTGGAGTTGCGGATACCAGCCCGTTATACAATACAATACAAGTGAACCTTGGAGAAACTACTTTTTTTTTTCTTTTTCTCCCTGCAGATACCTATACTATAGGTACATATTGAATTACGAAAACATATACTTACATTATATTTGGTAAAATGTGAATATCCACGACTTCTTTTACCTAGAAACATAATTATAATTGTTATTTAAGTATATCATTATCTCTCAATTTTTTACCGTAATTTTACCGTAAATACCACGACCCGAGGTGTGGTAGCAAAAGGCTGTCCACAGGGAGGAGTTCTCTCCCCCCTCCTATGGAACGTCGTGGTCAATGAGCTGATCTGCAGACTCACCGACCATGGGTATTATACGGTAGGCTATGCGGACGATCTAGCCATTCTCTTAACGGGACCTTTTGAGAATGTACTGTGTAACCTGGCAAAACAGGCTCTGAAGATCGTCGAACAATGGTGCCTGGAGCACGAACTATCAGTGAACCCGTCAAAAACGGAACTTATCATGTTCACCCACAAACGCAATCTTGGCAGTTTACAATTACCCAAACTGTTTGGCACCGAGCTGTCCCTAACTAATGAGGTCAAATATCTGGGCATCATTATTGACAGCAAACTGTTATGGAACAAACACTTGGACCACAAGATTAACAAAGCTAGCATAACATTTTGGCAATGCAGAAGACTTCTGGGGAAATCCTGGGGCCTCTCGCCGAAAATAACACTATGGCTGTATAAGAGCGTAATTAGGCCAATAATCACCTACGGAGCGGTAGTTTGGTGGCCCAGAACTGAACTCATAACCACCCGTAAAAAACTGCAGTCATTCCAAAGGTTGGCCTGCTCAGCCACCACAGGATGCATGCGAACAACACCTACTAATGCCCTGGAGATAATGCTAGGTCTGCCGCCACTGGATCTCTTTATTCAACAGGAGGCCAGTATGGCGGCAATCAGGCTAAAACACTCCGGCATGTGGAAAAACCAAAGGGGCAATCACACCATAATATGGGAAAGGGCGCTAAACGATGTACCATACATTGTAGCGCCCTGTGACAAAATCCCCAAAACTCACGTGTTCGATAAACTTTATCGAATTCAACTATCAGAGACCGAGCGAGATCAATCAGGAGCTAACGAAGTCCGAATTTACACGGACGGCTCTAAAACCAAAACCGGCACAGGTGCTGGTGTATTCTCAATGGATCTCAACATCAAAGTATCTCTACCGCTAGGGGAACATAGCTCCATATTCCAATGTGAATGTGTAGCAATCACCCAAGCTGCCACCGCAGTCATGGAAAGAAACATCTCCAACTACGGGATTAGAATTCTATCCGATAGTATGGCTGTACTAACGGCGCTGAACGGCAATATTATGTCGTCCAGCCTAATTTATGAATGTCACTTAGCATTGCAAAAAATTTCGAACCGCAATAGGGTCATCTTGCAATGGATAAAAGGACATAGCGGATCATTGGGTAACGATGCGGCAGACGAACTTGCAAGGAGAGGCTCGGATGTGGACGTGGCCGGCCCCACACCCTTTTTGCCTATCCCATCCGGTCAACTCAGGACCTGGGTACGTCTGCAAACCCAAAAAAAAACATAATGCCAGATGGGCATCTACAACCGACTGCAGACAGTCTAGAGAGGCGGTACCTGCACTAACACCGCGACTGACCAGCAGACTTCTCAGTCTCCAGCGAACAGACTTACGAGTTGTAGTGGGCATGCTCACCGGTCACTGCCCACTCAACAAACATCTGTTTACCATCAACGCGACAGACAGCCCGTTGTGCAGGGGCTGCCTGAATGCGGATGAAACGGCAACCCACGTAATCCTGGAGTGCGAGGGCGTTGCTAACCAACGGGCACAAAACCTTGGCACTCCAAGGTCGCTCCAAGAAGCCTGTGAACGTCCCAGGAGACTTCTGAGCTTCTGGAAGGAGCTGGGTTGGCTCATATAGCCAATCGTCCCACCTCACGCATAACGGACCACCTACGAGTCCAAATGCGGAAAAGGGAGCCCCTAACAATACAATACAATCTCTCAATTATTATGATACTTATAAATATATTAATTAACACCACTGTACCATACCTACATGGTGTAATTATGTCGTCATAATCTATACTGATAATATAAGGCTGAAGAGTTTGTTTATTTGTTTGAACGCGATAATCTCAGGAACTACTGGTTCGAATTGAAAAATTATAGAGAATGACTATAGGCTATAATTATATTATCACGCTAAGGCCTGTAGGAGCGGAGCGCCAATGAAGAATGCTTCAAAATCGGGGTTAAATTTAAAGTTAGCCCAAAGTAACTATTCCACGCGGACGAAGTCGCGGGCAAAAGCTGGTTCAATATACATGCCTGCAGGGAGAAAAAAACATAAAAGTTATTTCTCTGGGTTTAGTTTTCGACTTATATTTCGGCGTTTAACTCTTAAACCCGACGGTTTAGGACATTGTCTATATTTTTTGTTTGTCTAAGGGCTGATTTTTACCCGACTACGGCAAAGCCAAAAGGAGCGTTATGATTTTGACCGGTATGTATGTATGTTTGTCTGTTCCCTCATAACTTCTAAACTCCTTATCATTACATAACAAATGAGGTGTCGTTAGAAGCGTCTCAGTTGTCCGCTGGTTATAGGATAGGTGACGTGTCACTAAATCAATATAGCGCCCTCTAGGGGATGTAAAGTCGTAACAGTAAAAAAAAAAATTTCACACAGTATCGACATGGGTATGAAATTAAAGGGCTTGATGAACACATTTCAAATTTATATAGGGTAAAACACCCAACTATTGACCCCTTAAGCGGTTTTCCTTGCTTCTTTCGCAAAATAAACTAATGTACGAGTTGCAAGTGGAAATGAATGTTTTCGGAAGATAAAATAAACATTGGAGAATGTAACTAAAACATTATTTCCAGTCATACAAAGGTAAAAAGTGTTTTTTTTCTCGAGTTTAGCAAGAACAGGCCATTTGACCAGTTATCAACATGCTTGTACCAAATTTTCATCATGCAAATGACCAATTTTTTGACCTCCTGTAGTATAAGAATAAACTCTAATATTATTTATTATGAATGTGATACGAGGTTTTATTTGATAAAAAACAAACAAAGCTAGTCTTATAGTCCTTCTCATTTTCTTTTTTCACACTATTTAGGTCTTCAGTCTTCAAACGCCGTCAATCATATTCTTGCACTTATTTTTGAAATTTTGTAGTTTTTATCACTTTTTGTTGTAGTTTTTATCACTTTTTGTCCAATTTTTCTTCTTTATTAGTAGTTATTTCACTGTTCTGTATTATGCAGCAGATATAAAAATACTCGACGGCAAAATATAAATTGAAATAACACGGCTTTAGTTCTACAAAGTGAGTTTAAAAACCTTTGAATTAATATTTTCCTAATTACATAAGACGGTTTTAACTTTTTAAACTTATGTAAAAGACCTCACAAATGAAGAGAACATAGATACAAATAAAAAACTAGCTCACACTTTGCCTCGGAAATGATTTAAGTCAGTTTGTTCAAACATGCAGGTTATGGTATATTTTGTCATTTTATACATTAAACCAACCTGTGGCTGAGGCATTGCTCGTGTTATATTCTGCAATTGTCCCACGGGATCATATACCGACATAAAAAGTATCCTGCGTCCAGGTACACCCACTTAACCAGGTTTTAAAATAATCTGCTTGCCAAATTGTGTCAAAATCCATTCAGCCGTTCACTTTTCCTATAATATTAGTAAGTCTAAAAGTCTAAGGCCGCTTTCACATTAGGGCGTTAGCAGCGCGACAGTAGCGCGGCAGAAGCACATTTCTTCACATTTTATATGAACAGCCGCGCATAAGCAGCGTCTGTCGCGCGACTGTCGCCCAAATGTGAAAGCAGCGTAAAATATTCAGGAGGATCCAGAATGTGACAGTAGACCGAAAATTTAAGTACCTCACTCAAATTATGCTAGGTAGTCAGGTACTACGTACGGTATTTTTTGTTTGTGATTATGCAGATACACACCTTTAGGGGTGCCAACGCCCATGGGCTTAATACAGATGCATTAAAGTTAAGCTACCTCACCATTAAAAATGAACTATACGTACACACCGTGGTGTCAGTAACTGGTATTCTCGTACATTTGGTTAATTACCAGCTATTGACATGCCATGTTAAAAAAATGGTTATTCATACATTTGAGTGTACCAGATATTGACCTCATCATTTTAACAAGTTAACGCTCATTAAAACTTGAAAATCATGTGGAAAAGCATTGTGTCTGTCTTAAATAACCAAAAAATACCAAACTCAAACCGCCTTATTACAAAACGAGGTCTAACTAAAAACCCAGGTTTAAATCACGTAAAACTATGGTTTACACAAAAACGTTATTACAAAACGTGGTTTTGCGTTAAACCGTGGACTAAACCAAGGTCTAACCTTAAACCCCGCCGCCCCCTAGTTTAGCAATGGTCTAAGTCGTCGCTGTCAAAGTTGTGTCAATTTTTCATTGCATATTTTTCATTGTGTTGTTGTTTTTGTGGTATTTTTACCTAAAAACATGATCGACTTAATTGATAATGAGGATATTGAAGCCGGCGAGTTGTTTGAAACGTTACACCGACACAACAGAATCATGTTCGAGTCAATCCCTTCATGGAATTATATCCAATAGATTTCAGTAATAGTATAGCTTTAATAAACGCCTAGCAATAAAATAGTGTACTTCTTAAGAAACGATTCAATATGAAATGCCCTGTGTCTCCTAAAATACACCTACAATAAGTTTCTTTTGTTGCTTCATCTACTATCACAACACATCTTAATACTGATAGTAATGTATCTGTAAGTTTGTGTGGCTGAATGTGTTACTATCTTACACAAAATTTGCTGTTTAATAACATATTTTATATCCTAGATCAACGCGACTTTTAATTTCGATATCATGTTCCCGTGGTATATTGCCTGACATACTTATCCAAAACATACTTTATTTCGGCATACACTGGTAATATTAACATTATTAAAGAAGTTGAAATTATTAAAAAGAGGCAAAATGTTCTAAAAATACTTAAAAACAAAACGAAACTTCGTAATAATTCCAAAAAATAATTAATACACTTGTCATGGTTATGACGCGCGAGAATGTTACGTTTCATTACGCGCTTTAGATGTTACGTAAGAGAAGAATCCAATAAAATAATAAATACTTAAAAAATCAAACTGCAGTATTAGGAAATGACTTATATTTAGATCTATAAAAATACCGACTTATAAATTTTTTTAACATCTCTGAACATCAATTAATCTTAAACAATTATCAATAAATTCTATTTTCTGGTAAAACGGAACGTTGCAATCGAATGATATCATGGTGAACGAATGAAATTTGTATTAATCTGTGGTTGGTATTTGGACCACGGTTCAAAGGACGGTACTAAGAAGTCTGAGGTTTATTTATGTTTTGTAATACGGATAATTTTAAACCTTGGTTTTGCACTTAAGCCTAGACTTGATAGTCCTGGTTTAAACCAGGGTTTTGCGTTGTTTTTGTAATAAGGCTGAAAGGAATCTATAGTGTAAAACTGAAATAAAATGACATTGAAAACAACCGTCAGCTTAGCAAATTGTTAAATTTCTTGATGATTTTAGGAGGGTATTTTGTTATCATAGGTTTACGGACGCAATATTGCTTTATTTAAATTTTCTGTGACGCCAATATATTACAAGATAAATTATATTTCATTTTCTGTATTCTAGCAGCACTGCAAGAAGATTTATTATTATTTTTGATAAAAACTGTTATGCGGTCAATAGTTGGTGGGAGGTCAGCAGTTGGGTACTTTACCCTACATTTAAATATAGCTTTTACTAACTACTTGCCTGTTTTTAACGGATATCAAATTATGAGTTAGGTACATTTGAAAATTGAAATTCACTCGTTACTTTGCTTTTATTATTTTATCAGATAATTAATAATACAACCCTAAAATAGTGTAAATAAAAAATAAGTTAAAAATAACTAAAACCCGACTACGAAAAAAACGCGCACTGAAAAGTATAAAACAAGAACAATATTCATTTGACCGATATTGTGCTAGCCGTGGTCGTGTGCCACCTGCGGTTGTTCTACACAATCTTTATTGGCTAGGTGGCACACGACCACGGCTAGCACAATATCGGTCAAATGAATATTGTTTTTGTTTTATACTTTTCAGTGCGCGTTTTTTTCGTAGTCGGGTTTTAGTTATTTTTAACTTATTTTTTTCAATAGTGCAGTTAACCGCTATTTTTATTTCTCAGATAAAAGTTATCTGACCATTAAAAAATCAGCCCTAAGTGTCCTCTATCCAAATATAAAACTTTGGTTGTTTATCGCGATTCTCAAATAAAATCAAAAGGGCGGGTGTTCGAAAGGGCCACCCTCCAAACTAAAATCTTCTGTATTTCTATCCGCTTTGTAAAATGGTTACACGCACAAGCAGAATTGTATTTCGTATCCGCGGGTCTAAAATCGCCACTTTAGCAATGTTGCTAAAGTTGTTTTTAGGGTTCCGTAGTCAACAAGGAACCCTTATAGTTTCGCCATGTCCGTCCGTCCGTCCGTCCGTCTGTCCGCAGTTTAGCTCAGAGACGCCCTGTACTAGAAAGCTGTAATTTGGTGTAAATATACGGATTTGTTGTGCCAAAAAAGTGGTAAAATAAAATCTCGTAAAATATTTTTTTTTAGGGTACCTCCTGTACACGTAAAGTGGAGATGTTTTTTTTATTTCTCGCGTACCCCTTAGTGTGGGGTATCATTAAATAGGTCTTTAAAAAATATTGATAGTTTCCCTTAACAATTTTTTGATAAAAAGATTCGTTTGTGAAATAATAAGCTTTAAAGTGCTAATTTTTGCTCGACTCGAGTGTCCCCCCCCTCTACCAGCTAAACGGTTATGTTTGGGGGTGTGAAAAAATTCACAATAGTAGTATATATAACGAAGTTTAAAGGAAAATTATCATGACTAAGTAGGCTTTACAAGTTTACGAGTAATAGTCGACCAACTTATAAAACGTACTTGGATAGCATATTTTCCTAAACAAAATGTATCGCAGAACATGTTCTTCAACTGCAAATGTAAGTTTGTAAACTTTATTTTTACAGCTAAAATAGGTGGGTATGTTTTGGGGATAGGTAGGTAGGTTTTTATTGTCAACTATTTTTAACTAACTTCAAAAAACGGAGGAGGTTCTCAATTCGTCGTAATCTTTTTTTTTATGTATTTTCCCCGATTTCTCAGACGCCTGGACCGATTTTGAAAATTCTTCTTTTTAAAATTAAATTCAGCGAATCAGTTTAATTAGTTCGCATAAGTATTTTGATGGGCAACTACGGAACCCTACACTGTGCGTGGCCCGACACGCACTTGGCCGGTTTTTTATCTATAGTTACACTATACATATTAATAAAATTTGAGTGTCTGTTTGTAATATTGAAATAACCTTTTTTTTACTACATACCTATACATATGCATACGAATAATATACGGTACATACACCATTTTTTTTTTTAATTTTTGTCTGTCTGTTTGTAATGGCTAATCTCTGAAATGCCTGGGCCGATTTTAACGGGACTTCTATTGGCAGGTAGCTGATGTAATATGGAGTAACTTAGGCTACTTTTATTTTAGAAAATACCTTTGTTTAAAAAAAATACATTGCGTTCCGACATCTACGAAAACGAAGTCGCGGGCACAGCTAGTCAATTTATACAATTGAATGGAATATTCCATGTTTTGAATTTTATCAAAATCAGAATTCGTTTTATCCCAACTTCAGCACCTCAGGCACAGGTAAGCACGAGTCGCGATAACTTGGCGATTAGTAATTATTTGTTTTCTACAGGTACTACCTGACTGCGAATTTCTGGAAGCCATGAAGAACAGAAAAAACTGATATTCTGACGAGCTTTCCTGGAAACGGAAAATGTTGCTGATGATACCTAAAATCAAGTTTGATATGGTGAAGAGTAACGTGCAGAATTCCAAAGATACTTTAAAAAAATACAAAATAAACATAAAGAAATTAATTAGCGGCTGGCGCAGTGGCTGAGTGATTAGACGGCTGCGCTGCATGTCGCGAGTTCGATTTCCGCACAGAGCACAAATATTTGTATAATCTACAAGTACCTATCTACTTGTTTCGGGTCTGAGCGTTTGTTTAAATGTTTGCAAACGCATTCACGATGCAGGAGAAATTCATAGAGGGAAGTTTTAAAAAAAATGGATACGCTATTCCTGCCCACTGACGGCATGGCCGTATGCCAGCCGGTACGTGCGCGGGCGTGGCGGCAAATCATTTATTGTGGGCAGATGTGATTTTAATGAAGTTATTGTCTTGCGGGATGATGACGCGTAAGTGATGTCCAGCCCACGCTTCTCGAAATTAGGTTGTTTTTAGACATAATCGAAGCGGTAAGGCCTACTTTCGCCTCATTACGGACTGCCACAAAACAAGATCCTTTAGCATACCGCGGCATGCTGCGCATAATACTCTTTCTATAAATATAATAATTCAATCATATACATGTCAATATATACAATTGACATGTACCTACCTACCGATTGAGAAAAATCCTAATTATTAGGTATCGATTTTCTTTCAGTACCTTATCTACAAATAAAGAAGGTCATTGAATAACAAAAGACTACAATGATATTCTGGTACATGCTAAAACTATGCCCTTTGACGTTGGAGTTATCTTTGCACTTACAAGCCCCCTAGACAAGTGGCAAACGATAAACGGAAACCCTCTTGTAATCTTTCAATCGATTTTCAATTTTATGCTTATTTTAACAGACCACAACGTTTTTCTGCGTGTCTAGGTCCTCATGGTACTGTAGTTTTATGTGAGAAATACAACATTACGCATGTTTTCCGAAGGGTAAGACAGAGGTGGTTATGTTCACAATATGAGGGAGTGTGCCAAAATCCTTAAAGATTCCTCAACAAAATATTGAATCTGTAAAAAGAAAACCAATAAAATCTTACATTGTAATTTGCTCTTTTTTTAATCATATAATCCCTATTTTGCATAATATATTTTGCAGTGTACGTAGCTAGTTTAAAAAAAATCACACATAGCTAAGCTGGGGAAACAAATTCCCCAGCTTAGCTATGCCATCAGTAAACATTCACTTTTGATCCAGTGACCAATCATGAGCGGCGACATTCGACTAATTACCGACTTAAACGTTTGTGTCATTTATACGAGTAATTAAAATCCATAATCCATGGTGGTGACTTAGGGCCAGTTGTTTGAGAGTCAACTCACAGAGTCGTGATCGTGACGCTGCGAGCACAATATTTCAATAGAGCTTCTCAAAAGCTACGAGTAACTTCATCTATAAAAATCATCTATTTTAAAGTTTGTATGGGGAAATCATAACGCGTGAGTTGATGAATTTGAAAATCAGTATTTATAACACTAGATAAGATTTATCAAACACGTGTTTTTGGATTTTTCAAAAATCGCCCCTCAAGTTGGTGAAAAAGGGTATTCAAGTTATAAGGGGAGGATATTAAACCACTAAACGTAGAAACCTGAATTTCGGAGGGTAGTTGCAGTTTATAATGTAGGTAAGTGAGCATTAAGAAAGGATTTTGCGAAAATCTACCTTTGGCTTTGGGGGTGAAAACCTTATTCCTTGGGTTTATAAACTTGAAACTTGGTACGAATATGTATGAGTATTAGTAAATAAGAAAGATGGACATTATTCTTTTTTCATAACTACCCTCCAGTGGTAATCTAGATTTATTCTTTTTTCATAACTACCCTCCAGTGGTAATCTAGATGATTTTAAAGTTTGTAAAGGAAAATCATAACGTGCGAACCGATGAATTTGAATAAACTCTCAATCAAATAAAGGATGCGTATTCATCTACATTTAAAAATCAACCCCTAATGGGGTGAACATAGGAAAATCAGGACTGGACTATTTTTAGATTCTCCAAAAGTATCCTTCCGGCACTGACCGGGCATTTAAATTCACTGAGTTTGAAGTTAGGAACACGCGCAGACGAAGTCGCGGGCGAAGTGCTAGTTTATAAGAATCCGTCACATCGCGTCTCGGTGTGAGTTGACCCTTAAACTATCGGTTAAATCTTTACACATTTTTTATAATTGTTGAAAAATGTATACTCGCCCTAAAGTGTCAGTGACACGAGTTTAATAATACCCGAATTAAATAATTTAAGCAAGAACCCATGCTAGTGCGGGCACATAAATCCAGATACCGTGACTACTACTGAGAAATTCCTAATGACGTGGAAATACTCATAAAATATTAGATACCTATTGTTTGACTAACTTGCCCTGCCTGAGAATCGAACCCGGGACCTCATGTTCGGCAGTCGACCAACGAGGCAGTCAAACGTTGCGTAGAGCGGCGCTAGTAGCATTACCGTTGGGACCGGAATTCGACTGAAAAAACTCATTCGCTCCGCCATCCAGCGCCATTGCCATGTGCGCTGACGGTATTTTCCTTGCCAATTTTCCAACTGGGCGTGGATGGCTATATCCGAAACTGAGGAATATCGAAAAATACAATATGGAGTTCCGAGGCCGATTTTGACGAAAACTGAAACGTCATCATTAGATTTTAGAAGTAGGTACATACATACCGGTCAAAACAACCCTTCTTTTGGCTTTGCCTTAGTCGGATAAAAATTAATAACCCAGGCCAGGATTAGAATCCGCTGATTTCAAAAAAGGAATCACACTACAAGTACAGGTATGTACGTTTTTTTTTAATAATTCCTTTTTGGAACGAAGTTCCTTATCGCGCGTTGTGAAAGGGGGCTGGACGGAAAAAATTCTTACGAAAAGTTGGCACGACACTTTTATCCGACTGCGCGACGCAAAGGAGGGTAATGTGTTTATTACCATGGAATGGAATGGACTGGACTGGACCGGACCGGACCGGACCGGACCGGACTGGACTGGACCGGACCGGACCGGACTGGACTGGACGGGAGTAGAGTGGAGTGGAGTGGAGTCGCGACGATTATTTTTGTTGAGTGTATACAGTAACTTCGTTCCATCCGGGTGTCCCTTGACACCTCTCAAGTTTTTTAAAATTTATTTTTGTATTATTATATCACCACCACCGGCTATCGAAGCGGGTTGGACTGGGACCTCTGAAAAAGGCCACTTAGCAGAACAATAAAATTTAGTCCTCTGACAAAATAAGATAAATGTCACTTGACAACGAAAGGTACTAAAAAAGTTATTGTATGATGTAAAATGAGATCTCACAAAATTCATTTTATTGTGGAATATCAAAATTATGTAGACTAAAATACGCACCATGTAACACATTAATTTGCTGGCACATTAAGTACTATTGTATGGTTATAATTTGATAATATCAATTATGTATGACTTTAATAATATATTTTACTCAATATTTTTTCCTCTAGTCAACTTAGTTTATTGCAAAGCAATGGGGAAAGCCGGTCAAAGCTAATTGTAGATGGCGCCACCATAGCTAAGTCCTAATCCGACCAATGAGGTAGTACTATTTTGAAGTACCTATAAGATTTGAACCAATGACGATGCTTAAAACAAGCTATACTAGCGCCATTAGTTCCCCAGTTGCCATCCCCATTATAAACGAACATAAAAATAAATCGACCATTTACTTTCCATAGTATATTGTTTGCAAAGTGTGGAAGCTTTCTATTTCGATAATTGGATTCAAGAGCACCACATTATAAATACGTACACATATACATTAAACTTAAAACTCTTACATCACAAGTTAATCACAAGTCATGAGATCCATGGAAAGTCGTTTACGAACGCACCATGAGGATTATATCGATTCCTACGTATTGCTTTCGATGGGCTGTAGTAGCTAGTAGAAGCTGCATCTACATAATTATTATTTTCTTGATTTCTGCTTTAACCACCTATCTGACTTTATATTTTTTTTAAACAGATTTCTGTTAGCGTATCGAGATAAAAGTTGAAAAAAAAATGTTTTCTAATAATATTATATCCATGCAGCACAATAAGATACACTTCATTATACAAAAGAGTTTTATATTTTAAAGCGTATTTCTTACAAAAAATACAAGTTTTACAGTTATTGAATAGAACAAAACACTGTCTTTACATGCGAGTTTGACTCGCATTCGAACCGTTTTAAGGACCATTATTACATTAAACAAAGTTTACAAAATGCTTTTACCTTCTAACAAATGTTTGCCAAGCGATAATGAATCAACTTGGTTTCTAAATAGCCAAACAGCCGGTTGTCGACGAACATTACGAACGAAATTATTTCGAATTTGAGAGCAAAGCTTTATTAATACTTCAAAATTCGGACATTAAAGGATCAAGTTAAAATTTACACTAGTATCAGTTTCGTGCCATGTAGGGATGTTGCACGGTCCACGAGTCCTAGCTCTATAGCCACGACAAGCGATAAACGTGAACACTCAGGTGTCTAAAACAGATATTTAACTTAATTCTCAAGCACATAAAGTTGTAAATCGATTGAAGGCTGCTGAGCGATAGCGCAAAGATAGCATGAAATCGCTCTGTAGTCTGTAATAGATTTCCAACATTATGCGCTAGGACTTAAAGTTGAAAATACTGAGCGTTTACGTGTAACGCTTACCGTTTGGCTACAGGGCCTGGGGTGGTATTTTCTAAATCGTCGACAAAATTATAGTAAGATGAAAGTCTATCAAAGACAACTGTAGTGTCGTCGACGAAGTCTAACGCTGGAAATTATTCATATTTCTCGGTTGCTATCTTCGGTTCTTAAGGATCGAATTTGACTATACGATGTTAGGATTAGGATGTCCAAATGAAAAGCAGCCATCAAAAACAAAAGAACCGGATTTGGATTGAGATTTAATATTAATTTCGGGCGTTAGAGAAAAGCATGATGCTGTTATAACTGGCGCTCAGCACATTTCCTTAGTGTGTATGAGTTTTACAAATAAGTAGGTACAGCTCTTTTTTTTAGTAAGGACGCAATGAGTGCATTCGTATCATGTTTACACTCGTTTTACTGTCGAGTACGACTAAACAACAATTATTTTATGCGTATCTCGATTACATTGAAATCTACACGAACAATATACAAAATAATAGTATAAATTAAATTGAGAAAGGAAACGACCTTCACGGATTTCCAATGCATCTCCTATTTCTTTAGAATAATTTTAATGTACCTAAATTGATTGCTTTAAAAGGTTACATTTAAAAAACTATGTGTTTTTTATTATTTTGTCATGAATACAAGATATATTTTTACAATATTAATTGGAGATTAGACATTTTGATATAAATGTTATATGTATAGTTACAGGGCTGATGTTTTCAATCCTCTGATAACTTTATCAAATTCTAATATTTTACTTCTTTTCGTAGCGTCAGTGATTCAGTATAAACCTATCTTATTAAGTCAGAATTATTCCTCCCAAAAAATTTTAGTAGCGAAAATTCTCCTGTCACATTGGGCTAACTATAAAGCTGTACTTAATAAACAAAACGTAAGCTCGTCAGTATTGCACTCCAGTCAGAAATTGAAATAGATATAATCTATTACTGTCAAGATCGCGTGAAACTATAGATTTGGCAAAAAAATATTGAGCAATGTGTTATCCAAAAAAATGGTTGTTTAGATGTGTTCTTACAATGATAAATCGGTAAATTGGTTATGTTGTTAGTCCAGGCTAGACTAGAACATCAGTAAAAAAATAGCTGCTAGTAAATTCAAAACAAATGTCTAATCTCTTTGTGATTCTTTGAGTGCTATATTGAAATCATATTTTCTTTATAAAATACATTTACAATATTAGTAGGTATTTTAACATCCGTCTACTTAAAAATTTACTTACATTATAAAAAATTGGTGAGAAATACAAGCTGCGAAGTTTCGGACAGTCTAGATAACAAAATATAAATAACAAAAAAGCTTGAAGGTAAATTTCATAAGGTAAATTGTATGTAATGCTGCAACTGCGGTTTTCCTCCAAATTTCAATTTAACTTCTCCAGCCAGTGTCTTACACTATTCAATTGACTATGCAACATCTGAGCCTGAGAGATTACCTATAGTATTATTATTAAAGTTAATTAGTCTTCTATACATCTGGCATGAACAGAACAACAAACAGAATCAATTGAACAATCACTGAAATTTTCTAAACTAAAAATGCTTTCATTAGACTATGAAGATAGTTTAGACCTTTAGTTTCTTGGCGGGCCTGAGAGCATAGTTGAGAGTCACTTGTCGTTTAATCGTCGCCCGTCGGGGATTTCTCCGTCCGTTCCACTCCGCTTCCATCTTTCGGGCCAATTCGAAATCATTCTTTTCCTGCTCAATCAACTTTTCAATTCTTAGCTGCTCTTGCAGTATTTTCTTAACATCACAATTCTTTAATGGACTAGACAAATTTTTTACAGCTAAATTGACCTTATTGTTATTTATTGTTTCTGAAATTATTGATGGACTATTTAATTCTTTTTTGGTACTTGACTTTTTGGAATCACTCCGTAAGTATGGCTTTCTCTCAGATGACACTTTTCGCTGTTTCATTTTGCTCTTTTTCGGAGTGGTTTCATTTTCATCTTTCGATATACTTCCCATGGATCTTGTGCGTCTAAGATTTGTTTCATTATTTAATTTAGTAATACCATCAATGTGAATAGTTTGCTTATTTCTATTGGTGTTTTTCTTGTTCGGTAAAGGTGCAGCACAAGGGCTAGTAGATGATGTTTTCTTTACCTTCGACCTGCTCCTTTCACATTTCCCAGGGTTTTCCTATAATAACAAAGTAGGTATGCAAGGTTAATATTATTTATAAATATATTATTGAATTCTAAAATGTTACGAATAACAATATATAACCAAGCTATAGAATAATTACCTTCTTAACTTGAAGAATATTTAGTGCAATAACAAAAGCAGATGGTAAATTTTTAGCTAAAGACGGATTCCTGAGGCGACAAAGTCCCTCTAAATACTGTGCACGGGTTGGCGTAGGCACATTGCGAGTTGATACTGGCTCCTTGTCAACACGAAGTCCCGGAACGCGGAGCGGAAGTGTTTTGCCTGTACTGAAACAGGAAAAACATAAATGAATCAGTTAAATACTAGTATTATACCCAATTTTCAAGGTTTATGTTTCAGATGTAGCCATGTTTGAACTTGATGAAAAAAAGACATTGATCAGTCAATGTGTACCTTGTTGGATTAGTTGAATCAATAGGTTTGAAGTAACACAACTCCTGCCGCATGGAGTCTACACTTCCTGTCTCAACGTTTCTATTTTCAGCTAAGTTGATTTTGTGTTGGAGTATTCCTGTGTACGGCAGTGGCAATGATACGAGCAGCGAAGGAACAGAGCTTTTTATTTTCACCTTATCTTCTGAATTGCCAACTTCTTTATCACCAATTTTAGGATCGTCTTTCTGAAAAGGAAATGATTAATAATGTTAGTCAAAGGAATACATTATTTATGTATAATTATATGAGCAAGGGTCTGTGATATTCTCACTCTTTGGTTAGCGAGCCGCTGCAATCGCTCAGCGCTAGTCTCGCTATCCCTTGTTTCTGAGACATGCTGCCTTAAATCAGAAAGACGCTGTCCACGTTCAGCGCTAGATTCCCGAGCACGGGCCTGCGATGTTCTCACGCTTTGGCTAGCGAGCGTCTGCGAGCGCGCTCAGCGCTAGACTCCCTATCCCTTGTTGCACAGACATGATGCTGCGCACGTTCAGCGCTAGATTCCCGAGCACGGGCCTGCGATGTTCTTACAGTTTGGCTAGCGAGCCACTGCGAGCGCTTAGCGCTAGACTCCCTATCCCTTGTTGCAGAGACATGCTGCCTTAAATCACTGAGACGCTGCGCACGTTCAGCGCTAGATTCACGAGCACCTGCGATTCTCCAGCTTTGGTTGGCAAGCCGCTGTGAACGCTCAAGCCGCTGGGATGTCTGACGGGAAAGTTGTGATTTCCTTTTAGGCATGATAAACAATCGCTGAACTGTCAGATATCCCAAAAAACTTTTTTATAAAAGGGAACCGACTTCAAAACCAAACACAAACCCTTTTTTTAAAAGTTATTTATTTTTCCGTTTTTAGTTTAGACTAGCTTCTGCCAGCGACTTCGTACGCGGATCCTGTTGCTTATGCCAGCGACAATGGGGTCGTCAAAATCGAAGATCTGAAACGTCTGATGTCGAATTCTTAGAGCCTGGGGACGGGAAAACAACGGGACGCGCATGACGATTCCAGATGTTCCAGATCTTTCATTTTTGTAAGTCCACAGGAAATGTCCATCAGACTAAACAACTCTTGCTAAGACGTCATTCCTATATATATATGTTATAGTGTAGCTGGGCTCTTGGAGTTCCACATCAGGTGTTCCATATCTTCAGTTTTTATACGACAACTGGGAGTGCTCATCAGGCTGAACAACTCTTGCTAAGACGTCATTACTGTATGTGTAATAGTGTAGCTGGGCTCTTGGAGTTCCACATCACGTGTTCCATATCTTCAAATTTATTTTCTCAGCAGAAAATGCTCATCACGCGGAACAATTTTTGCTACGGCGCTATTTTTGTATCTCTTTTAGTTTAGCTGATCTATTGCAGTTCTGCATCAGGTGTTCAAGTTTCCAAGATAAATTATAGCCTATATGTATGTTGCCCAGACGTAATAGCTATACAACAAAAAAAAAAACAATCAAATCCGTCCAGTAATTCCGAAGATTAGCGTGTATGGAGTAACTTCTCCCGTTTTCCTAACATTTCCCTTCACTGCTCTGCTCCTATTGATTGTAGCGTGATGAAAAGTATACTATAACCAGCGCAGGAGTATGAAAAATAATTGTACCAAGTTTCGTCAAAATCCGTCGAGTAGTTTTTGTTTCTATAACGGTTATACAGACAGACAGACAGACAATAATTTTACTAATTGCATTTTTGGCATCAGTATCGATCCCTAATCACCCCCTGATAGTTATTTTGGAAATATATTTCATGTACAGAATTGACCTCTCTACAGATTTATTATAAGTATAGATAGAAGATAGATAGATAGATAGATATAGAAGATAGATAGAAGATATTCAACAAAAATCTTCATATAATCGGCGTCTTTGAAAATCTACAATCCTAGTAAGCAACAAAAACGGATCTATGTGGGCAACTTCACGAGGTATTCATTATTGTTATATACTAAAACCTTCTCCAGAATGTAACAAACACTTTTCTGAAACCCGCATCAAAATCGGTTCAGCCAAACGCGAGATAATCTCGGACAAACATGCAATCGTCTCTGAAAATCTACAATCCAAGTAGGTAAGCAAAAACGGATCCACGTGGGCAACGTCACAGCAAAGTATAAACACGGGATATCTATTAGTGTTATATACTAAACTTCTCCAGAATATAAAGAACACTTTCCTGAAAACCGCATCAAAATCCGTTAAGGCAAACAGGAGATAATCGCGGACAAATATACATACATACAGGTCGAACTGAGAACCTACTTTTTTTTTTAAGTCGGTTAAAAACATAAATACCACAGCTTCGAACTCGAAGAATGAGAACGCGGTAGTATTTGTGTTTCAAGAAACCGAGCAACCTAAACATTGCACAACGCCATCTATAGGTAAATGGATAAAACGTCCATACAAAGCATGTTCTAATGCGGTTCGTGAATGGCCGGCGGCATTTTGCGATTTAGTAATTTTAAAGTAAAGCTACTATATCTGCTAAAACATAAAAGATAGAAATATGGTGTCGTGGACTTTATTGTAGAACTATTCAAAGCGGACATTTTTGCCGTAGGTACATTGTTTTCAATTACAACTATTAAGGCAGCGCATGCTAATAACTCTGTTGGAAGTGCTATTTTTTTCCGCCCGGCTAAACAAACTTGAGATAGTTCGGCTAATATGCATGATATCTTTATAATTTATAGCCTATAGCACTCACGGATAATGTAGCTTTCTACCAGTGAAACAATTTTTAAAATCGGGACATTACAAACAAACAAAGGAGAACATTCAGGCTCCATACATTTTTGGGCCTTTTCTGAAAGTGCCGGCCAACGAAAAAAATTGGTACCTATAGGTAGTACTTGTCATTTGGAGCAATAGTTACTATGGCAAAAAAGTTGTAGGATTGCTCTCGGACAAGTTATACAAGTTCAAAGATTCGTAATTCTCATACATTTTTAATTTCCGAAATGCCGAGACTCACCAAATAATGATAAGCATTGCTAGAACTTGCGACCTCAAGTAATTTAACATAACACCTGTAATCCCTGAGGAGTTGGGCAGAGGAGTACTGAATAAAAATGAATAATAATTTGTTTATTTTTTGTGAAAAGTGATAAAAACATTTTAAAATATACAAATCTGCTGGTGGGACCAGCATCGGGAACAGAACCCAGGCTGCCTGTGGTTATAGGGGTCTTGGGAGAGGAATCTCCTAACAATACGAGACGTGATCAGCACTGCTGCTTTTTGAATCAACCCTTTTTAGGGGGAAATAAAATCATCAAATGAGTTATCTGGCTCTGGGCTGAGCTGTAGAGACTGTCAAAATCCTGCTGACTAAAAGTCCACCCTCTTCATTCGGTTGCCCTTTTCGTTCCAGATACGTTTCTTTTTTTTTTTTAGCGTGGTAAAATCATCAAATGAGTCCTCCCACCCCGGGCAGGGCGGGAGGGACTGTCAGACTTCTACTGACTAAAATTCACGGTGTCCTTCAGTAGCCTGTTATGTTCCGGGGTCACGGTAAGGAAATAATCCCGCGACCCCGGCAGGCTTTGGCCCTCTGAGAGGGGGCCCCGTCATTATGCTGACGCTCTTTGAGGCGCGCGTGGGACACAACGCGCCGTCGACCCGGGCATGGTCCATGGTCGGGCAGCGAGTTGCCCTTTACTCGCTGCCCGCGCCTACGGTGGCCGGAGATCGTCTGCTGACGTCCGATGCCGCGGGCGCCTACCACTGCGGTTGGGGCGGAGGGAGGACGCTGTCCTCTCTCTCTCGCGGCCCGCCTCCTCCTTCACGAGCATTACTGCTTCGCAGAAGGAGGCGACCGCTTCCCACTCCGTCTCGCCCCGCAGCATGGCCGCAACCAATGCCGGGCGCGAGAGGTCTCCGCCTATCGCCGCCGTGAGGACACGTCGGTGCACTGCCCAAGCGGGGCAGTCTTGCACCGTATGCTCTACTGTGTCCTCCGGGCGATCTTCGCAGTGGTGGCACCCGGGCGTTTCCTCCTTCCCTATCAGACACAGGAACCTCCCGAAACTTCCGTGTCCGGTGAGGACCTGCGTCATCCGATAGGTCAGGACGCCGTGACGTCTCTCCAGCCACTCCTCAAAGAGGGGTCTTACCGCCGCGATTGCGGCGTGCCCGGACCTCGGTTGCGACAGTCGTCCGCTCCATACTGCCCTGAGATCCCGCCGGAGCTCTTCCCGCCGCGCCTCGACTTCTCGAGGCAGCGGGGTTACACCCCGGCGCTGCGCCTCCACGCGCCACTCATAGACGCGCTGGAGGGCAGTCGCCTCCAGATTCGTTCCAGATACTAAGATAAGTCGACAAGCCGGTACCTACATTTCATTCACACATTTGTTGTTTTCTCAAAGAGCCTCATCGCTTCGGGACGCTGCAATCGCGGCTGTAAGACCCCTCTTTGAGGAGTGGCTAGAGAAACGTCACGGCGTCCTATCGGATGACGCAGGTCCTCACCGGACACGGAAGTTTCGGGAAGTACCTGTGTCAGATAGGGAGGTAAGGGACGCCCGGGTGTCACCACTGCGAAGATCGCCCGGAGGACCCGGTGGAGCATACTGTGCAGGACTGCCCCGCTTGTGCAGTGCACCGCCGTGTCCTCACGGAGGCGATAGACCTCTCGCGCCCGGCATCGGACGAGACAATGCTGCGGGGCGAGACGGAGTGGGAAGCGGTAGCCTCCTTCTGCGAAGCAGTAATGTTTGCGAAGGAGGAGGCGGGCCGCGACAGGGAGAGGACAGCGTCCTCCCTCCGCCCCAACCGCAGTGGGAGATGCCCACGGCGTTGGACTTCGGCAGACGATCGTCGACGGCGCGTCGTATTCCACGCGGGTCTCAAAGAGCGTCAGCAAAATGACGGGGCCCCTCTCAGAGGGCCGAAGCCTGCCTGGGGACTTATTTCCTTTCCGTGACCCCAGAACATAAAGGGCTATTGAAAGACATCGTGGATTTTAGTCAGTACAAGTCTGACAGTCCCTCCCGCCCTGCCTGTGGTGGGAGAACTCATTTGAAGATTTTACTACGCTGAAAAAAATCCTCATGCTTTTGGAACGCGATACTGGTCGGGTCCACAATTAGCGGTGAGACGGGTTTGCCTCACCGTCCAGTCAACGAGACTCGACTGATACTCGTCCTTGACATCCCGTGGAACTTCAAGGAGCATTTCCGACGTTTGGATTAAAAACAGGATCGAGTCGGGGCTGCCTTCAAGCTGTTACCCAACCTTGCGAGGCAAACGCCGCTTTCTGAAGGCTCTACGTGGAAGTGGTATGGTTACAGGCCCTCTACGGGAACCCTGTGTCTGTCGTTTCCATAAAGAAGCGAACACACAAGCTAATCGCACCAGGGGATCATGGCTATTCGGGTGATCCACTCATACACATAGATGCTGGAGAATCTGCTTCCAGATCACACGTTGGCAATCCGGAAAGGAGGCTGCCATTTCTTCTGCAGCAGTAATGACCGCGAAGGAAGAGGCAGAACACGCAAAAGAGGACGCCCTCGAAATCTCAATCCTGTCGCGTGCGGCAAGTAATGCGGAGCTAGTTGTCTTATCAAGGATCAGGCCCAGGACGACATCATGTCGTGTTCCACGCGCGTCTAAATAAGCTTTCAGTGGCCCTTATGGAGCCAAACGCTTACCGGGTTGCGGGACTATCTGATTCTCAGCAGGATAGGTACCGTAGCACGGTTGATGATTTTATTACCCGAAAAACGTGGTTGATTCAGAAAGCAGTACTTTTGGTCACGGCTCGTATTGTTAGGAGGTTGCTCTCCCAAGAGGCCTACCACAGGCAGCTTCGATTTTGTTCCCGATGCTGGTCCCACCAGCTGATTTGTATATTTTAAAATGTTTTTATTACTTTTAACAAAATATAAACAGATTATTATCCATAATTCGGTACACCTCTGCCCGGGTTGGGCAGAGGTGTTCAGGGATTACAGGCATTATGTTAATTGCTTGAGGTCACTAGTTCTAGCAATACTTATCATTATTTGGTGATTCTCGGCACTTTCAAAAATTAAAAAATGTATGAAAATTACGAATCTTCAAACTTGTATAACTTGGCCGAGAGCAATTCTACAACTTATGTGCCATAGTAACTATTGCTCCAAATAACTAGTACTACCCATAGGTACCAATTTTTTTCGTCAGCACTTTCAGAAAAGGCCCAAAAAAAAATGATGTCCTTTACCTCTTTATAATATTAGTATAGAAGTATAGATAGATTATCCAGATTTAAAAAAAAAAAGTTGTCTGACGTAATCAAGGTATTCACATAGCCCAAACTAATACCTATGTGACCAATGAAAACTGATGTAGGTACAGTGGTATTAGTACAATAAAAATATCTGCTACTCTAACTTACCTTTTCTTTAACACTCTCCCCATTTTCTTTATTCCATAAACCAGGGCCTAGCTTGTTTTTTTTATCAATAAAACTTTTAATTAATTTTCCATAACTTGGCACCATTTCTGGTGAGGCTCCATTCATGGGCACAGCTGTTGGGGCTTTAGGAGTGGACCCAGCAGTGCTTGAATTATCATAAGTTTCATTATTTACTTGTGGTCTACTGAAATAAAACAATGATAGGTTAAATATAATACAATCGCTGTTTTCTGTGGTTCATTCGCGCTGCGTGGCTCCTTTTGTTTGTAGCATGATTTTATATAACCTACAGCTTTCCTCAATAGATGGACTATCCAACATAAAAACGATTGTTCAATTTGAAGCAGCAGGTTCAGAGAATGGGCGTTTTTCCATTAGCCGGCACCGGCGGTGGCCGTCGCCGGCGTTGTGCCGGTGCGGGGGAGCAAAAATGTATGAACGCCGTGCCGGCGCCGGCCCCGGTAAGTGCAAAAGCGAGCCATAGAGCGTTTTTCCATTAGACGGCACGGCAACGGTGACGGCGACGGCGCCGTCGTAGTGCCGGTGCGGGGAAGCAAAAATGTATGAACGCCGGGCCGGTGTCGGCGCCGGTAAGTGCAAAAGCGGGCCATACGTTTTCATACATTTTTGCTTCCCCGGCACCGGCATGGCGCCGTCGCCGTGCCGTCTAATGGAAAAACGCCCATACAAATTCATACATTTTTGCTTCCCCGGCACCGGCACGGTGCCGTGCCGGCTAATGGAAAAACGCCCATTGGCGTATTCAACCAAACAAACTCTTCTGCCTTATAAATTATAGTATGGATATTATGTACAAGTGTACAACCCATTGCTTGTTCTAAAGATAGTAACTTTCACAAGTACAGTGGGCCCCCGGTAATCCGACATACATTTTGCAGGGCAGTGTCGGACTATCGAATTTGTCGGATTATAGAGTACCTACTGCCTAAGAGCCCCGAAATGTATATACGATATGTACCTATAGTCCGGAAATGTTTACAAAAAGAGTACCTTGTTATCCAACAAATTACAGATCCCATGATAAGATTCTATGTGTTATATGTGGGCGCGCCAAAGTTCACCTAAAATTTAAACTCCGATCATTGGAAGCCCGAAAATTGTATTCCTAACATTTTTAACCCTAATAATCACAACTCCTAATTGCTCTGTCACTAATTTTCATAATTCCGCATCATTCGACTTCATAATGTCAGTAGCAATAAACATCTATTATACTATTATTTGTTTTCCTATTTTTTCTCAAGATAACCTTCTTTTACACTATTATTCAAAGTCATATCTTTTTTGTTTAGATTTCTTTTTATTTTGTTGGCATTTTTTCATAGTGCTCCCAAGACGACACTCTGACCAAACGACTGGGGGCACCCCGACTCGGACAGGTTAGGTTAGAAGGGGATGGCGGGGTCTTTCAGACCCCGCCATCCCCTTCGTGGTTATTTTTTTTTAAACCACCCAGAAGTAGGAGCACTGCGAAGCGGTGCTCCGTCGACTTTTCTGACTAACTAAAAATATTATCGTAATAATGTTTAGGGATAAAAACATTATGATAAAAAACAGTAGGAGTTTAAATATATTTACAATAACGATATTATTGATAAAAATTTTCGGAAACATGAGTGTTATGAACATCGCCGGTAGCACCACAAAAAGTATGAATGAAAACTTTAGGATGAAAATTTTTAGGAAGAGTGATCATTCGGATTACAAACCGTTAGGAAGAACAATTTCGGGTTAACAACTTTAGGTGAGCCAATATGGACCCGTTATATGTATATATTTACTCTGAAGTATAAATCATACTTAATTATGTATGTCAAATTTAGTAAATTAAACAACACAATAGAGAGCTAGACCGCACCGCTATCTTCTTCAAACTTCAAATTCAAACTAAGCAATCAGAATCAAAACAATACCCTACTTGTCGAGCACATTAATAGAGGTGTGTACAAATTATAACTTGTTTAATCATGCATTAGCGAAGACTGTCAATACTTAAGACAGGCCACATACACCTGTCTCCCTGATTCGGTTTCCTGATCCGTTTTTCGAAATCTGTACGGGAAGTTATCGAAAGTGTGTGACATGCACATAGATTTGTAGGAATTCACTGTGTTCGGATAGAAAACGGATCAGGAAACGGAATTAGGAAAACTGATGTATGTGGCCGCCCTAATAAATGATAGACCATGTTGGATTACAGTGGATGCCGGACTAGACAGGGGCCAGATTGCCGGGGGTCCACTGTATTGGAATTCCCTAAAAATTTACAAATATCTATAAATCAGTAATTTTTTAAACTAGCTGTTGACAGCAGCTTCACCTGTTACAATTATAACTACAATAGTCCTATCAGCAGTGATGGATTGATGCCAGAACATGTATTTATTATAATGGCAATATCATCAGCAATTGTCTATATCATATTTCTTAAAAATGGAAAAGGCTGTGTTTGTTTGTATGTATGTATACATGTTCCATTCTCACACCAAAAAGGCTGAACTGATTTTAATGTACAGAGATAGATGGGGCCTTAAAGTTGGTTCTAGGTTAGGGAGGGCAGGCGAGTTAAGTCAACAGTTGGTTCATAATAAAATAACACAAGGCTATACAAATTAAGTATTGAGAAAGTGGCTTACTCTTTAGCTGTGGGAACTTGTAATTTAGATAGATAATTATCTATTTTTGTAGCTTTAAGCCTAGGTTTAGCTACTGATCCTTTAACATTGAGTCTCCTAGGAGTATTAGGTGGTGGTACATTGTCTTTAACATGATCTTGCTGCATTTGTAGTGCTAGAATTTCATCTTGTTTTAAGTTTTCTAAATATTTCTTATGTGCTTCTTCTTCTTCACATTGAATTTTCCTGAAAATAATATACCCATTAGGTAATTGAATGTCTTTATTGATTTTAATGTTACAGGGACATATTGCTATAAATCAATTACATATTGTAAACATTACTTGATTAATAATTCAGTCTCCTGTATGTGTTTTTGCTCTAATTTCACTCTCTCAGATCTTAAGCGCCTCAGTTCAGCCTCATATTCCGACCTAATTTCCCCAGGTGCACTAATTCTTGGTAGGGGTGCCTCTGAAACAATAAGAGAGTAAGTGAAGGAAAGAAAAACTTCAGCCATCACAAATGATAGTTCTATTGTACTATGAGTACAGGCAAGTAACATATATAATGTAGCTTCAACCAATTAGGTGGAAAGAGAGTAAATTACCACTGTATTAAGAAAATGAAGCTGTAGTCTTAGAATGGTACTGGTCAGTCTCTCGCAAACGCGAAGGAAAATGGAGCCACACAAATGTCAACCAGCTTAAAACTTTACAGATAGTATGGATTTTATCAGAATCATTATTCACTTTACAAACAATACATAAATATTGTTTACAACAGCGTTTTCTGCTTATTATCAGGTGTTTACCTTCTGGTAAATGGATGTCCTCTCCTTTTATTTTAATTTCAATTTCATGTGTAAATTTTGATTGGATAAAATTCCAAAGTTCAACATTCACCAAATTCTTTTGTTTTGTTGCTGTTCTTAGCCAGGATCCAATTCGCAATCGACACAGAGGACAACACAAAGCATTATTTTCTATGCTGCCATTAAAACAGCGTTGGCAAAAATCATGAAAACACGGCAAGGTTACGGGTTCTACTAAAATAGATTGACAAATTGAACAAAAAACATCTTTTAATTCCAATTTTTCTAATTTTAATAACTTATTTTCAATTTTAGACAGCCGCTTCTTTGACTTGGCCGCCATTTTTCATTATTGTTTTTTCTTTTTTTTTTCTTTTGAGCTTCAGTTTCAATATTCAAAATTCACACTTTTAGCATCACCTGGGAAACGTAGACGGGAACGGGAACTAATGGGGAAGGCAAGTGTCAAAGTGACAAGTGACAGTTTGGTCCCAAAAGAACTGTCAAATCAAAGGAATTTTTTGAAAAATTTTGATTTATTGATGTAAAATGACTAGATGTTGTGTAATAAGCTGTAAAAATGATGGAACATATAAATTTCCGACAATTCACACTATCAAGAAATAATGGGTAGCTGCTGTGACTGCCTTGAGAACAAAAATTGAATTTTAACTAAGGAAAAGCTATATAATAAACAAATATCCAGCCTTGCGAAGCCGAGACAGGCCGTTAGTTGAGTTTATTAATGAAATTCTATGATTATACCATAACTAAACAATCGAATAAACTTTTCAAAATAATATCTACTTTTCTATTGGTACTTCTATTGGTATACCAGTATTGCATCGCTCTATAAATCATGAAATGGTTCGTCTGGCGGAAGAATTATCACCTGGAACGAGTTTTGTGATAGTTGTGGTGTTAATTAATTAAATATTTATTGTGATATTTCTCGAATATAAATAGAAAAAAGGGGTAAAATTACTGACTTAAAACTTTATGATATTTTATCAAAATAGAAAGTCAGAATCAGCATTATAGTCTTGTTACAGGAGAGGACAGGTAAAACATACCTGAACTCAAAAATTGAAACCTCAACTACAAGTAATTGTGGATTTATTACGGTAAAATCAAATGTATTACCACTCAATTAAATCACTTTTTTTTCCTCTTGTAGATGCACCGCGGCGTCTTAATTCTTGTTTTAGTATATGCACTTGCATTGACGAATAATTTTCCATATTTGTTTTGTATTTAAACTCAATGGGGAAGGCAAGTGTCAAAGTGACAAATGACAGTTTGGTCCCAAAAGAACTGTCAAATCAAAGGAATTTTCTGAAAAAAAAACGATTTATTGATGTAAAATGACTAGATGTTGTGTAATAAGCTGTAAAAATGATGGTACATACAAATTTCCGACAATTCACACTATCAAGAAATAATGGGTAGCTGCTGTAACTGCCTTGAGAACAAAAATTTAATTATAACTAAGGAAAAGCTGTAAGTAAACAAATATCCCGCCTTGCGAAGCCGAGACAGGCCGTTAGTTGAGTTTATTAATGAAATTCTATGATTATACCATAACTAAACAATCGAATACACTTTTCAAAATAATATCTACTTTTCTATTGGAGGTTAAGTACCAGTATTGCATCGCTCCATAAATCATGAAATGGTTCGTCTGGCGGAAGAATTATCACCTGGAACGAGTTTTGTGATAGTTGTGGTGTTAAGAAATTAAATATATTGTGATATTTCTCGAATCTAAATAGAAAAAAAGGGGTAAAATGACTGACTTAAAACATTTATATATTTTATCAAAATAGAAAGTCAGAAGCAGCATTATATTCTTGTTAAAGGAGAGGACGGACAGGTAAAACATACCTAAACTCAAAAATTGAAACCTCAACTACAAGTAATTGTGGATTTATTACGGTAAAATCAAATGTATTACTACTCAATTAAATCACTTTTTTTCCTCTTGTAGATGCACCGCGGCGTCTTAATTCTTCTTTTAGTATATGCACTTGTATTGACGAATAATTTCCCATATTTGTTTTGTATTTATACTCAATTTTTATAACAATAAATCATGTTTGTTTTTTATACAAGGTAGACAGTAATCTGACGTAGGGACCAACTATCGCAGCGCCATCTACGATTAGCTTTGAGTTGCCATCCCCATTTCTATAACAATAAATCTTGTTTGTTTTTTGTACAAGGTAGACAGTAATCTGACGTAGGGACCAACTATCGCAGCGCCATCTACGATTAGCTTTGAGTTGCCATCCCCATTTTGTTTGCTGACAAACGTTTAAAAATCTTTGATATTTGATGTAAACAAAGAACGCAGGTTTGTTAGATTTATTCTATGGATTTATTATTGTGCCATAAAACTGACGTACTAAGACGTGAGAATAAATAAAATAAAATCATTCAAAGTGCTGGTAGCGAGAGCACAATGGCGACGTCCGGTTTTCTACAGTTTTTTGCCAAGCTGTACTGATTTCACAATGTTTTCTTAGGTCAGCAGTGAAGATAATGTTCCTGCTAAGACTTTTCTGCATTTGTTAACCTAGGCAAACTTTGTTTTTCTTCGGTAGCAGCGTATAAAATTGCAAAACATTGTGACAAGTTTTTCAGGGTCAATCTTCAATTTTGAGGCTTCCGTTGAGGATAATGACGCCCGATACTTTTATTACTAGTGCAACCATCCATTGATCATCCATTGCACGCGATTCTCTAAGGGAACTGTTTAAGGATATTAACATCATGACGGTGCCTTGTCAATATATCTATGAAAACATAATGTACGTTAGAAAGAATCTGCATCTTTTTAGTAAAAGAGGTGACAGGCACAATTATAACACTAGAAATAGGGACCAATTAGTTCAGCCGGGCTTCAGACTCGCCAAAGTAGACTCATCTTTTATGGGGTATTGTTTAAAATGCTATAATAAAATTCCACAAAGTATTCTTGAACTGAATGAGACAAAATTTAAAACATGCATTAAACGCACACTATGTAAGCGGGCATATTACAAATTGGGCGATTATATCGCTGATAATAATGCTTGGCTCCATGCTGGTCCTGCTCCATAGGACAGGGATGTATTCAGTGATATATTTTAATAGATACTATTTTCGGAGCTGCAAAAGATTGTAAAACTATAATTGCATTGTATAAATTCATATTTCTTTGTATTATATAGCTGCTTAGCCTATATTGTGTGAGTTCTATGTGCACAAAGCTATCATTCACCAGATACCTACGTCCTAATTATTTTTATTTCTTTGACTTGAATGTGCCCTGGCGGTTGGGAGAATGTCATGCTCACTCAAAGGTCTCGCTGATGGTGGCGCGTGTGTCGGATCATTTAGTTCCCTTCAAAATGGTTGAGCTGAATGGTGCTGATATCATGCGTCATGTTCGTGAACGGGCGCTGTCAGTTGGGACTGGCCATATCTTAGCTGCCACGGTTTGTTTTAATTATCAATAATTTTATTTCTGAATTGTCATTTTTTTATATTTCCTTTGGACACTTTTTAACTTGCTACATCGTTCTCACATAATGTACCATCTGAAAATGAATGATGTAACAAAGGTTCTGTAATAATATTGGCGATCTAAAAAGAGTGTCCATGGAGTTTCTTGCCCGTTCTTCTCCATAGAGATCTACTTCTTGGAATGGGCATCTACGGTACTTTCACAGTTTTTATGTCTGTGACTGGGACTGTAGCACCGTAACTATTTTTGAACTGTTTATATTTTTTGTCTTTTGACAATTCATAAGTGCCTGTAACTGGCTTATTTGAAATAAATGTTTTGATTTGATTTGATTTGATTTTCACTAGCAGTAAAAGTATCGGGCGTCATTATCCTCAACGGAAGCCTCAAAATTGAAGATTGACCCTTCAACAAGCTAATTTGATGGGCCAGCCAACTTAGGGCAAATAACATCGAAAACATGTTAATTAATGTCGTATCACAACATTTTACTCCTCTGCTGCAAGAAATGTTTAACCATCCTATCACGGACTCAATTTATTGCAATTGTAGGGACACAATGTAAACGTGGAAGGCAGAACGCTAGGTAAGCATAAATGTATGTGAGCGGGACGAATTAAGTCAACGAATTAAGTTATTACAGTTGTTTCCTTGTTGCCTATAGGCAACAAGGAAACAACTGTAATAACTGTGTAACAATTTATTATAGCAACAAATAGAATTGTCAGCACATTATGTATAAGTTTAGAAGTAAGTGGCAACTACTTTTAAGAAAATGTGTAAAAATTTTTTTTTCAAATTTTGGGGGGATGTAGTGTAGGGACACAATGTAAACGTGGAAGGCAGAACGCTAGGTAAGCATAAATGTATGTGAGCGGGACGAATGAACGGCGGGGCAGTTACTGCGCACTGCTCCGAGCGGAAGGTTGTCTCAACGGGACTCTGGGGAATAAACGTGGCTACGTATAACCTACAAGCAGAGTGTTTAATTCTGTGCCCCCGCAACCTCCCACAGCTCGACGAGGCAGTACTCAAATAGGGGTCCGCGACCTATACACCGGTGACAATCCACCCGGCAGGAAGGCCCCTAAACAATGATTTGCATGAAACTATTAAACATATGAATATGGCTAATTCATTTTTTTAAATGCGAATACTAGCTCATTTAAAGACTTACCGAAAATATACTAGGTGATTTACGTGGCAAGAGACAAAAACTTCACAGAGCAAAGATATTCAGTCATGTGTAAAAGAAAATTTAATAAATGTTTTTATAATAGAAAGTATTCGTTTTATTTTAAGTTTTCTGAATACGACATACAATAATAATGTAGTAATTATAAAAATTTGGGGCTACGTCTTAAAAGTTCACAGTTATGCTATTCTCTGTAAGAAATCTCATCGCTGGAATCTACGATGTGCTCTTCGATTTCTTCGCTAACGCGAGTGGCTTACCGAACTTTAGTCCCATGGTAGTGTGACTGGGAACACCCAAATACTCCGAAATATTTTATTCCGAATTTCGATATTCCGATTTTCAAAACTCCGAATATCATAATACCTAAAAATTACAATATCTATTATTAGGAATCTCGAAATTTATTTGACCGAAAGTCGTATGTCCGAATTCTTCGTTTTCCGATTTTCACATATTCGAAAAATGTAATGCTCGATGAGTTCTCATTCCGAAAAACGAAATTCCGATTTTCAATATTCCGAATAAACTAATTTTTTCGGAATATTCAAAATTGGAATATTGTTTCTCATTCTACAAAGTCAGTGACAGAAACGAATTGGTGCAAAACCGGCTCCACGAAGTTTTGTCTACCGTACTCCCAGAGTGTTATTTAAGCCTGTGTAGGCACGGAGTGGCGAGGCGTATCCTCTTAACTTTCACTGTTTGCCTTCAGGATTTTTATTGTTATTAGGAGAACTTAGGATCCAAGAGCGAGCGAAGCGAGCTCGGGACTTGGGGCACCCCGACTCGGACAGGTTAGGTTCGAAGGGGATGGCGGGGTCTGAAAGACCCCGCCATCCTTTCATGTTAGGTTACTTTAAACCTTGCTCACAGAAATAGGAGCCCCGCGAAGCGGGGCTCCGTCGACCTACCTTGGTAGGTGGTAGTCAACAAAATGACCAAGGATGCAAGAGCGAGCGAAGCGAGCTCGGGACTGGGGACACCCCGACTCGGACAGGTTAGGTTCGAAGGGGATGGCGGGGTCTGAAAGACCCCGCCATCCCCTTCGTGTTAGGTTACTTTAAACCTTGCTCTCAGAAATAGGAGCCCCGCGAAGCGGGGCTCCGTTTAACCACCTTAGTGGTGCTATAACTCAGGATGCAATAGCGAGCAAAATGTGTCTTGGGGCACCCCGACTCGGACTTTTCGACCTGACGGACCCGAATAGGAATTCTAATAATCGGAATTTTAATATTCGGTATTCGTGTTTTTGATGTTTCGGAAAATATATTTAGTCGGAATTTTTGATGTTCGGTCTATTGAAATTCGGTATTTTGAAAATAGTAATTATAAATGTTAGGAATTTTGAAATTTCGGAATTATTAAAATAGGAATAATGATCCATCGGAGTTGTTATATTAGGAATTTTGAACCATTCGGAATTATGAAAATCGGTATTTTGAAATTCGTAATTATGAATTTCGGAATAAAGTTTTTCGTATTATCGTAGTGTACCCAGTGTGACTAGTGTGAGCGCTGCGGCCGAGCTGTGAACAGGCTGTTTTATAGAGAATAGCACTGCAGGTCAGTAGAATATCTAATTATTTGAATTAACCATTGTATGTTCATTTATTATTTAGTGATGTCCTGGGAAAAGTGAAAATAGGGGTCATCCTACTTAGAAAGAGATAGCGAGACCACAGAGAGCGAGATAGCGATACATTATTTTAGCTTCATGTAGGTATTCGGAGTGTTGGCTCCAGTTTATCTATACCTTCATGGTTTTAATGTTACAAGCATTCGATCCCTAATATTTCTATATCCATGGATTCTGACAGGGGTACCAACTTTCTGGGCGGAGAAGCCATGTTGATATTTTCTTTCTTTTTTCGTCATGTACCGACTCACATGTATTTGAGAACGAGAAACGAACACGAAAGAAACCACGAGAAATATGGTGGTTGAAAGAGAATTTTAGTTGTTCTTTTGTTCTTGCAGTATAGTGGTGGATTTTAACAAATTTTTAAGTGTGCTCTTTGAAATATTTGTTAAAACACAGGATAAAACCTTGGAAAATGTCTTCAATGCATTTTGTGGTTCATCCTTTGCCTGGCACAGAGGATCAATTGATAGACAGGTAAACATATTAAATCGTTTTACTTGACTCCATTTCGTACATCTTGTGAAATCCGACATTCCATGATCCATACATCTGTATGAGTTACATTTTGATGTAAAAGCATCAAGGGCCACGTTTCCCGTATCATTTTACGCTCATGGGAGAATTTCCATTACATGACATTTCTTTGTAGGAATTGCTTGCAATCCAAACTCTACATTTGGATTCCCATTCCATTCCCGTGTTGGTTTGGTTTTGATTGGATGGCGTAATCTTGTTTGGATAAATGACGTTAATTTGCAAACCCGCTTTTCACACTAGCGATGCCGATACTGGAGTTTTTAATTCTTGAACTGTGACATAATTGTTAGAATACAACTTCATATTTAGATTGTACTACTAGCATCTGGTAGTAATTATGTACATAGCAATATCCAAAAATACTATGCAGAAGTGAAAACGAGTTTTCAAAAATATGAAAAGAAACTATGAACAAACAGAAAAATCATTTATATTTTTAAAAAGATCACACATAATAGTGTTTTGTATGAGATATCACAACAGGAGGTTGTTTACTCAGACAATAACTATTATGCAAAATATGTATCTATTTTTTATCTTAAGTGTTGGTAAAAGCGGTTATTTTTCGCCTAGTTAGCTGGTGTCTTACAAAGTTTGGGAAAATAAATATTTATTTTTTAGGTTAATAAATATTTTATCTCTAAGCAATTTTTGCAGCTTGAATTACGGCATTAAGATGGTTTTTGTGTTTACATGAGGCTGCCTTAACATCAGCAGATACTAGCAAAACCTTGCTTTTGTGTGATATAGTAATATTTAAAATTACATTTCTGTTTATGTTGTAAAATTAATATACCAAATAGCAATTACCTAATTCATCCTTGTATATGGCTCAGTGAGATATTTCCAGAAAATACCATAAAAAATGTGGTGTAATAATAGTACCTAATTGTGGAATCCGACAATGGAGGATAACTGGCCATATAAGTGAGGTGGCTTTTGCCAGCCTGGCCACAGCCTGTGCAGGCACATTTACACTGCAGCCTGTCGGAGCACCCCACAGGCCGGGCTAGGCCCATGCTTGCCGAATTGGTGTCCTTGGAGTCTTGGTCTTAGCTCTAGCAAGCTAAATGTCAATAGATTAGCTTGTACTACTATACTACTACTAACTAGATAAGCTTGTTTTAATTAGAAAGAAATTAAATAATGAGTAATGGTTGAACCTGAGCATGCCATCTCTGAAACTAGTTTTGTGAATTTCTGAATCGCCAGAAAGCTGTAGGAAGCCACTTAGGTCTTTCTAGCCCATACTAATTCTGAAATCCCATAACAAAAATTATTGTATTGTAAGAAAAGTACAAATAAATAATTCTAATATCAAGTGTAGCAGTTTATAAGAATGTAAATAGAATTTTACATTTTATTTGAAGCATAGTTATATAAACTCCCAAGAAAACTGTTTACACAAGATGAACGCAGTCTTATATCCCACATAAAATAATAATATTCATGCCAAATGTGAAATGAATCCATGCAGTACTTTTTGAGTTTATCCCGGACATACCTACATACAGACAAACACAAAAATTCTAAAAACTATATTTTTGGCTTTAGTATTGATTGTAGATCACACCCCAAGTATTCTTTTGAAAAAATATTCAATGTACTGTTTAGACTTTCCTACCATTTTATTACATGTATAGATTACTCTTTTAATCAATCTTCAGTGGATTGCATATCCTCATGTCAGTTTCTTGGCCAAGTAGTCCGTTAGTTTTGAACTTTAAGGGCTGGTTTTTCAATAGTCAGTTAACCATTACCTGAGGAATAAAAATAACGGTATGACATATTTTCCATAGATAAGCTGTCAAACCGCCATTTTTAGGGTTCCGTAGTCAACAAGGAACCCTTATAGTTTCGCCATGTCCGTCCGTCCGTCCGTCCGTCTGTCCGCAGTTTAGCTCAGAGACGCACAGTACTAGAGAGCTGTAATTTGGTGTAAATATACGGATTTGTTGTGCCGAAAAAGTGGTAAAATAAAATCTCGTAAAATATTTTTTTTAGGGTACCTCCTGTACACGTAAAGAGGGGATGTTTTTTTTTTCTCGCGTACCCCTTAGTGTGGGGTATCATTAAATAGGTCTTTAAAAAATATTGATAGTTTCTATTAACAATTTTTTGATAAAAATATTCGTTTGTGAAATATTAAGCTTTAAAGTGCTAAATTTTGCTCGACTCGAGTGTCCCCCCCCTCTACCAGCTAAACGGTTATGTTTGGGGGTGTTAAAAAATTCACAATAGTAGTATATATAACGAAGTTTAAAAGAAAATTATCATGACTAAGTAGGCTTTACAACTTTACGAGTAATAGTCGACCAACTTATAAAATGTACTTGGATAACATATTTTCCTAAACAAAATGTATCGGAGAACATGCTCTTCAACTGCAAATGTAAGTTTGTCAACTTTATTTTTACAGCTGTAATAGGTATGTTTTTACGGTATGTTTTTTGGGGATAGGTAGGTTTTTATCGTTAACTATTTTTAACTTACTTCAAAAAAAGGGGGAGGTTCTAAATTCGTCGTAATCTTTTTTTATGTATTTTCCCCGATTTCTCAAAGACTCCTGGACCGATTTTGAAAATTCTTCTCTTTAAAATAAAATTCAGCGAATCAGTTTAGTTAATTCGCATAAGTATTTTGATGGGCATCTACGGAACCCTACACTGTGCGTGGCCCGACACGCACTTGGCCGGTTTTTTATTCCTCAGTTAGCGGTTATCTGACTATTGAAAAACCAGCCCTAAAAATACATAATTTCTTTTAAGGCTTGCTCAAGAAGTTAAATAAATCATTTTCTGATTCTGATCATACAAACTTAGCTTATGGTTTTTACAAGTAAACCAGTAACTCTTTATCATGTTTATACTGAGACTACTACTCTCACGCCAGTTCTAAGATATTATTTTTATGTTAGCCCCTGGCTACATACTTTATTTATTATAATTGCAATATAATGTTGTTCTATCAGTCACTGAAAGATTTATGAAATTAACTAATGAAGTTTTTAGTGCTATGTGAACATGAAAAGTCACCTTAGAATGTTTCACTTGAGTAAAGTATTTAAAGTCAAGATTATCTTGTAGATTATAAACAATCTGAAATCAATTATTATTGTTTTAGGCTTAAGGAAGTGGCTGACCGTTGGAATAGGTATGGGACAGGTGCTGGTTCCTCAGCACTCAGTTCTCTACGAGGTGTGCGAGCTGTGGCCGCGGGTCCTGCTCACATTGCTTGTTTGCTAGAGGATGGTACTATCTGCCGTGCTGCCTTCTCCATCATTCCGGACAGATTGGACTTGAGTAAAAATGACGCTAGTAAGAATGGAGGTAATGGTGGAGGAGGAAGTGGCGGCGGAGGAACGAGTGGAGGCAAGCAGGGTGGCAGCGGCGGGAGTTGCGGCTCGCGCCAACAGCCGCGCACTAGAGCCCGGATTATGAGGAACTCGATTCGTGCTACTCCTAGCTCACAAGGTATCACTTCTCCACTCTGATTTTGCCAATCTATTAGAATATACTTCAATTGACTTATTTCAACATCATATATTATTAAGATAGATCTATTGTATATGGACAAAGAAGGAAAGAGATAATGATGTAGAGGTTGTTAACGAAGGCTGCTTAATCTATGTGATTTGTACAGGATCAACCAGCCGTGCAACTGGTGTTATCATTGGAGCATCTGGTTCAGGGCGAGTAGTATCAGTTCCAGCGCCATTTGTGCCGGAAGATCTGGTCACGCAGGCTCAAGTGGTCCTGCAGGGAAAGAGCAGGAGTCTCATTATTAGGGAGTTACAGGTAAGACTAACGGGTACTTCTTGAAACAAGGTGGTGGTCTCCAATCTACATGAAATAAATGTGCGATTTTGTATATGAAATTATTAATTTTAAGGCGATAAAGCAAATTAATAACGTCATTCTAATTGTGTTTTTGTGAACTAATGTAGCGAACAAACTTGGACGTGAATCTGGCGGTGAACAACCTGCTGTCGCGCGACGATGAGGAGGGGGAGGAGCCGGAGGGCGGCGAGGGGGGCGACGGCTACGTGCCCGAGGACCTCATTTCGCTGCTAGATGGCGGTTTCCACGCAGCGCAACAGGATCACTCCGTCATCATCGATGCAGACACCATGTTTTCTGAGGACATCTTCGGGTACGCGGCTATCAGAAGGTATACCTGTCAAGCTATGCTCCTCCGCCTCTACACACTCTCCTGCCCGTAGTAAATATTACCCTTGACCCAATCTCTGGCACGCTGTCAAGCTTACGCAGTTTCCGTTTATTTTGTGATTGGGTGTTTTTGATGTTAGTTCTGTACATAGACTACATACTCTAGAACAGTGCACGTTATTGTTTGGTCCTTGCACTGATCACATTCCCGAATGTATTGTGTACTGTATGTGTCTGTGTACAGTGTAGTAGTAGTAGTAGGATCACAGATATAAAGAAAGGTGCCTAAGCAGTAGTCCCGTGATCTTATGGAACTATTGGTTCAACTACTGCTATTGAAAATAACTGAGACTGAAGAAACCAAACAAGATATTTCGCCTTCAGTCTAGTGATGTAGAAGCAAACCTATTTCTTTATATCTGTGGATACTTATACCATAAAGAAAGTATTAAAATATAGTGTTATAATAGTCGCAGTGGGGGTGGCGGCGCCAGCGGCGGCGGTACCGGGGGCCGCGGCGGCGCCAGCCGGGAGAGCAGCAGCTCCACTCAGGAGCGTCCCTCAGAGTTCAGTCGGTGGCGCGAGCGCCAGTATTTCGGGCCGCGCAGGTGGCTCGAGTCGGCACTGCGCGACACATCCTGGGACAAGGACGGAGGTAACAATGACGGAGGTAAATATCAATTCTTTTTTATTATTTTAAAACATTACATCTTGTTCATTGCCTAATGATATTGCACCTAAAACTTCCACAGTGACCATGATTGGTAAGCTGCTGAAGATTAGTGATTATGCATGTTAAAATTAGTATGAATTTGTTTTTCTTTAATATTATGCTGATTTTATTGTAAGAAAAATGTTTGAAAAGTAAATTAATAAAAACATTAAAAAAATCCATGGTGCAAAGTTTACTGTAATTCTTCTTTTTTTCTAATATTGTATAGCTGAGAGCAAGAAGAAGGATTCTTCGATCGCGGCGTCACCACTCTGGGTGTCTGAAGAGTTGGAGTACTGGGATAGTAACATTCGCTTCACCCACATCGCGGCCACCTACAGCGAGCTTATCGCGATTTCCACTCAAGGCCAGCTGCACCAGTGGCGCTGGGCTGATGCACATCCTTATCAGCGCAATGACGTAAGTGCCCAAAATTATCTTGTCAAACCGAAACTTGCGAATTGATAGAATAAAGCCACGTATTCACTGAGCAACAATTGTTTATAAACTCTGTTTCAGAAACAAAATCTACGTGTTTCTGAAACAAATCATTTTGTTTCAGAAACATATAATTATGTTTCTGTAACCACTACGTGTTTATCGGTATGTTTCGGTTTTTTTTCAAATTCCATCTTGTTTGTTGATGTCTAAACGTATAAATCAATTATGTTTCATTTCTAGACTACATCTTTTCAAATTCGCCTTTTGTAATGATTTTTTCACGAAAAATGATCAATGGAATAAAAAACTTCTTCAAAAAAAAATACAACCGACTTCAAAACAACCACAAAAAAGTTCAAAATAACCTACAAAAAAACTTTTCTTTCGAAAGTCGGTGACTTTATTTTTTATTTCATTGACTTTTTGTCACCGACTTTCGAAAGAAAAGTTTTTTTGTAGGTTATTTTGAACTTTTTTGTGGTTGTTTTGAAGTCGGTTGTATTTTTTTTTGAAAAAGTTTTTTATTTTATCCTCTTTAGTTTCACTATTCAACCCAAATTATTGCCAAATACATAATTTTCTTACATGTGCAATAAAATTTTGTAATCCGTAGCACCGGTATTAACAATACTGTATCGAACAAAAAAAGAATCATCGAAATCGGACCAGAAACCTCGGAGTAATCGGTGTAGACAAAGTTGAAAACTTCTTAGGTTTTTGTTGATTTTTGTTGATTTTTCAAAAAGTCCTAGTCCGATTTCGATAAAATTTTAATGGGACCATTCCGGAAGTATACCCTATCCAATAAAAAAATAATTTTTCAAATCGGTTGTTAAATGACGGAGTTATGCCCGAACAAACATAAAAAAAAAAAAAAAAATACAAACATCCGAATTGAGAACCTCCTCCTTTTGGAAGTCGGTTAAAAAAAACATGTGATGTTTTTTTTCTAATAATTTTATGCATTGTTTCATTAGAATGCCAATGAAAGTTAAAAATATGACATAACAATGGCATTAGACTCAAAAGGTTTTATGTCAAACTATAGACTCCTGAATATTAATTTATTTTCATTTTATATGCATTCATCCGCCTTGAAAAGTAGTTGAAACGGGTAATAAAAAACACTGTTTAATTTCAAACTGTTTTAAACAGGTGTCTTAAAACAACTTGTTTTAATCATGCCAACCCTGCTACATACACATACACATAATGCTTCTCTATCTGTCTTTTGTAGCTTTTAGAATAGTCTACTCATAATGTTTGTATGTGACTCATAGGCATGCGGATCAGTGAGCGCGTACCACCCGCGCTCCACCTGGCTCGGTATGAGTCCCGGAGAACGTGTTGTCAACATCAGCGCTGCTGGCATACGTATATCTGTACTCACTGACACTGGCAGGATTGCCACCTTTCTCGATGAATCTATTGGTAAGTTATATTTTGTTATATATAAATAAAATTATGTATTTTTCTAATGTTGAAAAGTAACAAATAAGGTAAACACCAATGATATTATAAATTAAAGCTCAGAAAGTGACGCGCTCAAATGTGGCTTATTGGCAAACCTTGACCTCAGTGCGATGTTGCAGGCATCAACGGATGCACTTCACATAACTAGAGTGAATCAAAAGTAAAAGTGACTCAAAACCACCGAAAATGCCGTCGTGTGTAATGAGATATTGTACAAATTATACAAGCAAGACTTCTAAAAGTCAAGGAATCACATATCATTCGTAAATATACTATTTATCTTAATATGTTCACAAATGAAACATTACGTTTCTAAAATATGGCGTCGTAAAAGAAAGAGTGCGACAGTTAATTCTCTATCAAAAAGTGCAATAGAGATCGCATTTAGAATCGCATTTTTAGGCATAAATCACGGATTGTACCTTCAGCCTAGTTAATTTGCTAGTCTATGATGCCAACGTTCGCTGATTGGTCACTTGTTTACATTAAAGCTAGGTTCATATTGCTGTGTCGGGGTGTTTCGGGTCGCCGTCTGTTGTGTCGCGGAGTGTTCATACTAATATGTTGTCTTGTGGCGCAATATGTCGCATTTTTAGATCATTCTCATTTTAAGAGTTGTGGAGTGAATACGTGTTTTAAAATGGAATTGTCTGACAGTGACTTCGATGAAGATATTCAATTTTTTCTATTGATGAATCTTCTAAAAAAAAAGAAAAGGAAAAGGAGATATTGGGTTCATCCTGTAAATAGATTAAGAGAGACTAGAGGCGCATTTCACTGTCTTGTCCGAGAATTAGAAAGTGATGACGAAAGATTCCAACGATATTTCAGATTTACTAAAATACAGTTTGAGCTAGTACCTACACACTTTAATTGAAAAGGATATAAAAAAATACCGTGATCCTGATATTCCTTACATTTCGTGTCATAGAGAACTTTGTATTGCCGTACTAATTCAATAACTTCATCAGACATTTTAAAGAACGAAAAACAGAATTATAATAATTGCATGAACTGTGTTCCCTCGCAATAACGCGTCGTAAATGATAGATTCACATTAGTGTGGCGCGACAGATCCCCCACCACCTCTCTGGCGCGATCGGGCGTCGAGCGATTTTACTGCGACAGAACGCGCCACAACACAACACAACCTACTAATGTGAATCTATTCATAGTAAATGAACGTAAGCGATTGCGTTCTGGCGCGCCCCGACACACCCCGACACAGCAATATGAACCTAGCTTTACGCGCAACTGACAACATCTAGCTGTCACTTTTTTTCTTATTGGTTTTATCAAGTTATCCTTTTTACTTGTAGTGACAAGTAATGTGTGAAAAGTGAGTATGTATGCTGCCTCTTGGCGCGGTACACTTTTTTCTGTTGTTTTGTAAAGGGTATCCGTATAACATATCTATGACTTGTCCGCATTCTTCAAAAGTGCTATTTTTAGGGCTGTTGTTAGCAGGATAATGTGCAGAGGACAACGTGGCCCTGGAATAAAAAAGGCAAGCGAAACATAGGGTGGAATTTTAGTCAGTATGATAGTATGTTAGGGTTGGGTAGGACTCATTTAACGATTTTACCAACCCCAAATTAAATGCGAGTTTGAATTTCCACACCCCCAAAAAAGTACTATCGTTAACGTATCTACTTACAATATTGTTTAATTTGTGTAGCTCACGCTCCCGGAGCTTCACGGCTGGAGCATCCTCTGCAGACGTTTATGGAGTTTGGATCTGACAAGGCAATCTCTCTACATGTATGCTCTCTGTATACCGTCGCTAGGCTGGACTCTGGTGCACTATATTGGTGGTAAGTTGATTCACAACCATCGTACATCGCTACAAACTTCTTCTAAACCATTAAATATGGAAAAATTAATAATTCTTCGAATTGTACTTTAATTCAAACTTGGCCATGATTCAGTACTTTTGAACATTAACAAATGCTACAATCTGCCGCGTTCATTTTTAAAATTTTCCCATTGTTTTATACTATCAGCTTTCCCAGATAAATTTGAATGAGAGTACTTCTTTGAACATGAGTGAAATTCTGTTTGCTCTAGGGGAGTCCTTCCATTGGGCCAGCGAGCTCGTCTCTGGGAGAAGCACCGCGCTCGCTCCCGCAAGCAACAACGCGGCCACTCGTCCACCACGCCGCAGGACTTGCAGGCCGGCCAGAGCGTTACCATGAAGAACGCGCCTATGTATCAACCAGGCGCCGTCGGTAAGACAATTGTACCTTAGGCGTTGCGCAAACGTAGACACTTGTTGCCAACACAACACATCATCACAGGGAACCGTACTTCATGAGTATCTGTTAAGTGGAAGCAACAGGACATAATGGTTTTTTTACGAATGGAGTGGATGATTACATAGTGGTTCTAAATAAATCAAAAATTCATTTGGTAGCTTGTATCTGACACAAGAAAAGTGTCCAAAATTTGCGCCCTCCCTTACCAATCCTAGTCTATGATCTGTAAACGTTGCAAATTCAACAATGTTTGTATTATTAAATAGGATTCAACATGTCCACGGGAGTTCCAAAAGTGGGAGTACTGCAGAACGCTGCGTGGAATCTGTCTGACATGTGTCGGTTCAAACTACTGCCGCCGCCGCAACCCGACCGCTCTGTCTCCGATAAAGATAAGAGAGACTTACAGGTACACTGTCCTCCATTTAATCATTTAGTCTCTGATAAAAACTTAATAATTACTCCCAGGTGGAATTCTAATACTTACTTGAATAGCCTTTATATATTCAAAGTATTCTGTTTTAGGTTCTAAATATCTTTATAGTAAGACCACATCATCTTAAACTGTATTTCTTTCGTTTCGCCTAGAACCAGTCTCCACTGACAGTGTCGTCAGTGAAAGCTTCGTCATCAAGCGGTAACAGCAAGGACAGCGCTAAAGATAGCAACAAAGATATGGCTGACAGACTCGACATGCCGCCTCCGCCCAGCCCGGCTTCTTCCACTTGCAGTGACACCAGCACATCACACAGTGAGTTTACTTTTACGTTTTTACATGAAGGTTTAAAAACAGACATTCGTCATGATACAAATGTTGCATAATATATGTTTTCCGCCACCCACATGAATCAGAATGCTTAGCTAAACATATTGTATTTTCTTCAAGAACGTGCGAAGCGCGTGACCGTACGAGGTGAAGAAGGTTCATCAAACGACGGTTCCAAGCGCGATGAGGAAGAATGGCCGCTGAAAGAAGTTGTGTTTCTAGAAGACGTTAAGAGCGTGCCATTAGGCAGAGTGCTCAAAGTAGACGGGGCGTACGCCGCTGTACGATTCCCTACCATTGGCAAAGACGGCAAGGAGGTTGTACCTTCCACTCCTGATGACCTGTCGACGCTGCTGCAAGACTGCCGGCTTGTACGCAAAGATGACTTGGTCGCTGTGAAGTGGGGCGTGGGCGGGGCCGCCGGGCCTCGCGGACCAGACTGTCTTCAACGCTCTCCCAGGAAAATTGCGCTGCCAGCTGATGTCCAAGTTATTACTATTGCTGTAAGTGTACAGATACATTGTATTCAAGAACTGTCGCATCTTGTCAGTATGAGTCCTAACAACGTTTATTTCATTTCACAGGTGGATAGTCGCGGCGTCCACGCAGTGGTGCGCAGACCGGGCGGCGCTCTAGCGTACGCTGTGTATGCCGTGGGCACCACCCGGGCGCTCACTGACAGCGCCTTCCCTACCGACAACAGCGCGCTGCTCGGCTACTCTAATGGACAAGCTATACAACTGGCTACAGCTGCTGAGGTTTGGACGATATTTTTTAATAAATACACCAACTAATAATATTATAATTGATAGGAATCTCATTTGTGATATGTGATATGCTCCGTCTTGTCTGCGAGCGTGCGTGTGCAAGACCGTAACTCGCGCGGTCCCGAAATGTTCCGATTTTGTACAGTCATTATTGCACAGGCCAGGACTGCGCAGGCAAGACGGAGCGTGTGGCCGGACCAATATAGCTCGACCGTAACATATCTGCTATCGTTTATAAATTGATATCGGTCGTTTTATCTGCTTGTTTCTTGTGTACAGGGCAGCGAGCCGGTAGTGATGATGGTGGACGGCAACGGCGCGTTGTACCCGGTGTCGCGCGACTGTGTGGGCATGGTGCGCGAGCCGCCCGCGCTGAACCTGCCGCCCGCGCGCGCCCTGGCCACACACGCGCTGCCGCTGCACCCGCACGCCGCCGCCGCCGCCGCGCAGCACCCGCACCACACCGCGCTCAAGTCTCAGGTACGTATCACATATACTGAACCTGCCGCCCGCGCGCGCCCTGGCCACGCACGCGCTGCCGCTGCACCCGCACGCCGCCGCCGCCGCCGCGCAGCACCCGCACCACACCGCGCTCAAGTCTCAGGTACGTATCACATATACTGAACCTGCCGCCCGCGCGCGCCCTGGCCACGCACGCGCTGCCGCTGCACCCGCACGCCGCCGCCGCCGCCGCGCAGCACCCGCACCACACCGCGCTCAAGTCTCAGGTACGTATCACATATACTGAACCTGCCGCCCGCGCGCGCCCTGGCCACGCACGCGCTGCCGCTGCACCCGCACGCCGCCGCCGCCGCCGCGCAGCACCCGCACCACACCGCGCTCAAGTCTCAGGTACGTATCACATATACTGAACCTGCCGCCCGCGCGCGCCCTGGCCACGCACGCGCTGCCGCTGCACCCGCACGCCGCCGCCGCCGCCGCGCAGCACCCGCACCACACCGCGCTCAAGTCTCAGGTACGTATCACATATACTGAACCTGCCGCCCGCGCGCGCCCTGGCCACGCACGCGCTGCCGCTGCACCCGCACGCCGCCGCCGCCGCCGCGCAGCACCCGCACCACACCGCGCTCAAGTCTCAGGTACGTATCACATATACTGAACCTGCCGCCCGCGCGCGCCCTGGCCACGCACGCGCTGCCGCTGCACCCGCACGCCGCCGCCGCCGCCGCGCAGCACCCGCACCACACCGCGCTCAAGTCTCAGGTATATCGTACGTATCAAACCTACTTTATACACTAGTGTGGTTTGCGCCCATAGCGGCACCAGCAGAATCAGCAGTATATACGTAAAGGTGCGTCGTTTATCGTCATCTGTGGAGCCTTCGAGTGATGGTGTATCTTGTTTGTTTAACCATTGTTATTTCTTTTACACACATTCTGTTTTCCTGTGTAAAAGGATGAAACTTGTCGTAATAGAGGTTCAATATCCGATGTAGTGTTTGGATTACTACGAAAAACCGCGGTTCAGTGTGAAAATAATTTACAATTTATGTATGGAGACTTCAAACTCTTGATTGATTATAAATTGTCTTGTGTGGTGTAGGTTGCGCTCATTATATTGGTGCCGGAGCCTCAACTCATGATGCCGCGCGTCTTACGTTGCGACCTTGACGGCGTGCGTCAATTACTGCACCAGCTCGAATCTGACACCAGCAGTAAGTTTTACCTTATTTAGTCATATTATTGCAGTACTAAAATATACTTGGGCATGTACTACATGTTGTAATTCTCCACAGAGCAACAGATCTTGTCCATCTTACAAGAACGCTGCGACGGCAACAGAAATATACTACACGCGTGTGTTCATATGTGTGCGCCCACTTCGAACAAAGAACCCGATATAGGTATGTAACAACATTGTAGCAAAACTATGATCCTGTGTAGTGTAGGCGTAATTCTAACTTACCATTATTTACTGATTAGTGGAAAACGCTTCGATGCCCAATTTAGCGGGTGGCACGGGAGCAGGCGGCGCCAGTTCTGAGGAGTCAGTGCCGGCCATCTCGTGGCCGGCGGAGACCTTCGAGGCGTCTGGAGACGAGGACAGCTTGATGGGGCTCACTAACAACGGGTAAGAGCTCCACTCCGTATACGGAATTATTAAGTAAAGATCTGAAGTAAAGCGTCGATGCAGCAGTGCAATGCAATCGGGATGCGCTTTCTATTTTGGAATACAATTTTATGCCTAGTACAGGCATAACTGTGTCTTAATATTTTCCTTTATTGTGTTTTCTGTATTTGTTTCTTATCATCATCACCTTTTTTCCGAGAGAGTTGAGTGTCAGTTTCTGGTCTAGTATTCCCTCTTTTTGTTACTCAATAGTTTTGGAGAGTTTGATCCTTTTTTATATCCTAATTACTTACTACAAACCAATGAAAAATCAATTTGGTGACCTCAGTGATATTGAATTTATGGATTTTGCTGCCTTTCGATCTAAACTACTTAATGACTTTCAATGGGCATTGATAATCCTAGATTACGTAGCAAAGAGCACTAGACTAGTTCTGAAGAGTTGTGATGAACGTGATGATGTTTGAAACACTTACAGTAAACTGTCTGGCGGTGGTAACAGTGGCGGGGCCGTGAGCGCGGACCCGGCGGAACGTCGCGGCAACGCGCTGGCCAGCCTGCGCGCGCTGTGCGAGAGCCCCGTGCTGCAGCCCTTCCTCATGCAGCTGCTCACTGCCAAGTAAGTCTACCATCAATCTAACGCGAAATTATCATGGTCAGCAACAATTGCAAGCTGCAAATTCGATACGTACGTGGCTTGCGCTCCCTAGGCTGATGTAAAAAGCCTAGTTTAAAAATAATAATAATCACATTAATTCACACCTACTAGGGAATCGAGAACCGGTCCTTGTTGGGAGACCCGGGATTTTCGGGACATGCGTCCAAGGAACCGGGAAATCCCGGGATTTTCGGGACTTTCGGGACAAAAATGCATTTTTTCCATGGCATTAGAAAACAATGAAAATAATAAGATAACTTTAGAGCATAGTATTTATTCTGATTAAAATCATAGACCAACTTATTCGTCGGCCTCATGGACATGAGTTTGCTCTTGCCTCTTTTCTATTCAGAGGTGGCAAATCTATTCACTCTAACTGTACTAACTATAATAATTTACATGGACGGAAACTTGCAGTTCATCTATATGTCCAATACCAGTATTACCGGCCTACTTGCATTACATCTAATGTCCAGACATTCGATGTAATGCAAGTAGGACGGTGGAAAGTGGTTGTAGAATTCACGAGTTCGACCTATTTTAGGTCTCATCTTAACCACAAGCGAACCCAATAAAAAAAAAAGATGGTAAGCTTGCGTCGATGAGATGAGCTAAGCTGTAGAGTAACCATCCACCAGTTTCACGTTGCCAATGTTTGTCTAAGAAGCTCTGCGTTCCACTGGGTCTAGTGCAGTAAGTTGTATTTATCTGAGCTATCCCAATGCTGCAATAGTCCGTAAGAAAAAACATAAGAGAATTTGAATTTCGCGGTCTACTACGACGCAATCACCTTATGCAGAAATGGACTCACTGCACATAGGCTATCCAGGTGTAAGGTATCACTTCACTCTATTTAGGACGCCCACGTCAAAGTTGACACTGGATGTCGGCTCAAGTTCATCAGTTACAGAAACAGGAAAAATAGGAGTTGGTCCAAATTACTCTATAAAATATGTAGTTTCGATTTACTCCTACTTCACTAAGGAAATATACGACTGTATGTTGGTGCCGTTAAAAGAGAGAAGTTTCTTTTTCGCTTCGATTTTCGGGACCGGGATTTCCCGGTTCGATACCCTAACACCTACCCACATAACTCCGAACCTTGTTCAACAAATTGTAAACAACACCTCTACCTCAGGGACGGCATGGGTCAGACACCGTTGATGGCAGCAGTCGCTGAACGCGCTTATCGCGCGGCACTAGTACTGCTGGACTCCATCCGCGCCTGCCCCGAAGCAGACGAAACTCAACGCTCGGCCGCCATCTTCCCACCCAACGCGAGCCCTGACCACTCTCCGCTACTGGTGCTCTGCTGTAACGACACCTGCAGCTTCACCTGGACTGGACAGGAGCATATCAATCAGGTTAATATTCGTACACTTAGAACTCGCAGTTCTTTACAACATTAATCATCTTACTACAGAAAAAGGTAAACATTTGTTGAACACTTGAGGGTGGTTTTGCAGTTACACTTTATTTAGACAAGCATTCAACACATGTTTATAATTTTGTGGTAAAACAGTGTATGTTTTATCAATAGTATTTGGAGTTAGTACTTTAAATATTCTCTGATATTTTATTTGTTATTCCATATAAAAGACCATCTTTATTTTAATTTTTTTTGTGTTTTTTTTACAGGATATATTCGAGTGCAAGACATGCGGACTGACGGGATCGCTTTGCTGCTGTACTGAATGTGCTAAGGTACTAATTGCTACTTTACCTGTTAACTATTTCTTGTAGTTAATTCTTAAGCATTCTAATGTTTGTTGTATGCAGGTGTGCCACAAAGGCCATGACTGCAAGCTGAAGCGCACGTCTCCGACAGCGTATTGCGACTGCTGGGAGAAGTGCCGCTGCAAGGCATTGGTTGGCGGCAACTGGACCGCACGCTGCGACTTACTTGCTAGACTCGCTAGAGATACTTCGCTTGCTACGCATTTCAACTCAAGGTACGAACACATTTTATGAATGTGGATATACTTGGTGTCAATTTTCTGTTACAACAATTCTAACAATATTGACAGCAGAATATGATTTCTATTATTAATTTTATTGGAAGGATCCCATCCAACGGATAATAAATAATACAATACATGTTAAATGTGTATTAATTTGACAAAAGTGATTAAGCATAGTTTATTTGTTGACAGGGGTGAATCAATCCTTCTGTTCCTGGTCCAGACCGTGGGCCGGCAAGCAGTGGAGCAGCGTCAGTTCCGCGCGGGCGGCGGGCGCGGGCGAGGACCGCGCAAGCAGCCCGGCTCGGACGCTGAGGTGGACGCGCCCGACCACGACCTGGAGCCACCCAAGTTCGCCAGAAGGGCGCTGCTGCATTTATTGGGTAAGTTGCACAGATTAGGTACAATGTGGGTTTGTTTGTGATTTGTGTCGAATTCATAAAGTCGCGCATCGATCGTCTTAATTCAAATCCGTTTATGGTGTAAAAGTTAGAAATTATGTGCTTTTTAATTTAATATTTGGATACTAAATCTCTATCAGAATAATCTATACCTAAATATGTGGTGCTAGACTTTTGAGGAGAAGACATAATATAAAAAATGTGGTGCATAAGGTTAGCTCACTTTTTATACTAAACAATATATTTGTAGGTGATTGGCCAGCCGTTGAAGCAGCTGTGATGTGTGGCGCCAGTGGCACTCCAGGCGAGACCGAGAGCCGGCCCAGTAGTCCCGCGCCTTCACAGTCAGGCACCACGCTGCTAGACAAGTTCACGCATGCGCTTATCGTCAAGTGCACTAATGAGGTTAGTACCTATGTAAGACAATTGTGGCAAAAAAAACGCCAATTCAGATATGAAATGGAGATATCTGTAATCCCATCAAGTTTAAGGTCGGATTCCTTTTTAACCAGTAATATAGTTCGGTAACATATATTTTATCCATCGTCACAGATGCTCGACACTTTGCTGCATACATTGATTCGTGAGCAACAAAACGACACAATCCCCGGCCGCGCCGAGCGTGCCCGTGAAGTGGCGCGGCGCTTCGTGCGCTCCGTCGCTAGGATATTCGTCATATTCAGCGTTGAGATGGCTCCAGGCGCAGCTAAAAAGAAAGGGTAAGTCAAAAACTGTATGGGGTTCCACTAACTATAGTTTTTTTTTGTGGTAATATAGTATTTATGTGTACTTACGCCTTACATCATCCTATTCATTATATTTTTCATGCTTTCATTAATATTTTTAGTTGATAATTTTCTTGACACTTACGTCAAATGCCAAACTGTCAGTTTCTTTTTATTTTTACTTTCTGTTTTAGCTTAAAGCTTATTGATCTATGATGCTACATTTTGGTTTATATAATTTAATTTATCTATTTGATTTCATTGAAATATTGTACAAAGTCTAATTTAATTATTATATTAATGTTTTTATTAAATTACTCAATTTAAAATTTTACATAATGTAAACGCACGCAGACCTCCTTCGTCTGATCTGTCGGAATCCGAAGAAACTATTTGAAAATAGAAATGAAGGATGATTTTCAAAACAAGCTGACACCTATAAAAGCCGAGGCCGTCAAAGGAATCGGGTTCATTCTATTGAGGACTATCCAGGACCTTTGGTTCATTCTATGGAGGACTATCCAGGACTTTAGGAGATTCTATCCAGGACCTGGGTTCATTCTATCCCGGACTCTGGGTGCTTTCGATCCCAGACTTCTATCCAGTCTTACGAGGAAGCTTCCCTCTGAGGCACTAATCTGAGGGAACTCTTACCCTCTGAACTAACGGAGGAAACTTTTACCCTCCGAGGCTCTTCACTCTGAGGATCTTGCTCTCTCGGACTCTCTGCTGTTGAGAGCTACTGAAGAGGCTGAGGCTCTTACACTCTGAGGAGGATCTTACCCTCGGAGACTCCCTGCTGCTGAGGACTGCGCCTTCCGAGGCCCCTGCCTGCTGCGGTCCTGCCTGTCTGAGGCCCCTTCCTGCTGCGGTTCCTGCCTGCTGAGGCTATTGTGGCCTTACCCAGTCGTCTAGTGCTGTACTGTGCATTGTGCTGACTGTGTTGTGGACTGTGCTGTGGACTGTGTTTTTATATCGCTCATGTATTTTATATTTTAAATAAAGTGTATCCTACTAGCTAAATAAACTGTTACAGTAACAGCTCTAAGGTGTTGTCATGTTCGTAATGAAACATTGTGATTGTTCACAGACCTCTTTCAATAACATCATCCCTGGTTCGTTGTCGTCGCGTGTTCGCGGCTCTGGTCGCCCTCGCCGTAGAAGAGCTCGTAGAAGCGGCCGACGCTCTCCTGGCCCCCGTGCGGCTGGGTGTCGTACGACCCACGGCTCCGTTCCCGCTAGCTACTACCTATGTGGACCTCGTGAACGGCAGCGAAGACTTGTTCGGTGTAGAACCTCTTTCAACTGGACATTCAAGACTCACACATGCGCGCAGGTGTGTATTATGATCTTGAGTATTAAGTATGAGTGTATCTTAATAGTAGATGCAGCTGTTTCGGCAGTTTAGTAGATGACCAACGATTTTTGTTAATGTTTTTATACTGGGAAAATCTTAGTATGAAGAGTTAAAAACTCCACATGATTAGTATTTTCCCTGATTATGTCGTGTGCGTGCAGAGAGTCGGCGGCAGGCGGCGGGCGCGGCGCGGCGGCGGGCGGCACGTCGCTGGGCAGCTCCACGCTGGTGCCCGACCGCTCGTCCACGCCCGTGGCCACGGAGTACGCGGACGACGTGGCGGGCGAGGCGCTGGGCAACGACGACGACGCCTCCGAGACCGACGAGCCCGCGCCCGCGCAGCCGCACTCCGCGCAGCCGCAGGACAACCACGACGACAACATGCCCGACAGGTACCACTATTTGCAAACATGTACTGATATTCTATTCTTTTCTTATTTACAAGACAACTAGTCTTCTTTAATCTCGATTATTTTATTAATTGAATTCAAACAACCTAATTGTTTCGTAAACTAACCTAACTAGCGGCCTGTCCCTGCTTCGCACGGGTTACATTTTTGACCTACCTGGTGGACTTATCGAAAACATTTTTACGTAATACGTTGTCCTGTCACAAATAGTAATCTTCAGTCGTTCAGAAGTTATGTGCGTAGAGACATACTTATAATATGCGACTTTGTTTTGTAGTATGTAAAGATTGTTATGTTCTCTGCCTCCAGTCTCTTGTCAGTTGACAAAGCTAGGATACCGGCTTTTAAAATGTTACTTTTGAACAGGGGACAAGAACAGCACGTAGTGGTCGAGAACGGCACAGAGCGTGCCGAAGGCGGCGAGAGTGAGAGCGAGCTAGACTTGCTGGCCGAGGTGGAGACCGAGAGCGACTCCGACGATCAGGACAACGCGGAGTCCGCGCAGCGCAGCGTGCAGACCGGCGCCACGCAGGGCTCGGACGCAGGTACGCATAGTGCTCATATGGTAATAGAAGAGGGCGCCAAGAGAAAAGAAAAGGCGATGGCTTAATGTGAGATGCTGCATGACGTACACAAGATTCACCAACTTAAATATTTTTTGTGCCTTCGCCCATTCAAGAAGCGAAAGCTTTCGCATATCCTATGTAATAAACGATGACGTACATCGCAACAGGCATAGCATCGTTACTTCTATATCCAGAGGACGAGAGCGGAGACTCGACGCAGCCCGAGGACGAGGACTCGGAGGCCGGCGAGACGGACGAGCAGGACGGCGAGCCCGACGTGCCCATGCACGACGGAGAGACGCTGGAGCGACGGGCCGCGCCTCCCGCACGGCCCAACCTCGCGCCGCACTCCATGCAGTGGGCCATACGGTAGGTGGCTTATGACTTATGACACTACAACAATGCACAAACGGGACAAAGAGGTTCTCCTACCAACCAGGAATTAATCAGTGGTCACCTGATATCATCACCTTTTCTGACTATCTATACTTAATATTATAAAGCAGAAGAGATTGTTTGGTTGAACGCGCTAGTCTCAGGAACTTCTGGTTGGAATTGAATAATGGGCATTGTTCATTTTTTCAATATGTTGTAATGGGGAAGGCAAGTGTCAAAGTGAAAATGACAGTTTGGTCCCCAAAGAACTGTAAAATCAAAGGAATTTTCAGAAAAAAAAAACATTTATTGATGTAAAATGACTAGATGTTGTGTAATAAGCTGTAAAAATGATGGAATACACTTTTCAAAATAATATCTACTTTTCTTTTGGAGGTTATGTACCAGTATTGCATCGCTCGAAAATCGAAGAATTATCACCTGGAACGAGTTTTGTAATAGTTGTGGTGTTAAGAAATTAAATATATTGTGATATTTCTCGAATCTAAATAGAAAAAAAGGTTAAAATTACTGACTTAAAACATTATGATATTTTATCAAAATAGAAAGTCAAAAGCAGCATTATATTCTTGATAAAGGAGAGGACAGGTAAAACATACCTAAACTCAAAAATTGAAACCTCAACTACAAGTAATTGTGGATTTATTACGGTAAAATCAAATGTATAACCACTCAATTAAATCACTTTTTTTCTCTTGTAGATGCGCCGCGGCGTCTTAATTCTTCTTTTAGTATATAGTACTTGCATGGACGAATAATTTTCCATATTTGTTTTGTATTTATACTCAATTTTTATAACAAATAATCTTGTTTGTTTTTTTGTACAAGGTAGACGTGGGGACCAACTATCGCAGCGCCATCTACGATTAGCTTTGAGTTGCCATCCCCATTGAAAAACCATTTCTAGGAATAGCGTTACTAATCATTAGTAACCAATCAAAAATGAAAAATGTTCATATTTGATTGATATTTTTGATAAAATACGCTTGACCTTCCTTGCCCTTCAAGTGACGTTATTATTGGCTGTACCGTTTTGTATCGTTGCCTCAGACAATAAAAAGTAAGTGGCAAGTATTTTCAACAATCTGTCAAGTGTCAAATTAAAAATGTCAAAAATGTAAACAAATAATAATGTTTAGTTTTTTATATATTTTATGATTATTTCTGCAACATGCCTCATAATCTCTTTATAAGATTTGCGAGAAAAGTGATGCCGTGATGTAGGCGTGTAATATTGCAAGGTTTATAAAATGTACCTACTGTTGCGAAGATCATTTTGATGTAAGTAAGATATCAAAGCTTTAGATACCTTTGTATATTCATTAAGTTAATGCTAAAGTATTGCTCAGGAAAACGAACAATAATGTCACCTCGTCGACGACTTTCCGTTTTAAAAAACAAAAATAAAAACCGATTTCAAAAATTTATTGTATTTTTATAGTAGGGGAGGCGAGGATTCTAATTTGCAATATGTTCTAAAAAGAAAAAAGTTTCTGACAAGATTTCTATTTTAGTGGGGGGCAGGGCGTGTAAACAGTTTTAAAACTGTAAAAAAAACAGTTGTACAGAAGTACTCGAGCGCGTCAGCTATTTACAGTGTAAACGCGCTTTTCTATTTCTGATAACCAATACATATTAATCGGACGATTAACTCGAGGGGGCTGTCCGTGGCAAGCGGTTGAAAATCCAAAAAAAAAGTTAATCAAGCGCGTCAGATATTCAAAGTGTATGTAAAGTAGACCTTAAAAAGTGTCGTATTAAAATGTCTGACGATTTGGATGTGGCACAAAGTAATAATTCATATTTCTATTGGTAAAAAAAACGTAATCTTGAAATACTCGAGCGCGTTCCATTTTTTTTTAATTGAAACTAACACTGTAAAAATCATACTCACTAATAATCTGACGTTTTCCATGGGGCGAAGTCGGTAGACTCGCGGAGAAAAGGTGAACTACCTGTTAGTTCGCAAGTATCGGTCGTGATTTAATGTCCGCCATCTTCAATGTACATAATCATATACAATTTTTTGAACGTAATTAATCTACCTTTTCGTAATCTGACTCGCTCAAGTATTTCTGTGGATCGATTTTTTTTTACTAATCTGGCGGGTTCTCCCACACAACCAATGGTGGGGACCATATGAAGGGTTGATACTTGCTACAAGTACATTAAAGGGTGCAAGATTTCTCCTTTATGATAATCTGATGCGCTGGAGTCACATTAAAATTCCCTCCCTGGGCTCCCCGACTAAGGATGTTAACTGACGTCTACTAACAGGAGAAAGTGACGTTGTGTTGTCAGGCAGTTTTTTAAATTATTCACTGGTGAGGCAACGGCACAACTTTTTGGTCAATGGTGACGTCAGCTACCTCAAAAATTTAAATATAAAAAATAAAAAAACTGTTGAGCCAATCATAAAAATATTCAAATTAGTTTCTCAAAATGCTCTAAATTTGCAGAAAATAAAATAAAATCGAATGTTTGAAAAATTAAGACAATCCCCATTCTTTTTGTGTTGGATAGTCCATTTTTCGAGGAAGGCTATAGGCTATACATATAACATCACGCTATCACTAATAGCAGCGGAGCAGCAAAGAGAAATGTTTCGAAATCGGGAAAATGTATTCCTTTTTTTAGAGCTTCCGTTGCGTGTGCTGCGTAAACGGTTAGAGTTACGCAAAAATTATGTTTTTTATTTAAATCAAATTCGTTTTAATGTAATGCATTATTTGCGAAGGTATTTTCATTAATATGATATTAATCCTTATCCAAATAAATACGTTAATCATCACAAGCATTTAATTTTGAACAAAATTGCCCTTGGAATCATTTGATTTCAATGAATATCTTAGGAGATATCACAGTTTCAATATGGTTTCAATTTATTACCGCAACAAAATAATGACGGGCTGGGTATGTCACAATTGCGGCGATAAGATCCCTCTTTGAGGAGTGATTGGAGAAGCGCTACGGCGTCCTCCCGGGCACGGTTGTTTCGGGAGGTACCTCAGGGATTCGGTAGCAGGTGAGGGGAATGGGGAGCAGTTGGAACGCGTGAGGGAAAGGACGTCTTCTACCTCTCGCCCCAGCCACCGCTGAAGACGCCCAGGGCGTCGGAAATCGGGTTTGTCTCCACGGATCCCGGTATCAGATTGAATTAGCCACGGATCACGGCGACTTGTATCCACCGATACCAGTAGCGTGCACAGGTTCCTGAGCCAGGCTAGGCAAGCCAAAGATAAAAAAAACGAACCACATTACTCAATACTGACAATGCGAATAGAAGAAAGCTTGGGCCCACTTCAAAACTTTTAATTTAAAACACTCACCACTTCTTCACGTAAGATTTATAATCACGATATTCTGATTCTGACGATTCAAATAGAAGATTCGGCCACCACAAATAATTATTTGCTCCATGATATTAACAAAACACGTCACTATGAATAAGTTCTCTCGAAGATTGAAATGACGAGTATGAGGTGAATTATCATGTTTCTGGGTTGATTCTCGTAATTTTTAGACACAACTTGAATCTCCTACGATATTATTAGTAGTTCTTTAAAAGATAGATGTGAAAAGTAAGTTTTCACAACAAGCGTCATCAGATTCAGTAATAAACACACATTGTCAGCACAAATCACACAAACTCGAACCATTTTAAGTAAACAAACGAATATTCTTTAATATTTACACAAAGGGGTTTGCAATTTTTAGTACGGACCTTGGCATCATTTTTTTTTTCATTCGCCAGTGATGAAACTTTGGGCATGATTAGACTACTACTTAAGAAGTCCATAGAAAAAAAAATTTGTTTCTAAACCGTAACCAACCAGAGATATGGCGGTTTGTATTTTGTTCTAATCGGGAGTTATTTTTTGTAGGAATCCATCGATTTTTTGATGTACTAGCTTTTGCCCGCGACTTTGCCCACCTCAACCACCTTTATGTTTAGTCTATAGTTGTTTCTAGAGTCCCATCTATCTCTGTACCAAAATTCATCAACATCGGCTCAGCCGTTTTAACGTAAAAATGGAACAAACTTATAGACTTGATTTTGTATTTGTTATATTCGTAGGTTAACGAAGAATAATGAGTGGTCTGTTTAAAATAATGTTATGAAGATCTTTTTAACCGACTTCAAAAATAGAGGAGGTTCACAATTCGTCGCAATATTTCTTTTTTATGTATGTTCCTAGATTTCTCAATGACGATTTTTTTATCGAGGTAAATTCATCAAATGAATCCGCACCCATACTGTCAGACTTGTACTGACTAAAACCCACGGTGTCTTTCAATTAGCCCTTTACGTACCGGGGTCACGGTAATTCGTGAGCCAGTGCCAAGTGGGTACAGACATAGTATATTGTTTTCAGATTGCGTAAATAATGCTTTAATATCCGTTGATTTTTTCTGTAAGTTTTTTTCCTAGATTTTCTCAATATCCCGTCGTCATTTTTTACCAAGGTGGATTTTAGTCCTTACGAATCTGATAGTCTCTTCTGCTCCACCCAAGGACGGGAAACTCACTTTCTGATTATTTTTAACCGACTTCAAAAAAGAGTAGGGTCTCAGTTCGACCTCTGTGTACGTATATGTATGTTTGTTTGTCCGCGATTATCTCGTGTTTGGCTGAACCGATTTTGATGGGGTTTTCAGAAAAGTGTTCGTTACATTCTGGGGAAGGTTTTCGTATATAACAATAATTGATATCTTGTGAAGTTGCCCGAATAGATTCGTTTTTGTTGCTCATTAGGATTGTAGATTTTCAAAGACGCCGATTAATAATTATGAAGATTTTTGTTGAATATTATCTTAATCTGGTTATGAAGTTGGTTCCCTTTTTAACAAAAAAAAAAACATTCATAGTTAGAAAACAAGACGATTTTGTTTTACCCTTCTTAGTAGGTACAGGCGTAATAATTATTATGTTGTGTGTTCGCGATAGCAGCAATCAAAGATGATTTTTGCTGTCATTTATTGAAGTTTCCTCGATTTCTCCAAGATTCCGTCATGACCGAGTAACCATAATGGGACCATCGGCTAAGATACCCTTCAAACAAAAGTAGAATTACTCAAATCGCTCCAGGCGTCATTGAGAAATAAAGGCATAAAAAAGTTCCGCCGAATTGTGAACCTCCTACTTTTTTGAAGTCGGTAAAAATATCTTCATATCAGTGTTATAAACAAATCACTCATTATTTCTCGTAAACCTACTACACACATCAAAAGTGTCTAGGGATCAACATATATTTTTGCAATAACTTTTCTCCTGATTGATATTAATTAAAATGTTCTTTAAGGATTCATCAAATAAAGTGTTATCGTTTGTCACAGTAACGATAAACCAAGTCACCTTTGCATTCATAAAGAAATTTGCCATTTTCCTAATAAAGGGATTTTTGACATTTGAACCACTAACATTAAAGTTCGAAAAAAAGACTGAAATAACAGTTTTCTTTAAAATTTTATTGGGTAACTTAAACAATTAATAATCCGAGTTTCTACCGCGAACACTAACAACACAAGAACATCGGTTTGGCATACTCAAAATGAGTTCATCCAAATCACGCTGTGGAATGGCCGCCCATGTTCGTTGCAACAACAAAAAAAGGTCTTCTTGCGACTGGATACCCTCCATATTCGGCAGAGCTCTTCTCTGTAGCATATCCCATGCATGCTCAATCGGGTTCAAGTCTGGCGACTGAGCAGGCCAGGGCAGGACATTGATGTTAGCTGCGGCGAGAGTCTGTCTTACAACTCTTGCGGTGTGCGGTCGTGCATTATCATGCATTAACTGAAATAAGGGACCGATTTGCACTTGTAGAGGAACGATGACGTCTGATACAATCGTCTCAGCATAAATTTGAGCGTTGAGGTTGCCTCTGATCCAAATCAACTCAGTTCTTCCGCCGATCCAAATACCCGCCCATACCATAATGGTTCCACCACTATAAGGATGGACTTCCTGGCAGGATTTTAATCGCTGTTGGCGTCCAGGGGTTCTCCAGTGTCGTATACGTCTTGTTTCCGGTCTCATACCAAAACGAGACTCATCAGAAAAGCACACGAAACGCCATTGTTCTTCTGCCCAATTTCTGTGTTCAAGAGCCCATTGATATCGAATCCTACGATTGTGCATTGCTATAGGTGGTACCCGTAGCGGTCTTCGGGAATGAAGGTTCACTTCATGCAAGCGGTTTCTGACTGTTTGGTCGCTAATTAAGTTCCCTGAAGAGTGATGAAGCCTCACGGCTAACATCATGGCGGTTATTGTTGGAGCTCTTCGAGTTAAGATTTGAATGTATCGGTCTTGTCTCCGTGTGGTGCAGCGATACCGTCCTCCATGGCGCTCAGCCACGGTACCAGTGCTTCGGTAACGTGTCCAAAGTCGACTGATAACACTCTGACTTGTATTCAGAGCTAAAGCCACAGTACGTTGCCGGGAACCAGCTTCTATCATTCCCACGGCTCTGAGCATTTCTTCCCTGCTTAAATGACGTCGCCGCTCCATAATAACGTTGGTTTTAATCAGTAGTAGGGAAACAGTAGCACTAATAATGTCTTCAATGCGTTGTATGTTTTTATAGGGAAAATATTGACAGCTGATTTTCATCTTTTACTCGAATTTGATTTACAGTTCCTGATTCAAATTATGAAATGCACCAAAAAGGATCCATATAAATTTATAAAATCATAAATTTATTACAAAGCCACATCTCAATCTCAAGAAATCCGCATAAAAATGCTTGATCCCTAGACACTTTTGATGTGTGTAGTATTACAAATTAATACGAAATATGTCTGTAGGTAGGTATATTCAGTTTTTACATCAAAATGGCTGAACACATGTTGATGAATTTTGTTACAGAGATAGATAGAACTTTAGAGACGGTTATAGGCAACACATAAAGGTGGTTGGAGTAGGCAAAGCCGCGGGAAAAAGCTAATACATCAATCAATCTATTGATTTATGCTAAAAGTAACTCCAGATTTGAACAAAATAAAAACCGTCATATCTCTGGTTGGTTACGGTTTAGATTTTTTTATTATTTTTTACGAACTTCCTAGGTTGCGGTCTACTAATGACCAAAATTTCATTACTGGCGAAAGAAAAAAAAAATTGATGCCAAAAAGTTGCAAACCCCTTTTTGTGTTTTAATGCTGAATAATTATGATTTACTATAAACAAAAGTACAAAACAATAACAAAGTTTTGACGTAATAAACTGAAACTGACAGTAACACACGGGGTTGCCTTATTTTCTTAAGTTCCCAAAAACCAAATTCTCAAAGAGGAGAAAAATTAAAGGAGATTGGGCAAATCAGGGCTTTTTATCTGTTAGTTGTACAGTAACGAAAATACTACCGAAAATCTTTAAATAAATAAAGATAATCGAACGCAAAGTTTTAGCAGTTGTCTGTAAAATGTACAATTTATTAAAAGTAAAATATCTAATTGATTTGATTTATGGGTAATGCTCTATTATTCTATTTATATTTCTTTCTTCTCCATTCTGCCACGGGAACCTGTCTTTTGATCAATTACAAAAACAATAACGTAGGTAATTAGGGTTTAGAAGTTATTTTATTAGCCTTTCCCTCTCTTTACACATTTATACGAACTTATTTTAATAGCAAAGATATGCACTTTTAAGTTATTACAACAAATAATTTGTAAAATATTTTAAGGAAGTAACGTAATTATTATTATACAATCCAGAAGAATGGCAATAAAACCTGCAATTAGCTGTCGATGTCATGTTTGTTTATTATGTCAAACTGTCAGTAGTTATCGCACTTCTTTTGATAATATTGCTTTTGCATTTTCGTATTGTACTGTATCGACTAGAGCTACCGGTTCCTCATTATTTTAGTTCTACGGATATTTACGTCGGTATCGACCAATGCCGGGCGCAAGAGATCGCTGCCTATCACCTCCGTGAAGACACGGCAGTCCTGCACCGTAGGCTCCACTGTGTCCTACGGGCGATCGTAACAGTGGTGACACCCAGGCGTTTCTTCCATCCCAAACATACGCAGGAACTTCCCGAAATATTGGTGTCCAGTTAATCTAACCAGAGCGCTCATGCTATTTTACTATACTTACCTCACTTTCTATGATTAAAAAGCTCCTGAGAATTCAGTGCATATTGGATGTATTTAGTTCTCAGGTGCAGTGAATTCAATGTAGTTGCATTGATATAAAACTAAAATAGATACATAATAACAAGGTCATACGAGAGGTTATCCTGTGAAGTTAGGTTAGTTACCCTGTTCCACTTTACTCAGACAGTACAGAAATTAAAAAAAGTATATATCCTAGAAACTACTTGAAGTAAGCAATATCCTAGCCTACATTTGGTTGATGTACAACAATCTTGAACTTGCCCCCAAGCTCCATACAAAATTGCCCAATCTCCTTTCTAGTTTATAATTATTACAAAAGGGCTGCTGCTATTCTTTAAAATTATACATTTCTTTTGGAATGTATAGATTTGACATTACTACCCCATTTTTTTTAAATTCTTTCTATTAGTATCGTTTCTGTGTGAAATTTATTTCTTGAACTGGCAACCCCGTTTAGAGCGTTCCCACTAAGGTTTTCAATTTCGCATAAAGGCCTCGAAGCCATGCCAAAAACATGTCAAATAAAAAAAAAGGTTTTCATTCATTAAAAACGCTGGTCATTGCCGATTGGTTAACTCCAGCTACAGCGTGCCTGGGACCGCCCATTTTTATCCATCTGTCTCGTTCATACACACGACATTATGAAACAAAAAATCACTTACGTTCTTGAATGAAATTTACTATAGGCAAGAGAATTGTTGCCTAAGGTTCGCTTCTCGTATTATAGTGAAGTGAACGTGACGTTATACGGGCAAGTTGCTATTATCTTTTTATTAGGAGTTTTCACTTTATTAATGTTTTTGTTTTATTTTATTACATTGTTCCAATAAATGCATTTGTTTTATTTATGCATTGTTTTGGCAAGGTAGGCTGTGCCTAAATGCCTCTATGAAGAAACCGCCACTGATATCAGTAATACCTAATCATCGGTTTCCTTGAACACTCTTACATGAAGCAGGTCGCGCGAGTCAGCGCGCGGCGCGAGCGGCGGCGCGGGCGGCGTGCGGCTCACGGGCAGCTCGTCGCTGGTGTTCATCGACCCCGCGTCTCTCAGACGCTCCGCAGCCGCGGCCGCTGGTGCTCATGACCCGCATTCCACGTCTACTACGGCCTCGTGCCTGGCTAGGGCGTTTGGTAGGCTGATTTATTATTATTATTTATGTACTAATAGAAGATAGAACAAAATATTTTATGAGTGCTGACGTCACTGAAGGTTTTTTTTTTGTATTTAATTTTCTTATGCAGTTGAGTAGCGTGTCACAACATTTTATTCACGTGTTAAACTATTTTCATATTTAGATTTACAAATACTTACTGGTGTTTTCAATAGACAATAATTTACGATGAACCAGTGAAGTTAGTCCCTTTAGAATTCTCTAACTGAACATCTGCTTACAGGCATCGTCATCCGCCAAATCGCAGATTTGCTATGGGAGTATGAGCGTGTTACACTGCCTTTGCCGCGCATGGTGCCGCTGGCATACCGCGAGGCGCTGCGCCTGCAGTGTTACCTCGAACGACAGCTCAAACCGACCTGGGACTGGCTTGTCACCGTCATGGATGCCACTGAAGCACAACTTAGGTATACGATTTAAATCTGTTCTTTTGAGCACCTTTTTCGACAGACTAACCATTCACACCCAGTTGTTTTTTATTTCTACTTAATGTGTCGCTAAATTGTAAACAGATTTGGCGCGTCGTTAACTTCTAACAACGCGAGCACTTCGACCGGCGACAGCGCACGCTCAGCCGCGCCGGCCACTCGACGCACCACGTCACTGACGTCACCAGCTACGCGTATCATTGGCTTCTCTGAAGGACCTAGGGCCAGGGATCGCGAACAAGGTCAATATGGTCGTTTATATCTGTTTTAGTGACTGTCGCCAACCACTTTTCCTTGATGATTTATTTTTAACTGACATATTGGTCTCGTACAATTGTTAATACGAGGAGACTGACTGTATTTTAGAATGTCTGTGTCTATTCGTTTGAATTTTCCTTTACCAATTTCCAAAGCCCATTTAAAAATGTCGGTGGTACACACAGGCGTGGAAGCCGGCAGCGCGCGGCGCGAGTTCCTGGCGTACTGCCTGTCGCTGCTGCGCGCGCACTCGGCCGAGCACGCCGAGCAGCTGCCCGTGCTGGACGTGGCGGCGCTGAAGCACGTGGCCTACGTGCTGGACGCGCTCGTGTACTACATGCGGGCCGCGCAGCCGCAGCCGCACCTCCACCAGCATCTCTGGACACCGGTAAGCAGCAAGCGCGACTGGTGCATCGTCCCGCCTATTATTATACTACTGTAACTGTCGATTTTGCCTCAGTTAATAGGGCGGACTCTGATCTGCTACAGTGAAATTCTCGATATAAAATCCCATGACGGCGAACCTGAGAAAGCTAAGGGTCTCAAACTAGTATATCAGCATCATTGATTGCTTGATTAACGTTTATCTGTGTTCCATTACAAATGATGATTACTAATTGTTTACGAGAATATTGTGTTGCTTGTGTTTGCAGGTCAAAATTAATCGAATTTTTGGTAGACAGAGCAGAGTGAGATTATTCATAGAATGCCATAAAAATGTGTGTTTTACAACTATGTATAATAACGAATACTCTTGCGAATGATGCTTAGAAAATAATCAAATATTATATTATGTGTATATCTGTACTGTATGTACGATGTAAATAAAATTAGTTGTAAAATATATTCGTGTCGTAGGACGAGAATGAGAACGAAGAAGGCGACGAGGAGATGGTAGTGGGCGGAGGCGCCGCGGCCGAGTCGGACGGCGAGGCGGAAAGTGCGCGCGGTCGCTCGCACGCCTTCTTCCAGCGCTCCGACTCCACGCTGTGCCTGGGCTGCCCGCCGCCAGACCCCTTCAACAGTCAGTACCCTCTTACATTACCAGTAGTCTAACCGCGGCGGATTGTCTTAAAAATGTCTTCAATTATTTTTTGTTTGCGTTTCTAATAACTGCAGGCGTGATTTCAATATGTTGGAATAGTATTCGCTACCTTTTTCGTTGTGTGTATCGCGAATATATTTGTGTTATAATTGTATGGACTCTTAAATATTTTTGCTTTCCGAAAGGCAAGAGGGTCTTTAACTATTTTGTGCTATTACATTTTTGTATAAAACAGTGACTATGCAAGACGCACTACCGCTAGCCGATCAACCACAACTTCTCCAACCAAACGCTCGACGTGAAGAATTGTTCGGAATGCCTCGTCAGCCCGTTACCGTGCCCGCGTCCGGTGACGCACCGCCCGGTGTGAACAACCCGCTAGAAGGTAACATTGCACGTAAATATTCACTTTTTATGTATTTACTAGACTAAGTAAATAGTGCTTTACAATAATTAATAACTAGTTTCAAGAGATAAAGGCAAAGTTTTTTTTTTTGATAAATACCTAACATTGCCTTGTTTCTACAATTCTTGTAGAAAGTCAAAACAGTAATTTACTAATTTAATGAAATAGCAGAGCCAATCTTTGTAAAATCATAACAAAAGCACTTTCGAAATGTGTCGTAACGTGAGCTGCTTCTGTATCGTTCCCCTCCCCGCAGTGGTCCCGCGGCGCCTGGGCCTGTCTGCGCGCGGCGCGGCGCGGGGCTGCTCCCCGCCCGCGCGGCCCGCCTCCGCGCCGCCCGCGCACACTCACACCGCCACTAGAGATGAGCCACAGGTAATCGTTTGTATTGACAAGTCTTGCTATTTATTTCTTAAACGATTTGCGTCTATGACGTATGGAGTCGATCCTAAGAGATTAATTCTGGCGTACACAGATTGCTCGGAGCGATCAGTATCAACTGCATGAAGTGAAGTTATGTAGACTTAACGATAGATCAGTACGGGTTGTTCCCGCTCGTTAACACTGTTAACGAGCGGGAAAGTTTGTTACGATCGTTAAGAGTGTTGAAGAACGCGACATTTTTTTCCCAACCGTTCCCCACTTGCGCCTAGTTCAAGACTGGATAGGTTAAGAAAAAGGACTTGTATCTATAACTTTTGAATGTACAAAAATGAACTATGAAAGTTTGTTTCACTTTATCCTGACTCCTAAATTAAACGCGTTGTCGCGTTCTTCAACATTGTGAACGAGGCACCTGGTGTAGTGTAGATATCTATAAACCATACCTGTGTTAACCAACTGTTTATTTACAGGATTTATCTTGCGCTAAAGATTCATCGACTAAAATGGACATTGACACAGATGGTGAATACTTATCTGACTCTGACTCTAATGAAGCCCGACAAATACCAAGGAAAAAGCATCACAGGTATGTTCAATTTCTGTATAAGTCAACAAATTATAATGTAATTTCATATTTAATGAATTTGTTTATTTCAGACATCCACATTCAGTAAATATGTCGGCCGGAAGCAGTTCGATGCACGACTCTATGGCCCAGCCCTCTGAGTTCCACACGCTTGTTGATACAGCATGCTCTATTATAGATGCGCCTCATCAACAGAATATTTCTGCATCACCGTCACCAGGTACATTATTAAACTGCTTATATTTATTTGCGACATTTTCTGCCAAGCCTGATCAAAACACTAATCTTGTGACTCGATGTTCGGCTTGTTTTAGGACCCAGCGGCTCAAACACTGTCGTCGCGGAGTCCCGCGCCTCATTGTCTCGAAGCCCCGGGAAGACTGTTATTGTACGTGCTGTAAGTCACTCCACTTATTTGGGGGACTTTTTCTTATCAAAATTATACCCTACTCTTCAATTGGATGTAACTTTTGAAAATAATTTAATCCAATACCAAAATTTTGCGAGCCAAATTACAAAATAATATATTATTATTGTATCTACTTCTGTTTGGCTAGGACCTACGCAAAATGATCCAAATATCCAGACCTTGGAATTCTTGATTGTAGTTTGGTTGAAAACTGAATTGTTGCTTTATTTTCATTATTTATTCTAATATTTCCTTTTAACGTCAGGGCGAGCTGTTAAGCGCGGCTGATCCATTGGAGTCTCAGGAGATTTCCGCGCATGTTACTGTGGAGACCACAGGTTTACCACCTCCACCACTTTTGCCAACTCTCAACACGCCAGCCCAACCGTAAGTTACCAAATTCCATACGAAAGTAAAGTTTAACATTTTGGCAATTTATAAAAGCTTCTTTTGGTAATGGCAATGAGAACAGTCGTTTAAACATATATTTTTTTTATTTTCTAGTCGCGCGTGCCCCTCTCTAGGGGCATCAGTATCGCACGATCTCTTGCTGGGCAGATGGCGCCTGTCTCTAGATCTCTTCGGCCGCGTGTTCACGGAGGACGTAGGCTTAGAGCCTGGCTCCGTGGTTGCCGAACTTGGCGGATTCCCTCTCAAAGAGGTTAAGTTCCGCAGGGATATGGAGAAGCTAAGGAATTCACAACAGAGGGACTTGACGTTACACAAGGTGGGTACTTAAAATCTTAAACTTACTATTTTGTGTAGTTTTTCGTACTAAAGCGGTCAAAACTTGATTTAAAAATCACTCAAAATTACTACAGATGGAACGCGACCGTGCTAAATTGCTGCAGCAGACGTTTGCGGAGTTAAACAGTGCGTTCGCCGGACAGAACAGGCGCGCGCACAGTGCGCAGCCGCCCCTCGCTGTGAACCGCGTCAAGGTGACGTTCCGCGACGAGCCGGGAGAGGGCAGCGGCGTAGCGCGCTCCTTCTACACCAGTGTCGCTGAGGTAAGCTCATCTGCTAATATATAACATGTTAGCAAGAAAACAAAATATATTGCTCAAATAAACTGATTTCTGTTGATTGTGTACAGGCGTTACTAGCTAACGAGAAACTCCCTCCGTTGGAGCCAACGACCGGCAGCGGTACTACCAGTAGCAGTACAAACGGCACGTCAGGGTCTGCCAACACGACCGCCGCCGGAGCAAGCAGTAACAGCGGCGGAGCCAGGTAAATATTCAATAGATAACCTAACTTGTGCTCCAATGAGGCAGAAAAGTAATATCTATTTTCATCCCCCCATCTCGGAAAGAGTATTTTTGCTCTTCAATATCTGAGCGCAAAACCCGTTTTTATCCTCTAGAAGTCTAAGGCCCGGAATCCACCAAAGCGGAGAGGAGATGTGTTTGAATAACCAATCAGATGTCAACTGAAGCTAAGCGGAGAGGAGATGTGGCTCTCCGCTTTGGTGGATACCGGGCCTAAAGGATAATGTCGGATCCACACGTTGGCCGTGTTTGCCAAACAGAAGGAGCTATAACAGAAAGCAAGACGCAAATAATTCTATCTCGTTTCTTAGTATAGCGCCGTCTCCTTCTGTTTGGCAAACACGGCCAGCGTGTGGATCCGGCGTAAAGTAAATTGAATTTAGAACATCGTATGCACTAACGAGTTGTAGCAGTAATGGCGGCCGGTGTCGCTCAACAGCTGATCGCTTGCTGTGGTGCCCACTTGACGTTCGAAGGTTGTCGTACAGTCAGCATCAAAAGCTTGCTGACCACATTCAGATTTTGAAAATCTGAATGTGGTTAGCAACTTTCGATGCATGCACGTCAAATTTCAAAAATAGAATTTATTTCAATAAAGCTGGGTCTAGACGGTGCAGACTTGCGCTGCGCAGACTGTTGCACTGCAATGGCAGATATCAATCGATGGCGTCGTTTACTACAACTAACTGCTGTTACTTTTTTTTAGGAAAAACACATACCAAGCGCTATAAATGGTCGAAAAAGTGGTTATTATAATTAAAACAAAGCAAACTATGAATTCATAAACAACCAATGTTGTCGTAAGTTGACCCACAAGTCTGAACATGCGTCCACGCAATGCAGTAGTCTGCGCAAAAACGCATGTCTGCGCCGACTTTTGATACCAAGAACAATGATGCACAGATATCGTCACAGACTTGAGATTTCACGTCCACACGTCCCATTGACACCGACTTAAGTCTGTACAGACACGCTGCGCAGAAAGTCTATGCCGTGTGGACCCAGCTTTAGTCATTTCCTCGCTGAGGTGGGATGAAAAGTTACGTGTTGCACTCAAGTGCAAAGATTTTTCACCTGCCACCACCGTACTCTTTTGATTCCGTCGCACCGCTCAGGATTCTAATTTTTGCTCTCGTGATTCAATTTTGGAATCCTTCGCTTGCTCGGTCATCAAAATTGAGCACGCGGTTAAAAAGCAACTTTGCACTCTTGTATAACAAATAACTACATATTATAATGCTTTGAAGTGTCCTTTGTATTTACTAATGACGATTATCGCCTGATTTATTACAGAAGTGGAGCAGGTCGCGCGCGGTCTAAAGACGCGGCGCGTCGTACTCCTGGGCGGCCCGCCCCGCGCCCGCCCGCCGCCCGCGAGCCGCGCCGCGTCCTCAGTGTGGACGCCAGGCCTTACTCGCCGCAGGTGTGTTCATTATACATTTAGAACACGTGTTACTTAGCTTTTTTTCTTTATTACTTCAATATCTTCGATTTAATATTGGTTTAATTCGAAAATAGAATTTAAATTAATATTTCTTTATTTACATTCTCACGTAAAATTTTGTATTTAATTTGAAAAAACTTTAACATGAAATCTTATATGCTGACTGTACTATCTGTCAACGCAAGTACAAGCCGCCATTTTAAATTTCTTCAATGAACCGGGTTACATTATAAAATATATATAGGGTAAAACACCCAATTATTGACCGTATAAAAGCAGTTTTCGGTGCTTTTCTCGGAAAATAAACCATTGAACGTGTTGCAAGTGGAAATGAATAGTTTTGGGCGATAAAATTAACATTGAAGAATGTAACTAAAGCAATAAAAATAGTAATTCAATGATTAAAAAGTTTTTTTTTCTCGACTTTAGCAAAAACAGGCCATTTTCACGTTTCTAACTTTTCAACTTATGTAGAAGACCTCTTAGATGAAGAGAACATAAATACAAATCAAAAACTTGCTCACACTGCCTCGGATATAAGTCAGTTTGTCCAAACATGCAGATAAGAGTAACTTTTGTTGAAGTGCTAAGTATTAAACCAACCAACTTATGAATGAGGCATTGCTCGCGTTATGTTCGGCAATTGTCCCACGGGACTAATATACCGGCATAAAAAGTATCCTACGTCCAGGTATATCCACTTATCCAGGTTATAAAATTATCTGCTAGCCATATTGTATCAAAATCCATTCAGCCGTTCACATTTCCTATAATAGTAGTAAGTTTAAAATATTCAGGAGGATCCAGAATGTAAGAGTAGACCGAAAATTTAAGCACCTCACTCGGTTACTACGTAAGTTATTTTTTATGTTTGGGATTATGCAGATACTCACCCTTAGGGTTGCCGACGCCCATGGGCATAATTCAGATGCATTAAAGATAAGCTACCTCACCATTGAAAATGAACTGTGTGTGGTGTCAGTAACTGGTAAATTGGTACATAATATGGTTAACTACCAGCTATTGACATGACATGTCAATAAAAGCACTAAATCTGCCTTAAATAACGAAAACAATACCAGATTCTAAAGAATCTATAGTGTAAAACTGAAAAAAAATGACATTAAAAACAACCCTCAGCTTAGAAAATTGTTTATTCATGCTGATTTTGGTAGCGTATTTTATTATCATAGGTTTACGGACGCAATATTGCTTTATTTAAATTTTATGCGACGCCAATATAATAAAAGATAAATTGTTTTCCATTTTCTTTATTCTTTATGCAGCGCTGCAAGGAGATTTATTATTATTTTTGATAAAAACTGTTAAGCGTTCAATAGTTGGTGGGAGGTCAGCAATTGGATACTTTACCCTACCTATATTAATAAATTAAAATTAACTATAAATGGAACGGGTACAGGCTGCTCCAGGGACAGAAGGCGCCGGCTACAGCGGCGACCGGCCTGGCGGACACAATGAACATCTCACGCTGCACCAGGCACAACTGGGCGAACGACTCTATCCCAGGGTAAGGAATTCGTTTACTTTGTCTAAACAAGACGAGAGAGAGCTAGAATGGGGATGGCAACTGGGGAACTAATGGCGCTAGAATAGCTTGTTCCAAGCATCGTCATTGGTTCAAATCAGTTCAAATCTTAAAGGTATTTCAAAATAGTACTACGTCATTGGTCGGATTAGGAACAAGCTATGGTGGCGCCATCTACAATTAGCTTTGACTTGCCTTTCCCATTGATTAAACTGAAATAAAAGGGCTTTGTGCTTTTTGTACCAGTTCCTTGTCCGCCATTTTGATTTTTTTTCAAAACGGCGTACACGAATGAAACATTGATAAATCGATAGATCAAATCAATACAAACATAAAATGTACGCGGCAAAACCTCTTAAAGCGTCACGTTTCCGAGTTATGAGCTGTCAAACATGTAAAATTAGTGACACATTTTTTCTTATTTTTTTAATATTTGGATATTTATTTGTCGGATCCACCGGTATTGTTCCGTCAGATTCAGGCATCATGTGGGCAGAGTTTGGGTCTCGTGCAATGAAAATACACTGGGTGCGGTTCACTTGGTTATTTTAATTTTAAATCACAAATTAAATCAAACACAATTTAATTTAATCACTCACTACACTTATACTGGGCACAACGAATCGAGTACAGTTTCGGGATGTCTTCACACTGCTGCGGTCGGGCACTGAATGCGCTCCTCGCCGCCGCCGCCCCGATGAAACATCACGACTCTGTATAAGCGCACGCAGACCACGTGATACTCAAAATGGCGCGCTTACGATTCGTTTGCTGTCCGTACTATTGACCGGATCCGACACGGCCATCCTGCGATTCACACGTCCTCGTGTGATGTTCTTCTTCTTCTTCAGCCTCTTTCAACCACCTCAGTGTAGGCCTCCTTCAACTCTTTTCACTCGTCCACGTGTAATAATCACTCTGAAACACAAAATAGTCCACGACAGAATACTGTTCCACTCGGTCATTCCTGACCAAACTCTATATTCAGTTCTTTGCTGAAAATAAGGGAATTTCAGAACTCCACTGTACCATTAAGACCAATACTCTTTAACTAAATCAAACATTGAGAATAGCCAATTGAAAATACATCAATCACTACCCTAGGCCACTAACAACTACCCTGGGCCACCAACAACTACCCTGGGCCATGTACCTGCACAGTCGTTCGAATCTACTTTCACAACTCTATTGCAAAAACTACCAATTTTCCAGTGACCTTCGCCTTTCGAGTAAAACTTCTAACGCCACGGCTCTCTAGCCGACCAGCAATCACATTGCTTTCACACATCCAATGCATGGATCAGAACTTCTGTGCGCATCCACCACGTGGATCGCCCGAGTGCATCACCCGCTGACTACACACTATGGTCTCTCAAGACCCCGACCTCCGCCAGAGCCACCCGCGCACCGCGCTTCCATGGACACCGGGATGTCAATAAGATACGGATTACGGCTACGAAATGGCTACTGGTACAGTCGAAAACAAGACGGCCAATAGACCGTTTTACTCGACCTCTCACCACAACTTAATCAGAATTTATGGTAACTTCGACTGGTACATGACCCGTTGGAATGTTTGTAGGTACACTTAGAATTCAAGGGTTTCAATGTGTAACGGTCACCATCTCAAAATCTTTATCATTCTAAACAGACCCTTAAACTTTGGATCTAATTAAGACTGATCGGAAATCCCAGAGCATTCAAGTACCTTTGCAATTGTATTATCACAATGCAGCAATATTGTAATCAAAACAGCAGGAATCAAATTCGTGGCCTGTGGCTAACACTAGCCCCACTAACAAACCTCTGTTTGTTTCACACCGTTCACCATGAACGCACAATACACGACCTCCGCCAGTGCCATCCGCACACCGCGCTTCTATGGACACCGAGATGTCAATAAGATACGGATTACGGCTACGAAATAGCTACTGGTACGGTCCGACCAGCCGACCTAAGATTCCACACTATCATTCAACTCAACATCTCTACTTCAAAATGGTACTTGAACCTCAGGCATTCCCCCCAAATCCACAGCACTTAACCAGCACTATGCATCACTACTAACCAGTTCGTAACATTGTAGCGCTTAACCAGCGTTACAAATCCTATCACTTAGACAGTAATAATAAAAAAAGCTTAACCAGCGATATTAACTCACTAACGCTTAACCAGCGATAGTCAACATAAATAACACAAGGCACCAGAGGCGTAAGTAAAAATGAAACGATTCACCTGTGTTGTAACGTGTCTGATGGTGGTTGCACGATGCAGACATCGACGCGTCGCGCCGCGCCTTGGACTGGTCCGTTGCCACTGCCGCCACTACTGCTCGTACGGCGCACGGCTATGTGACCTGGCTTGCCACATTTGAAGCACACCGAGGTCTTCGATGCCGGCTGCTGCGTCACTTGACTTGATGCTGTAGGTCTTCCCTTCGTATCCATCGCCTTACTTCTGCACTCAATACGCTTATGGGCGTTTTAGCACAGTTATAACACTTAATTGACGTTATTTTTCCTCGCTTGGTGTCACTTGTTTTCGATGATTCACAGATAGTGTTCATTTTTCGCATCAGATATGAAACGACTGGCGAACGTGGGTAATGTTTCTTTATCACTTAGTTTTTCACCACTAATTTTTTTTTAATGAGGGTACCCGCCTTTGCGAAATAAATCGTGTTATAAAAAGTACCTTAAATTCCTTTGTAGGCTATTTGAGATAGCCAGGTTGATGCTTCACCTTTAGCGCCTTGCTCGGCGTCAAAATAAGCTGGCATCCCTCCACTGCACACCCGTTAAAACACAAGTCGGTGGTGGCGCACCACGACCGCGCATCGGAATCCGGTTTGTCGGGGTCGAATTCCGGCAATAAAAACTCGTTTTTCACTGGCTGCGTTTTCAAAGTTTGCTGGTTTTGCATTTCAAAAAGTAACTAACTTCCACAGATTGTTATTGTCACTGTTCCCGCGTGTAATTTCATTAGCACGATTTGATCCCAATTCTGATGTCGGATCCACCGGTATTGTTCCGTCAGATTCAGGCATCATGTGGGCAGAGTTTGGGTCTCGTGCAATGAAAATACACTGGGTGCGGTTCACTTGGTTATTTTAATTTTAAATCACAAATTAAATCAAACACAATTTAATTTAATCACTCACTACACTTATACTGGGCACAACGAATCGAGTACAGTTTCGGGATGTCTTCACACTGCTGCGGTCGGGCACTGAATGCGCTCCTCGCCGCCGCCGCCCCGATGAAACATCACGACTCTGTATAAGCGCACGCAGACCACGTGATACTCAAAATGGCGCGCTTACGATTCGTTTGCTGTCCGTACTATTGACCGGATCCGACATATTGATCAAAAAGGATACTACCGCAATAAAACTAATTGAATATTAGTTTTTCACGCATTTCAAATGCTTTTACATAGGATTATTTCGTTTAACGCAATTTCAGCATTTAAAATGCGTGTAAAAACTAATATTCAATTAGTTTTATTGCGGAAGTATCCTTTTTGATCAATAAACATCCAAATATTAAAAAAATAAAAAAAATGTGTCACTAATTTTACATGTTTGACAGCTCATAACTTGGAAACGTGACGGTTTACGAGGTTTTGCCCCTTACATTTTATATTTATATTGATGTGATCTATCGATTTATCAATGTTTCATTCGTGTACGCCGTTTTGTAAAAAAATCAAAATGGCGGATGGCATCTGGTACACGGCCCATACAAAAAAGTTCAAACCCCTTTCTATAGGTTTCGAGAATCATGTTTTCTTGTCTTATTTGAGTCGTATTATTTTTGAAGGTCCACTCTCTTCACCCTACATTCGCGGGCAAGATCACCGGCATGCTGCTGGAGCTGACGCCGGCTCAGTTGCTCGTGCTGCTAGCGAGCGAAGACGCGCTGCGACAGAAAGTACGCGAGGCCATGGATCTCATAGTCATGCATCCTTCCGAGGCGATACTAGGTACGTGCGCTAACAATACTTTGACAAACTGCATCCATCGATAGCTGAATGCTTTCAACTGAAATTTTTAACGCTTTTTGTATTATTTATGGTCATCTTTTCCATCCAAACCACTTACCAGTGCCGATAGTGTATCTGTTTTGGTGTGCATGGCTTCCCAAGTTACTGTATGGACTACTGAAACAATTTGATGAATGTAATGCAGATTAAATGATAGCAATTTGTTTTCCAGATTTAGACGTATTCTCTCTGTCGGAGCGCGGCGGTGGCGGCGCGGCGGCGGGCGCGGGCGGCGCGGCGGGCACGTCGGGCGGCGCGGCGACGCCCGCGGACGACGCGGCGCCGCTGTTCTACTCGCCCGGCAAGCGCGGGTACTACTCGCCGCGTCAGGGCCGCGCTACGCCTGAGCGGATCAATGCCTTTAGAAATGTCGGCAGGTAAGAAATTTCAAGACACCATTAGATATATCTTACATGACTAGTGAAGTTGAAATGTTAGTTTGAATTTATTTGCAACTTTCTTGACTTATAACTTGTATTATTATAGTAACTTATATTACTTTAATGCAATATTTAATTAATTTTCAGAATAATAGGTTTATGCCTCCTGCAGAACGAATTGTGCCCGATGTTCCTAAATAGACACGTCCTTAAATATATTCTGGGACGGCCGGTGAGGTTCCACGACCTTGCGTTTTTCGACCCCGTCGTGTACGAGAGTCTCCGACAACTAGTCGTAGATGCCGAAACTGGAGACTCCCATTCCCTATTTGCTGCTTTAGATCTCAACTTTAGGTAAGTCACTTTCTTTAAGTTTTCTAGTTAATAATATGGGCTTAAGATGAGAACGGCCATGGTATAACTAATGTGTGTTTACAGTTTGGAAATGTGCGAGGAGGAAGGTGGCGGATGCGTGGAACTGGTGCCGGGTGGGCGTGACATCGAGGTGACAGCGCTCAACGTGTATGACTATGTGCGCAAGTACGCACAGCATCGGATGCTGCTTTCACAGGAAAAGGCTCTTGAGGTATAACAAGTTAAAAACGAGATAGCTGAGCTTACTATTTTTCGAACATACAAATGTTATTATAATTTGTGTAGATAGAATCATATTTGGATAGACGTTACAATCAAATTCTTAATGGTTTTCAGGCTATGCGAGTCGGTGTGCTCGATGTGCTTCCTGAGTCTGCCCTCGAAGGTTTGACTGCTGAAGACTTGCGGTTACTGCTGAACGGCGTAGGAGACATTAACGTGGCTGCACTCGTCTCCTATACCAGCTTTAATGACGAAAGCGGAGAGCCCTCCGAGCGACTCGCACGGTTCAAGCGTTGGCTGTGGGCTATCGTCGATAAGATGACTCATTTGGAACGACAGGACTTGGTAAGTCGAGAAATATTTGTTAGTTTCGTGTATAGCTTGTGCCGAGTTAGGAATTATATAGACATTATAACATGTGTGCACTCTGCAGGTGTACTTCTGGACCGGCTCGCCAGCGCTGCCCGCGTCCGAGGAAGGCTTCCAGCCGATGCCGTCGGTGACGATCCGACCGGCAGACGACGCACACCTGCCCACCGCGAACACGTGCATATCGCGACTGTACATCCCGCTCTACTCCTCGCGACACGTGCTCAAGCATAAATTACTGCTTGCCATCAAAACCAAGAACTTCGGCTTCGTCTAGACACTCGCCAATATTTGTTATGTATATCCTTAATTTTAAGCCCAGTCATGTAAGACTGCCGCTATATTCTGTCACTTTGTAAAAGTTTAGAAAAATTACGTGAAATGTACCATTCTTAGAGCTTACTTCATTTAAAAACCTTATCTAGTATTATCTATTTCTAGTATAGACATACTGGTGTATATTTATTTATTAGACCTTTTTACTTGAATAATCTTTTTACTCTATATGACTGGGTGTATTTGACTGAATAGTAATATTCAATATGCAGTAATTTTTGTTAGAAAAAAGGCCCAAGAACGGTCCGCACAAGTACATACATAGTAATTTTTAAACTTTTAAGCTCATAGACCATAAGAGTATTTAACTGTTATTTAAAAGAACCTATCTTATACATACCAATATTAGTTGGAAGTTGGTTCAAATCAAAGATCAACCATTTTATACTGTTTTTCTAAATTATTTTATTTATCTTTTTTTCTGGACTTATTTTGATAAAGGCCTAATATATGCATTTAGTTGCTTTCCTTATCTACACTATTGTACTTCGTCGCTCGATGGCAAGCAAAGGCAGCGTGAGAAAATATTCAAGAATATTTCTATTGTTTATATAGCTTTGTTATATATAGTAAAAATTATATAAAATAATACAGTATGATGGGTATACTGCTATAATACTTTTAGTAAGCTTGGGAAGAGAGGCGTCGGATCCGAGCAATGGTGGTATTGTGATATCAGAGGAAGTATTTTGCGCCTCAATCTCTAAATTTAAGATTATGATTAGATTTCCTTTGATTAGTTGTATTAATACGGTTCATAATAAACAATCTCAAAACGCTTATGCTGTTGTTATTATTTCACCACGACATCCTGTACACTTCCTATGTAGAACACAATACACAGTTTCATAAAAACGCTCATTCCGTCGATTAAAAATAAAAAGTTAATACCTACCTACAAGCTACATAGAAATACAATATACTCCTCTATTAGTAATATTATAAAGCTGAAGAGTTTGGTTGAACGCGCTAATCTCAGAAACTAATCTGGTTTGAATTTAAAAAATATTTTTTTGGTTACCGGTAGTCCATATAATGAGGAAGACTAGAGGCTATACATCACGCTAGCACGCCTAGCAGCGCGAGTGAAACCGCGGGGAACAGCTAGTAATATTATAAAGAGGTAAAGTTTGTAAGTTGTCGAGTGTTGTTTGTGGGTAGCAAATACCAATCTGTGGAACTTCTGAACCGATTTTGAAAATCCGGTACAAACCTTAAAGGTGGATCCAGACTTGGCGAGCTTAGCGTATGTCGGCAAATGCTTCAAGATCAAAGTGCCTCAGTGCAAGCATTACATTAGTTGTGGACGTAGCCGCGCATGCGTTGTGCGCCGTGCGGAGCGCATGCCTCGCCAAGTCTGGATCCACCTTAACATTATTGTCATAGAGTACATTTGTATATAGGCACGGTAATAATATGTACAGTATTGGGACTCCCTACAAACGGACGAAACGCGAGCTATACCTACGCGCCTCGATGTCGGGGCGCGCTCGAGGCGCAGACAGTCACGGCCGTACCGTAGTGATGAACGGACGGTGCGTTGTTTTTTTTTAGCAAATATGACAAGTAAAAAATATTGTGCTGTGTTTGGGTGTTTAACGCAGGGCCGCGCCGCCCCTGTGTGCAATGTGTGCGGCGCACACAGGCGCCAGGACTATAGAGGCGCCGCCGCCGGAAGAAATGCGAAAGCCAATTAATGAAATTATTTTTTCACATAACAACATACATTATACCTCAGTATCGATAAGTAGGTAGATACAAGTCTCCCAAGACATAAGCACTATTTGATTTGACCCACTGTTTATATTTCGGGCATGAGTTTACACATACAAACTTCAAGCGCTGCGTCTGCGTTTTAAAATCAAAAGAAGCGCCGCAGCGCAGAGTACTCTGTGGCCGCAGTCAATACAATATCTGACTACTGTATTACAAAGGCGAGCTGTGGAGCATGAGTTTATATTAACGCAACGTGATGCGATAAGGAGACAGCGGCGGCGAGTCCATGATTTTAACCAGTGGTACCTAATAAACAATTAGAAATATTTTATGCAAAGTGGGTGCTAGGTGCTTATTGAATGAACGTCCCGTGTTTTATATTAAATTAAAAATAAGTTTGAGTTCTAACACTAATTACAATACTTAGTTGGTGTGTTACGGATTATTTCAAAGTGTTTTCACGATGAGTGATACTGAACAAGAAAAAAAAGAAATTATGTGTGTTTGTGTGTTGAGCAAAAGAAGACGAGAAGAAGAACGTGATAAACACGTGATGAACACTTCTAAAATAAGTAAATATTTCACGGCTCTACCGTTTGCTACTAAGCAATCATAGAAGCCGTGCATAGAAGTATTTCGAAACAACCGATGAAGGTGTTTAAACCGATAAAAAAATGCTTTGAGCAGGGATATGTACGTTTTATGTACTTTTCTATTATATAAAATACACACATCAAAAGTTTCTAGGGATCAACATATATTTTTGCAATAACTTTTCTCCTGATTGATATTAATTAAAATGTTCTTTAAGGATTCATCAAATAAAGTGTTATCGTTTGTCACAGTAACGATAAACCAAGTCACCTTTGCATTCATAAAGAAATTTGCCATTTTCCTAATAAAGGGATTTTTGACATTTGAACCACTAACATTAAAGTTCGAAAAAAAGACTGAAATAACAGTTTTCTTTAAAATTTTATTGGGTAACTTAAACAATTAATAATCCGTGTTTCTACCGCGAACACTAACAACACAAGAACATCGGTTTGGCATACTCAAAATGAGTTCATCCAAATCACGCTGTGGAATGGCCGCCCATGTTCGTTGCAACAACAAAAAAAAGGTCTTCTTGCGACTGGATACCCTCCATATTCGGCAGAGCTCTTCTCTGTAGCATATCCCATGCATGCTCAATCGGGTTCAAGTCTGGCGACTGAGCAGGCCAGGGCAGGACATTGATGTTAGCTGCGGCGAGAGTCTGTCTTACAACTCTTGCGGTGTGCGGTCGTGCATTATCATGCATTAACTGAAATAAGGGACCGATTTGCACTTGTAGAGGAACGATGACGTCTGATACAATCGTCTCAGCATAAATTTGAGCGTTGAGGTTGCCTCTGATCCAAATCAACTCAGTTCTTCCGCCGATCCAAATACCCGCCCATACCATGATGGTTCCACCACTATAAGGATGGACTTCCTGGCAGGATTTTAATCGCTGTTGGCGTCCAGGGGTTCTCCAGTGTCGTATACGTCTTGTATCCGGTCTCATACCAAAACGAGACTCATCAGAAAAGCACACGAAACGCCATTGTTCTTCTGCCCAATTTCTGTGTTCAAGAGCCCATTGATATCGAATCCTACGATTGTGCATTGCTATAGGTGGTACCCGTAGCGGTCTTCGGGAATGAAGGTTCACTTCATGCAAGCGGTTTCTGACTGTTTGGTCGCTAATTAAGTTCCCTGAAGAGTGATGAAGCCTCACGGCTAACATCATGGCGGTTATTGTTGGAGCTCTTCGAGTTAAGATTTGAATGTATCGGTCTTGTCTCCGTGTGGTGCAGCGATACCGTCCTCCATGGCGCTCAGCCACGGTACCAGTGCTTCGGTAACGTGTCCAAAGTCGACTGATAACACTCTGACTTGTATTCAGAGCTAAAGCCACAGTACGTTGCCGGGAACCAGCTTCTATCATTCCCACGGCTCTGAGCATTTCTTCCCTGCTTAAATGACGTCGCCGCTCCATAATAACGTTGGTTTTAATCAGTAGTAGGGAAACAGTAGCACTAATAATGTCTTCAATGCGTTGTATGTTTTTATAGGGAAAATATTGACAGCTGATTTTCATCTTTTACTCGAATTTGATTTACAGTTCCTGATTCAAATTATGAAATGTACCAAAAAGGATCCATATAAATTTATAAAATCATAAATTTATTACAAAGCCACATCTCAATCTCAAGAAATCCGCATAAATATGCTTGATCCCTAGACACTTTTGATGTGTGTATGTTACAAAAACCCTAATGTTCCTTCTACGTTTTAAATTACCTCGTAAAGCAATACAGCTGTTATCATTTATAAAGATTATACTAGCAATATTTTATACAGCCGATGCATGGGTTGACGTACTGGGTGAGCAAGCGAGCGGTTGCTGCGCTGCGAATCACGGGTTCGATTCCCGCACGCGACAAATATAGGATGACCCAAGTAATTGATTCGGGTCTGGATGTCTGTGTGTGTGAATTTCAATGATTGTAAACGCACCCAAGATACAGTGTGGGGCAAAGTTAAATGAATGTATTAAGTTCTAAAATCAGGCTTTACTTTGCGGAAATCCGTGACATTAAAATATAAAGGGTGGGGGAGGGGGGTATCTGCGGTCAATATTAGCTACTATTAAATATAGGTAACTGGAGACAATATTACGTTTCAATAAAAACAAATGTTGAAACGCGACCAAAAAAAGAGGCGCTTCATGGATTTCGCACACAGGCGCTGCCAGGGCTCGGCGCGGCCCTGGTTTAACGTCAACAATAACGCATCCAGACATAAGTTTTTAATTACCTGCAACCGTCTGACAGTCCCTTCCGCCCCTCTGACAGTCCCTTCCGCCCCACCCAGGGCGGGAGAACTCATTTGATGATTTTACCACCTAAAAAAAAAAAAAAAAAAACCTCTGAAAGGTGAGTACTAACTATAAAATAATTTTACTTACTAGTAGCTAGTAGCCGTGCTAGTAGGTAGGTACATAATGTGTGACTTTTTAATGGTTATGTATTTTCCTTTATCTCACGAAAAACAGGGTATTTGGGTTAATAAATACAGTAAAATGAATAAAGTAAAGGAAAGTTACTGAGGCAAGTTAAATAGTTAAGTTATAGGCGGTTCTGAATGAATCATGATACGGTAGGTACCTACTTACTCTTGTGTTAAAACTCCAGTGCATGTGTGTTTTGTTAGTTTGTATTATTCAAAGTAAAGTCATGGTGTAACGGCGCGGTGGGATTGTCGGCGGGCACGGAAATGAAGCAGTGAGCTTCATTTACCTACGGTACGGTGTACAATCAACGTATATTCAGTGTACTACATAAACTTAAACACAGTCATGAATCCTGGAACGTAAGAGTACATAGTACGCTCCGTATTTTAGTGTGCGCACTCGGTTGCATTAGGCCGACTGCCTGCGCGAGCGATGCGCTGTACGAGGTAGCGCGAGCGGCGCACTGACCTTGAAGGAGCGGTTGACGCGAATGCACACGACGACGTAATCAGACCCTTGTTATATCGTCACGGGTGCGTTTTACGTAACGGCGCTACAGTAATATTTGTTTATTATCTGTGTTTTGTGTATGAATAATACTAGAAAAACCGGCCAAGTGCGTGTCGGGCCACGCACAGTGTAGGGTTCCGTAGTTGCCCATCAAAATACTTATGCGAACTAACTTAAACTGAGTCGCTGAATTTAATTTTAAAAAGAAGAAAGCTTTTTATTAGAATGCGAGAAGCTTTTAATTAGAATGCGAGTTTATTATACTTTAAAATTCAATAATAAAGCATTTCGTACGAGTCAGTCAAGGCGCAAATATTTTTCGGTCGCAAATTTATAAGCACAATTTGTTTTTCAAACAAACATTTGTTTTTCAATTAAATCTATTAATAAAAAACAACTCGCATTTTTATTGAACACTTCCTTTTCAATATACAAAGTATTTTATTTGTTTACTTAAATATAAGAAAAGTATATTTACAATCACAACACTAAATAGAAACAGAAAGTAGGCAAATGTAATTAAAATGCTGGAGACGGGCGTCGGACAGCCCTAACGCATGTTTACGTACCGCGCGGCTGTAGGTATTTATTTCTATCATGCGGCCGAGAGCCACTACTGTAGATATTTATACTGTGATATAGGGGTATAGAGACTTCACTTGACCTCAACGACAAGCGCCATCTGATGTGGAGTTACAGAACTTGCAGTGCATGTGTGTGTCTATAGATACATACATATTACACACATTTATGTGCAGTATCCTAGAAAGGGATAGCTATACAGTGAAAACCAGGGGGTGTCAACTTTGTATGGGCAGGCCTGGGTCACTCCGCGGTGTAGGTATAAAACGGCACGCACACACGCGCACACCGTTCACGGGTCGCCACAGATGTGCTTTCGCGCGCCGCCCGTATCGCACGCGCTCCGTGTCGTAATTATTTGTACAACCACAGTACAACTAAAAGTGAACTTATTTAATAAAAACGTGGGAAAATATGAAGACAAGCAAATACTGCATAGCTTTTGGTTGCCTAAACGACAACAGAGACAAGAGCCTCACGTTTCATACACTACCGCGTGACGTCGAAAGGTAAGAAAAAAAAAAAAAAGGTTGCACTCCAGGAGTGCCGGTAGAAGTGAAAACTTTTTTGTTACTATGTTTTATTTTTAATTTGAATGACGTCTTACTCATTTTCGATCAGGGTCACGTGACCCTGACGGTCACGTGACCCTGACGCGAGTTTTAAATTTTTTACCCATTACAGAAAAAGTGTACAACGCCGCTAAAGAAGTTTTCACTTCAAAAAAGGTTGCACTCCAGGAGTGCCGGTAGAAGTGAAAACTTTTTTGTTACTATGTTTTATTTTAAAACTGGAGTAGTACAGATATGAAATTAACTAATTTGAATGACGTCTTACTCATTTTCGATCAGGGTCACGTGACCCTGACGCGAGTTTTAAATTTTTTACCCATTACAGAAAAAGTGTACAACGCCGCTAAAGAAGTTTTCACTTCAAAAAAGGTTGCACTCCAGGAGTGCCGGTAGAAGTGAAAACTTTTTTGTTACTATGTTTTATTTTAAAACTGGAGTAGTACAGATATGAAATTAACTAATTTGAATGACGTCTTACTCATTTTCGATCAGGGTCACGTGACCCTGACGCGAGTTTTAAATTTTTTACCCATTACAGAAAAAGTGTACAACGCCGCTAAAGAAGTTTTCACTTCAAAAAGTGATAATATCGAATGTTTATGAAAAGTGTTATTCGTACATAATTATGTTTATGAATCTAAATCATGAATCTATTAATTACGAGTATGAATTACCTATCTACCTACTTGTGATACGCTTATTTTTATTTATTACCGTAAAACCGGCCAACATTGCCCGCTTTTTTTCTTATTTTTGAGATTACGAAAAAAATATTGATCAGAGCTCGTAATCAAGTACACCATGGTAACAATTACTATTATAGGCTTCAAATCACGAAATCTGGAGCTTCTAGCTTTAACAGAATCCGAGAAAAATGCAATTAAAGAGCCGGGCAAAATTATACGCACGACCGTCCAACATTGCCCACCCTTAATTTCTCTAAAACTATCAGCTCTAGAGCTTTGAAAATAAGATATGTTTTAGTGAATCATGCAAAGTTGCCATCCTTCGTGATCAATATATCAAAAACGTTATATTTTTAATTTTACTGAGGTGGGCAATGTTACACTACACACCAGCTGCTTTTTCATACAAACTGAAACGGTGGGCTAGGGTTGCCACACACTAATGTAATAAATAATAATCTGCTTTTAAATAAAATCTTTTATAAATAATAAATCAGTCAGGTATAATAGTTATAAATTGCACGTATTATTATACTTAAGGTTAATATTAAAGATTATAAAACAAATCTTACACAGAAATCTTAAAAAATGGTATAACAAAGATTACAAGGAAAAATAGTCATTGCAAGGCATGCCAGGCAGACGTTGTAACGTAAAAATATAATATTTACTTTTAAAAAGAGTTTTAACATAGGAATTATAAAAACATTTTGGTATATAAAACTGAGTTAACTCTTACTAGATATAATGGGTGCCATCCCTAACACTATTTTTGCTGTGGGCAATGTTGTCACTCCTATGTTCACGCAAGCTCGGGAATCATTGCCCACTGCATTATCTTGAAGATTTTACGTTTTATTGGTCTCAAACTAGCATAGAAATGAAGCGTGGTTCTTTTTATTACTGGAATATTGAAATAACTTACCTGAGAGATGTCGTACGCTGTCAGTGTGTAAAAACGTAAAACAAGATTTTGGCACCACCTCAGACTAGTACTACTTTAAACATGTCTCGCCGACAACTGAGTGAACTTAGCGAAGTAACTAATATTTAGTTTTGTCAGGAAAATAGTCTAGTTTACCCTAAAGATTAAATAATGTTGTCAGCTATTTAAATTTATTTACAATTCAAGATTTTAGTTATTTTTCGTGTTTGGGCAAAGATATCCGCCAAGGGCAATGTTGGCCGGTTTTACGGTATGTCTTTCAAGTAGGTACTTACATATTATGTTCCGCTTAACAGAACACGATTAGGTACCTACCTAAGTTACAAGTTCGGAAATGTATCGAGAGTGCGTAGTACTATTATATTATATTCTCTGATCGAGATAGGTAGGTACTTACCTACCTACTCGGGATGCGAGCCTGAGCCAGAAAAATAGACGAATATCAAACCTGACATCACTCTCACTCACCTTATCGCTCGGTAGAAAGTAGAAAGATGTTTGCATTGTTGTTTAAAACTCACGTTCAAACTCAGAAAATGGCCATACTACGCATTCAAGGTCAGCGATCGTAATTCGTTGCGCGACTTTTTTACCATTTACAAAGACCCGCAACACACTAGGTTTAAAGGCATTCTACTCGATCAAAATTCCAAACCGACCGCTAACAGAGGTGACCTTGGTCCAGTTGGTGCGAAAATCTACCGTGAGGACGTTGGTCGACCGACCAGATATAGGCGGAGTCAAACGACCTTTGGATGGCCTTGGTCGAGAGTGCACCCATCCCGACAGGCTGCGTACGTGGTCGGAGTTCGGACCCAATTAACCGTCTGGAACGCTTTCGGCCGACGGGAGAGCGTTGGTTGACGGGACCAAGGTCATCTTTGTCGGCGGACGGTTTGGGTGGTGCAGAAAGCCTCTAAGGGCAAAATGATAATAACTGGCCAATTTCACAGGTTACGGATAAAGTGTCAAACTTCCTGATAATTTATTTAGTACCTAGCTACGATACCGACCGGGCCACTAAATAACAAGCGGAACGGCAACGTCGCTTCTTTGCGTTTCAATACTGTCTACTACCTACGATAAATATTTTTATTTCAAAACAATTTTGAAAACTTAACTATGTACATAGGTAATTAAATAATTTTTGTTCAAAATAATCCAAGTCAACTTACTTTTACATTTTGAAGTAGTTATAGGTACCTACTTATGTAATTTTATCATTAAAGAACGAAATTAGTAAGATTATTACTCACGTAAGTAGCCGTAGGTATGTGTATATACCTACTATTAACATTCTGTGCTACCAATCGATAATGTAGGACGTAATCGATGAAGAAACCAAAAATATGTAGGCTGATGATAAAAAACCAAAAATCCTTGAAGAATATAAGTATTTGTGTTAATAACGTAATTTAACAAATGCTTAAAAAACGTATACCTAACCTACCTAACTGTGCGTAAACTCGCGAGTCGCAACCCTATTGAGCTTGACCGACAGTAACCTTTTTATGTCGTTGGCGTCAGCTAAACTAAAATAAACTCTCGCGCGTAACCATTCAGTACATTTTTGCTTGCGCACGGGAAGTTTAGGCTATTATAAAAGTAGGTGGGCGGTACAGCTGCAAGTAAAAATGTACTTTATTCGCTCTTACATAGATTTTAAATTTGTTTGATTTTTTTTTGGAAGTGTCATTTCTTGTGCGTAGTACTATTATATGTTCTGTGGTATGGGCAAATGTTAGACAGGTACCCGGGGCAGAAATACTTCATTGCCAGCATAAAAAAATGATGAAGTATTATGAAAGACCCAGAGAATTCGGTCTTTAATGATACCAAATAATACTTTATTTTCAAGTTGGTAACACAGGAGCAATTTATGTGACTAGTTTTTGTTTTTTTTTCTAAATGGTAGTTTTTAACCTGTAATAGTCCATGTTTAGGATTATGCAAATATTTATTAGATAATTTTTAATGACTGAAGTTTTTATGATTTTCATTTATCCAGTAAAATAACTAAACGAATAATAGTCTGAAATTAAAAGTCGAAAATATAGTAGTAATTTTATAATTCATACTACAACACATGCCCGATGTCAACAAAAACCACAGACAAAAACCTGAAAAAAAACAAAAAGTTCCTATCTTGAAACTTTCTTGATTTTGTTTTCAAGTTTCATTTGCTGCAAATATTCAGTATTTCTGTACTTGTTTTGCCTATATCTTTGAGTTGAGGTTTCGTTCCTTCGTTCAGTATTTATAAAATGTTTCACAAGTTCTGAGACAGTGACTCTATTGTGATCTAAAAGATACTTTGTGTGCTTTGAAACTTTGTAAAATGGATGAAAATAGAACGAAATCTTATAAATGTGGCTATGTGGCTGTTCCCCAGCCGAACATAATGTGAAACTATTCCGCTTTCCTAAACCCGGAGTTCGTAACCTTATTCGGTAAGTAATACATAACACCTAAAAGCTACATAAAGTTGTTCTTCCGTTCGTTTTATATAGTACGCCCTAGTCATAGTTCTAGGGAAATTTTGAGACAAAGTATTGTTCTCGTAAACTAATTGACCTAACAGCAGTAATGACCGAGTGACACTGGGTTGATTTTCTTCATCTGTAGTTATTTTCGATTGTTCATAAAATGCTTATTACAAGATTAATGGAAGGGTTATCCTTTTTCAATCTAGTCTTGTAGATATTCATGTCCTCATCCTTAGATAATTGCATATAAATATTTCAGCAGTTTGCAGAACTGTTAATGTGTTAATGTTTTCACTTTCAGTTGTCTGCTGTGGGCAAAGTACATTTTTCCAGAAGGACAGTATAAATCTTTGGAAAATCAGATAAAAATGTACAATGAACATAGAATGCTGTGTGAAAGGCAGACTTTAAAGATATCAGAAAAGCGCAGTTACTTCGAACTGCTGTTCCATGTGATATAAAAACTCATAATGCACAATGGAGCAGTTGATTCTTTTTGCGATTTCAGGTTTGTTCCTATGTATTAATGAGTACTCATTAAATAAATAATGGTGGTATACAAAATTGAATTAATGGAATAAAACTTTATTTCAGATTGATAATGAACTTATTGATCCGGCCAAACTACAAGCTGATCCATTTAAGGACGAGACAAATATCCAGTATCCCAATACACCTGAAACATCATCAAAAAAATTCTATGTTGTGATTCTGTGTGTGTGTATTTTCTAAATTGTCTGTTTCTAAAAATCTGATTTATTCTTTAGCAGAATACAGACTTAATCACTTGACTTGAACTAAAGCAATTGAAGCTAAAACATGAACACAATATAATTATTATGAAACTTTTGAAATAAATAATTTAATAATATGGCACTACATTATTTACTGTTTTATTTTGCACTTTCATACATTCACTCTTAGGTTTTTTGGTAGGTTCATTCTCAATTAAGAAAATTCAAAATTGAGTTTTCTTAATTGAGAATGAACCTACCAAAAAACCTAAGAGTAAATTTTTAAAAATAATCCGGGATGGTACTCAACCGTTTGAAATGGGGAAGGCAAGTGTCAAAGTTACAAGTGACAGTTTGGTCCCAAAAGAACTGTCAAATCAAAGGAATTTTCTGAAAAAAAAAACGATTTATTGATGTAAAATGACTAGATGTTGTGTATTATGCTGTAAAAAAGATTATACCATAACTAAACAATCGAATACACTTTTCAAAATAATATCTACTTTTCTATTGGAGGTTAAGTACCAGTATTGCATCGCTCTATAAATCATGAAATGGTTCGTCTGGCGGAAGAATTATCACCTGGAACGAGTTTTGTGATAGTTGTGGTGTTAAGAAATTAAACATATTGTGATATTTCTCGATACTAAATAGAAAAAAGGGGTAAAATTACTGACATAAAACATTATGATATTTTATCAAAATAGAAAGTCAGAAGCAGCATTATATTCTTGTTATAGAAGAGGACAGGTAAAACATACCTTAACTCAAAAATTGAAACCTCAACTACAAGTAATTGTGGATTTATTACGGTAAAATCAAATGTATTACCACTCAATTAAATCACTTTTTTTCTCTTGTAGATGCACCGCGGCGTCTTAATTCTTCTTTAAGTATATGCACTTGCATTGACGAATAATTTTCCATATTTGTTTTGTATATAAACTCAATTTTTATAACAATAAATCTTGTTTGTTTTTTGTACAAGGTAGACAGTAATCTGACGTAGGGACCAACTATCGCAGCGCCATCTACGATTAGCTTTGAGTTGCCATCCCCATTCCCGCGATATTGAGTGTTTTCTCTGGGCTACATATAGATGGCGCTGGCTGAAACTGTTCTACGAAATAATGTATGGAGTTAGCATTCTTCTCCGTTAGGAGTATATATGTTCTGTGGTGAAAACAGTCGTGTAAAGAGTATCTAGAAATCTTTTAGAGACAGTAAGATAGTGTTTTTGATATAGCATCATTTTAACTTAAGATCAACTAACAATTTAAGTTATCTTGTGTTCACCTTGTAAACATTAAAACCATGATCATTTCATTAAGGTACTAACATAACATTGTTTCATCTCAGCATCTCCATCTTTCGTGCCCCGGAATATGTTCGGTGTTTTTACCGAACACCTTAGATTGCAATATCGGCGTAGCGCGTTGACCTAATTAATTATTACTTAGAATAATTGAAATTATATTATATTCAGTGCACTTTCGTCTACCGCGTTAGCCGGGTGTATTCAAACATTTCATCCAACATTTTGTAACATTTTAGTCATTAAGAACATTCGAGTGTGAAGTAATAAACAGTGTTTCCCGTAAACTGTGTTTCACCTCAAAACACCGACACCTCGCGAAGTACCCCGACATCTTTTTAAAAAGATGTCGGGGTACTACGGGGTACTAACACAGTTTACGGGAAACACTGTTTATTACTTCACACTCGAATGTTCTTAATGACTAAAATGTTACAAAATGTTGGATGAAATGTTTGAATACACCCGGCTAAAGCGGTAGACGAAAGTGCACTCACACTATTCACATTCACATCACTAACACTTCTGGTGGGTTGAAGCTCCATGTTCGCCTTGATGTGAGCGCGGCGCGCTCGCCGCCGCAGCCACCTGTACAGCAGCGCTCCCGCCGCCAGCGCCAGCGTACCGACCAGGATGTAGCTTACGGCATACTGATGAATGTCGTGGATGGATAATACATCTCCTATTTCCACTTGGCTGTTTCTCATGTTCTCGATGCGTTTGTGAAGATTTTCTAATGCTATCTTCATTTCGCCTGAGTCTGTTTCGTCTTTGTAGTCTTGTAAAGGCATCGTGCTGTTGATGATAAAGTTAAGTTGATCCACTTCAGGTATAAAAATGTTTGGACTCATTTCAATTATATTTTTCTCTTGCCTCTGAATGTGTAGGGTAAAATCTGGACCCTTCAGCAGGCAACCTGGTTCTAAGTAAATTAGACCCGCTTTGCTGAGCTGTACTTTGACTATTTGTTCGCCGCAGATCACTTTGACGGCATAAATATTGCAGCAATGGTACAAGAAAAGAGATGGGTTTGTTAGAGGTGTAAATTTGTTTTCACATCTCGACCTTCGTACCTTCCACTCGTCTGTGTCTCGATCGCGGTCACAGAAATTAGATAGCTATATAGCTATCCCTTTCTTTCTTCACTTATATTATTATAATGTTTATTTTGTTCAGAATAAAACACAAAATTGAGTATTACAACATTTTATTAAGTTTGTAGAAACTAAACAAACAACTTAAGGGGGATGCTCCAACCAGCCCGCGAAATTCAAATTTTTTTACGTTTTTTGCAATTTGCAGGCCAGTGACATGTTGTAACTTTATAAATATTTGTGTTGCGCAAATAACAAGTATAATTTTAAATATAAAAAATATCAAAAAACTCGCTCCATCAGCTCTCACATAGAAAAGGTGCATCATGTTAAAATCTCCGAAATCTAACTACGATGCACCTTTTCTATGTGAGAGCTGATGGAGCGAGTTTTTTGATATTTTTTATATTTAAAATTATACTTGTTATTTGCGCAACACAAATATTTATAAAGTTACAACATGTCACTGGCCTGCAAATTGCAAAAAACGTAAAAAAATTTGAATTTCGCGGGCTACATCGAAGCAATCACCTTAACACACAACAGATAACACTAGGTCACAGGAAATTCCAATGAAAAACTCCATGAGTCCAAGAGAATGCACGGGCACTGCACGAGTAATTACCCTGATACCCTCCTTTGCGTCGCGCAGTCGGGTAAAAAGAACACAATGAATCCACAATAATTCAAATAACATAGCCACTATCCAGGTCGTAAATGAAAATCACGGTTAAAACTTTCTCAATACATCAAACAAAACATAAAATATCGAGTTTGACACAAGTGGACACAAGACATGGGTAACCATGGTAACAAAAACAATAAATAATAATTTCGGAATGGCCGACAAGGAAGTTCCGTAACAAACATATTTTACACTGCCAATATTTGACTTGAAATTGTAATTTGTAAACTATGTTATAAGTTTACAGTAAGTCTAAAATTTAAATAGTTGTTTAATTACCGCTCAGTTTATTTCTTCGAGAGCAAGAAATAAAAATTATCACAATGAATTATGTCAATTTACTTCGGCTTATGTTTCAATGCGTGCGTAAAATGAAACGTATCATTATTTTACTACGGGTCAGTGTTGTCATAGAAATATTTTATACAATATTGTCCTCATTTTATTTAATTTTCTTTTTAACAAATTTAAATAGTTAAAATTTTATAGATCTTCGAACAATATTTCTTTTCTTTTATTTGTATTTCAGTATAGATAAAATTGAGACAGTCATGCCATCTAATGTCCTGTTACAGAACTATAGCCCAGAACAAAATGCAAACTTACTGAGCTATAGGACCCTGATTATTGTTGTGTCCACGTTGTGTCATAATAGGCTATAGGCTATAATTATTTTTATGCGAAACCAGCGTGGATCGTTCGGTTCGGGCAAGTCGCAATCGTAGCGTCCTCACTTTGCACCTGACGCAGGTCCTCACCGGACACGGATGTTTCGGGAGGGAGGAAGAAACGCCAGGGTGTCACCACGTGCGGATAGCCCGGAGGACACGGTGCAGCACACAGCTTGGGTAGAGCACCGCCGCGCCGTGTCCCCACGGAAGACGAGGAGATTTAGTATCCTTTATTGGCGATATAAAGCTTACTATTGATTTGCTGAATTATCCATGTTACGTTCCATCGATTTGTAGTACTAGACCAAGATCCCAGTGCCGGTCAGTGCACCCAGACCTACGTCATTTTAGCAAAGCTGAAACTTTGAGGGTTCCTAGTCTACTATGTAGTTAAGACAGTATGCGTACTTACTAGCTCGAAAGCGGGGCCCTTTCACAGGTACAGGTAGCACGACTTAAAGGTGGATAAAAACCTTGTTCAACTACGCCATTTTAGCAAGCCTACATTTTACATGATATTACACATGCATGGTACTATTTCAAGACCTTTTGTAAGTTGCCAGACCAATTCGATGGGCCAATCATTCTCCCAGACGCCTTAAAGTTCTTCCCTGTACTTCAATATAATCTTACTCGTTCGCACTTGCACGCACCACGCACTATTGCTCACTATAATGGTAAGCGTCCACAGGTCCGCATCACACGTATCGGACGTATCGTACGTAACGGATTTTAGTTAGCCTTGTATGAAAACTCATACACCTGCGTCCACTGATCCGCATCGTACGGACGGCTCATCGGCAATGCCTACATGCGATGCGTACCGATGACGTCATACGGAATGCCGATCAGTGGACGCGATGAAGGTGGCATCGGCAATCCGATTGCTGATACTCGCGTCGGCAATCCGATCGCTGCCGATACAGAAATCCGTTTGATGCATGTGCAGTAAGGGATTTTGCGAAAGCCCCCCTCTAAGGGGGTGAAACCTTTTGTATGAAAAATCTTATTCCTTGGGTTTATAAATTTGAAACTTACCTCGAGTATGAATATAAGAAAATAAAAACTACCCTCCATTGGTGATTTAGACAATGTTGAAATTTGAATGGGAAAATCATAACGCGCGGGCTTATCAATTCGATTATCAGTATTTATACTATACTACTATTTATATTTTATTAATGAGCAATATTTTAAACTTGGGCATTACTAACGATACTAATCGTTTTACGGAACTCAAAAACATTAATGCAAGTATCTTCGCATAATTTATTTGATGTTTGTTTACTTTTCGTTCCGCGCGCGGTGTAATGCCCTTTAAAATTTTGATACTCTACAACTTTTGGGGCTTTTGATTTATTTTTTATTACTTTTAGTGCTTATTTGCAATAATAAGCCTCTGCAATGTGACATACTACATTTTTAAAGGTGTCCATAATTGCATTAATAATATTTTTGATTTGCGGTTTATTAGCCGTAATGCAATCAGCATCGTGAGTAGAGCGTTAGATTAAAATATTGCCCATGATTTCGATTAGGTACACCCTTTATACCTACTAGAGCAAAAATAATCAAACACGTGTTTTTGGATTTTTCAAAAATCGCCCCTCAAATTGGTGAAAAGGCGTATTCAAGTTTCAGGGAATAGGCGTCTGGGAGAATGATTGGCCCATCGGATTGGTCTGGCAACTTACAAAAGGTCTTGAAATAGTACCATGCATGTGTAATATCATGTAAAATGTAGGCTTGCTAAAATGGCGTAGTTGAACAAGGTTTTTATCCACCTTTAGGTCGTGCTACCTGTACCTGTGAAAGGGCCCCGCTTTCGAGCTAGTAAGTACGCATACTGTCGCTAAGTCTGTATTTAAATTATGCTTCTACTATTTAAAGGAATCATGTGATACTAGAGTATTAGATTGATCTCTTCTGAGGGTGTAACCTTATACAGACGTAGCGAATGAGAAAAAAATATTATGTGTAACTGGTACCTGGGAACTTGATCTGCTTCGCTTGTTAATTCTTCATGGAGAATTGGAGACAGAGTACGGAATACAGAGCAACCAGATTCGAACACAGGGACCCCTTTCACCATCTGTAGGTAGATATTATCGATGACACTGACACTTCGATATTTTGGGTAGGTATTTAAGGTTATCGGTATTCACTGAAACCAAATGTCAATTATTAAATCTCGTTATTACATGACTCGACAGATGGAAACCGGTATGGTTTCCGCCCCTGGAAGCTCGCTTCCAAGAGCACTCGTAAAGGCTTTAAGGTCTAAGCATACCCTTTAGAGGCGGCGTGGTATTCTCACCGCCTCAATCATCATCAACGATGCAATTTAGGTCTATCATGCCTTTAGAGGACGGCGTGGTATTCTCACCGCCTCAATCATCATCAACGATGCAATTTAGGTCTATCATACCTTTAGAGGACGGCGTGGTATTCTCACCGCCTCAATCATTATACTAGTACTAATTGAGATCTCAAGAAGCTTCAGTTATAATATACAACTACAACATACTCAAAGTTTGCCAACCTCGTTGGTTTACATATAATCATTATTCCGTAAGTCTGTATTCTCAACATTCTCATGAACAATGGATCCAGTGAATAGCATAGATCAACAGATACATAGAAATATTAATTAATCTTAAATCATTAGATACTCAGCTTTCAATCCAGAGATGCCGTTGGTTCCAATCCCGATTCGAACTCACTTTGATGAACACGGCTTCGGGCTCAACTTTAACTAATCCCCAACTGTCGTCTTGATTTTCACTAGTTCGCGCGTACTACCTCCCAATTTGACATCGATGTTGCCATTGTAAAAAGTTATTATTGTGATGTTGCTACTGGCCATATTTATTGTCGTATTTACATTCGCGGACCACATCTTCTAAAGGTCCGCGACACTCCCGGCCGGGAAATTAAAGTAATGTCATTAGACTTTGCGTCCACTCTCTGATCTTCTGCAGAGCTCTCGTGGCCGCACCTCTTCTTTCTTTTGTTACTTCTTTGTCCTTTTCCTTAGACTCATTATCTTTATCCGTATCAATCTTATCGTCATCTATTTTATCGTCATCTATCCTCCCGTTGACCTCTAGTGATTCTTCACTATGTACTGATGTATCTTTGACGCAGTTGGTTTCGTCTCTTTGACCATTTAGGATTTTACTGGGGTTTCCTATATCTATAGGTTCCATGGCTACGTCTATAAATTGAATGTCCTGTGTGTCGAATCCTTCACTTCCACTTATAGATTCTTTATATACTCGATTAGACTCGCTTTCGCTGTCTTCTATTTCGAGAGGATATAGATGTGCTAAAGACCTTGTGAATTCTTTGTTACCTATTTTTACTTTAGCTACTCTACATAGTCCATCTATTCCCTTTTGAAGTGAGACTATCGTTCCTACTTTCCAGGTTTCTCTATTTTTAGAATCACCTCGCAACTGGACGATCTGGCCCACTGCTGGTGTAGTTTTTGCCGTTACTCTCGGTTCTTTGTGTGAATGCTGGTATCTCTCACGAAGACTTGGTAAATATCTGTTTTGAAACATTTCTTTGAATTCTTGTAAAATGACTAATCCTTTCTTCCAACCTTTAATAAGATCGGTTTTAGTTACGGTACCTTCGTTGACAAAGTTTTCAGGCGAGCTTTCTATCGTTATACATTTTCCCATTGTAAGAAAATCTGCCGGTTTTAGAACATGTTCTAGTTCTGAGTCTACGCTAGTGAGTGGTCTCGTATTTACAGCTGCTTCAATTTCTTTTGCAACTGTAGTTAACTGATTGTGTGTCAGCATGTGTTTTCTCAATGTTCTTTTCAGACAATTTTTAACTATACCGATTAGTCTCTCGTAAAATCCCCCGAACCACGGCGCAAGTTGGGGTATGAATTTCCACTGTATTTCTTTATTGATGCAGTATTGGTTTGACAGTATTTCGGACATAAGTTTGAAATGTGTGGCATTGTCTGATGTTATGAGTGTTGGAATGCCTCTGGTAGCTATCATTCTCCTCAATGATAGTAGGCCTTCTTCTGCCGTTAGATCTTGAACGACTTCTAGGTGTATGGCTCTTACTGCTAGACAGGTGTAAAGGCAAATCCATCTTTTGGTTTCTCCGTTTTCTCCTTTTACTAAAAGTGGTCCCATGTAGTCCACTCCTACGAAAGTAAACGGTGCGCTATAGTTCGCTCTTTCTGGCGGTAGCGCTGGTGTAGGTGGAAGCTTAAAAGGTCCCCCACCATGTTTCACGCAATTCGGGCATTGTCTCAGAAGTTTCTGAACTTGACCTTTCCCTTGAGGGATCCAGTAGGATTGACGTATAATGCTCAAGGTGTGATTTACTCCCACATGATAGTTTTCATTGTGTGTTTTCATTATCGTGTTATTGGTAAATTCACTCTCCTTAGGTATGAGAATAGGATAGCGCTTATCAAAGGTCCAGTCGGCATTCATCAAGCGACCTTTACAACGTAAGATGCCATCTACGTCTTTAAATAGTCTCAAATTACGACTTAAGTTGGTCTCCTCCTCATTGTATTCTTGTGGGAAATATTCGGCTTGTAGTTTTTTGATAGTTTCGAGCTTGTTTGACAATCCACTCGTTTGGGCTTGCGAATTTCTTTCTTGTTCTCTCGTCTTGTCAATATTCTTTTCCGGTGTATCTTGAAAAGTATCGTATCTTTCGAGTCGAGGTTCCCTCGGGAGACCCTCCCGGGACAATAGGTTCAAGGACATTACCCCGCTTGTAGGCCAAGTTTCGGATCCTTGTGTCAGAAACTGAGGTCCTACCAGCCATTTAACTCTGTCCTCCTTTGTGCTCACTGATCTTGTAGCAACGTCTGCAGGATTAAGTTCAGATGGAACATATCTGATAGCCATTTGTTTGTTTCTCTTGATTTCTTCAATTCTCCGTGCAACGAATGGTGGCAATAATTTGTCTGAATTAACCCAGTCGATAACTATCTGACTGTCAGTCCACAATACTTGTCGTCTTACTTCTAGTTTTAAAGAGTCGACTACATATTTCATTAGACGGCTTCCAATTAGTGCTCCCATTAATTCTAGTCTAGGTATCTTTAGGTGTTCCTGGTCCTTTATTGGAACTAGGCGAGACTTACCGATTACATACGATATTTCGCCTTTTGATACTATATAAATTACTGCAGCGTATGCTTGCGTAGATGAGTCCGTAAAGCAATGCAAGTCGTAGTTCTTTTCAGGTATTCTGGTATAACGTCTAGGTACTGTGATTTTTGAGACCTCGCTAAGGTCGTTGTTGATTTCTTTCCATTTTGATGCGAAACTTTCAGGTATGGGTGTATCCCATTTTATCTTTTCTTTGCATAATTCTTGTAACAATAGCTTTCCTGGTAACAACGTAGGCGTGGCGAAACCACAGGGATCATAGACCGAAGCTATTACTCTTAGAATGTCTCTCTTAGTATTTGCATTAGGTTTGTTATTATTAAAACGTATTCGTAAAGTATCTTCTTTTAAATGCCATTCTAAACCTAATAATTTTATGGTCTGATTTTGGTATGCGTCAGAAATCTCTTGCATGAATTCTTCCGAGTTCGAGCTCCATTCTCTTAGATTCATAGATATATCATGAAATGTATCTTTACAGCGTTTAAAAAGAATCAAGGCTTCTTGCACTGTCTGTGTACCGGTTACTAGGTTGTCTACGTATATATCATTAGCCGCGCTCCTAATGACGGGATCTTTTGATTTCATGAGATGGTGTTTAATGGTGGCGTTAAGCAAAAATGGACTTGATATTACTCCAAACGGAACGCGAGTGAATCTCATGCATAACAAGTTATCCTCCGTGACCGGTTTAGAGGTATCCTTAAGCCATAGGAACCGTGTAACGTCCCTGTCTTTCTTGTGTAATCCTATTTGTAGGAATGCCTTTTCTACATCGGCAGATAAACCTATTTGATGCGATCTGAATCTGATTATCAGTTTAGTTAGGTCTTCGAGCATCATCGGCCCGCAATATAAACATTCGTTCAAACTTTTATGTCCATTAACTTTAGCAGAAGCATCGTACACGATCCTAGTTGGTTTTCCTGGCTGTTGAACACCGTGATGTGGTAGGTAGTGTGTAGGTCTATCCTCATCTGTAGTTTCACTAAGTTCGGAAACTATCTCGATTATTCCTTTCTGTCGCTGATCTTGCAGTGTTTCATCATATGACCGTATTGATTCGGAATTCATTCGTTTGATTAGGCTCTTGAGGCGGCCGAATGCCATTCCGAAATTAGTGGTCAGATTAGGCGGAAATTCTTTCCAAGGCCAGTGAACGTGGTATCTTCCTTCGATAAAATCGGTGGTCTCATTGAAGCTTCGAATCGCTTCTTCTTCCTTTGTTATCTTCGGTGAATCGGTTATCCCGATGGACTCAAGATCCCACAGAGAGGATATATTCACTTGATCCATTGGCAGATCCGGTTTAGTTAACTTCACATCTAGCTCTGTTTGGAAATATGTAGTTACCGTTAAAGCCCCTTTAGTTTCCGGGTTCATTACTCCGGACAATATCCAACCGAACTTGGAATCAACCAGGTACAAGTTTTCTCTTATTTGAATTTTCTCAGTTTTCATACAACTATAGTAGTAATCGTTACCTATAAGAATATCAATTTGGTCAGATGAGCTATCGTCAGCTAGTAATTCCCTTTGTTTCCAGTTACTAAGCTCGCGTGGTACAACTGGTATTCCTTTACATATCATCGGTATTACATTCGCATAGATCAATTGTTTGGACATGTCTCGGGTTCCTAAATTGAGTCTAACTACTGTACTTTTGAGTTCTCGAGGAGTCTCTGCTCCAAAGGTGAAAACAGATAAGTTTTCTTCTTCCTCAGTTGAGAGATCTAATTTACGTGCGATTTTTTGAGTGACGTAGGATCTTTGTGACCCAGAATCCAACAAGATTCGACATTTAATCTGGTGGGAAGTATCTCCTTCCTTTGAGGCTATAGAAACTGCCGTTTGCAGCACAGTGTCTCTTTTATTGATTATTGCTGACAGCGTAGATGATTCCACTTGAGACGGAAATCGTTTGGGACACAATGCTCTATTGTGTTTCCCACTTTCTTTACAATGAAAGCATTGCCTCTGTGCTTTGCAATTTTGAATGCTATGGCCAGGACGAAAACATTGATAACAGCGGTTTTTTATCATGGTCTTTCTATCTGTAGAAGTTTTATATTTATCGCATTGGTCGTTGAAGTGGCTACCATTACAGAATATACAGCTTAACTTCGCCCTCTTCCTTCGAGGTTCTCCTGATGACTTGACCTTCGACGACCTCGTTTCTTTATTGTTGCTCATGTTTTCCTTTGCTTCCATGGGATGTTTCCTGTTCTCTTGCGTAACATGCAGTGTTTCCACAGTGTAATTTTCCATTACCTTAGGGCTTCGTTCTTGTGTAATTCGACTTGCATCTTCACGAGCAGTTATGATGATTTCCAAAAGTTTCCTCAACTCTTGAATAGAGTTCTCAGACGATTTTATCTTGAGTTCATAAATGAGGTCTTCGGGGAATTTCCCGATAATTAGGTGCCTCAAATGATTATGGTTTATATCTTCACCAAGTGACTCTAGGACTCTTAGGTGCCGTTCTACATCGTTTAGTACTTTCCTACACTCATTTGTTGTTTTATCGGCAGTTTTTACTTTAGATAACGCAGAGTAATGAGCGTCGACTAAATGGCAAGTCTTGCCATATCTTTCTTTCAATGTTCTCAACGCAATCTGATAGTTGGCGTTAGTAGTGTCGAAACCGTCAATAACCTGCTTGGCTTCCCCTTTTACAGATGCTTTCAGGTACAGCAACTTATCGACCTCAGTGATGTCTCTGGCGTCGATGTTAGAACCGAACTGGTCCCAAAATTGATGCCAATTCAATACGTCCCCGTTGAACTCCGGTAAGCTTAGTTTTGGCAAGCGGCTAGAAGAGCTGCTGGCTTGGGTGGCCCCCTGTTCGACCGTATTGTTTCGCGCAGAAAACATTTTAATTCTCACAATCAATTCGGCGAGGTTCTGTTCGGCTTCAAGTTGAACTTCGCTCATTTTTCCTATGTCGTCAGCGGAAGGATTATTAATGATACGAAAGTAGTTAGTGAGGTCTTCGTTAAATCTCTTTAACAACGATTCAAGTTTAACCTTTACAATTTCTGCGTCATATCTTGTCTTATCGTTATGTATAGAGAGGCGGGAGGATAAACTAGACTGATGCTCGATTTGGTTTGCTAATAATTGTAAGCGGTGCAACAGTAATTCTTCCATGTTTGCACCGGTCCTGTAACCGAAAATTGTATTATGCCCCTACAGTTTACTAAAATGCCTGGCATAATCATCTTTATTATTATTATTCTATAACGACAAACAATAATAGGATAATTCCCCTTTCCTCATAGACTTGCTCTAAAGTCCATGAGTTTATGTAATTGACAAACATTGTGATTTGATGTCATTACCTCATTCAGAACAGTCTCTAATCCGATGTTTGTGAAATTCTATCAGACGCTCCATATGTGTACCCACTTGTTACCATCACTCGGTCCGCAAAGGTCTGTTGAATCTGACTTTATCAAGTATTTATTAATAAGTGCTTAATCTCACCTGATAATTGATTTCAAGAAATGTAAGCAGAAACATAAGTTTATACTTAACGCTAGTAGATCCAGTGTTAAAATTCCACAGTACTCGTGCTAGTTTGTCGAAACAGCAAATTTATCATATTCATATACACCAGCATCCGAAGGTAACTATTTCCATTTAATTTCAGATGTATTTATGATTATAAAAACATAGATATCTTAGGTGTGTTGGCAAATGTGAGGGCTACGCTTTGTTCATAGATTAGTTAACGTATTTAAATGTTCAGATTCAACTTTTATAGAAATTATAGTCGACATGTCTCGAATGTACTTTAAAGTAAGTAAGTAATGTAGTAAGGACCTAACAAGTTCTACTTTTCAATATTAAGGGGGTTTCAGAAGTCTTGAGGATCCTGTTATAAATATCAAATTAAAGAGACAAGTTTGTTTCCAGTGGGCGAACATAAATATAATTATAGCCAATGAAGTTTATATTTGAAGAAGCAATTATTCCACACTAAACAAATATTTATAATAATTACTGTTATAAATAATTAATTAATGTATCTTTGTGACAAAGTTATCTCACATTCTAATTGCTAAGTTATCAACTATTCTTCAGTAACGCAACTGCCATTAATTGTGTCTAGCTAATACAATATTAACAAATAAATAATTAAGTTCCTTGCTTCTTACTAGATACTCATACTCGCTAACTCTTCTGTTTCTAAGTGAGAAACCTTTACTTTTACAAAGTTATTCTAAGGCTGAAGGAATGTTGTAACAAGTCTCACTTTAGTATTGATCTTACTCCCTCGATGATAAGTGGGCCCTAATATTGTTTAAGCATGTTGCACTTATCAATCAACAATCATAATTAGGTACCTACTTGGTGTTTACTGAACTTTAAAATAGACCAATCATCAGAATTCTGCCAATGCGGACCAACCATCAAATCAAGTAACAAGCGGGTAATCCCATTCAATGAAGCCGATCTGATAACAATTCGTATGCGCGCTCGTGGCATATCAGTCTAAAGGATATGCTTTCATCTATCAATCTTAATGAAAGTCTATTTACCTCGTATTTGTGGTATCCGCAATTTTTTGTCTACACGGCGGATCGTTCTCGGAGCCGATAGGTAGTAGGTCGCAAATTACTAGCTCAAGTTGGTCGACGTGTTACTGTAAATCCCAAAATATCACATCAATCCTTATGTTTTTCATAAAATCAACATGGTATTTCTCATGGACTTTTCGTTATTTGTCAGGATACGATCAAAGATGACATAGATGATTATAAATCAATAAAATGATTATTTTTCAATATTCTGATTAAATTTACAATTCACCTGGGATGAGACAGAAAGTTCAATCGTTCAAAATCAAAACCATATTCGTATTGATAACTTACCAATAGATTCCAACTTTCGCGTTTTACAGCAGATCACAATACTTCAGCAAGGCAAATCTTATTCAAACTTTATTAAGTCGTTATATGCGTCACAACTTCTCAAACAAACTTTTGCCGATCTTAGTGAGGGGATAGTTGACCGTATACATCGTAACGAAAACCGGTTTTTTTTTTTTTTGATAATCGATTCATTTATTGACTAGATTAAAAATCCATTATTATCTTCTACGTTTTATTGTTTCAGTAATCCTTGACTAGAATTAACGAGTGTCAAACGCAACTTTATTGTAATCGATAAAATTACTGAGAATTTACTCTTAGTTGCCTAGTTGGTTTAGACTTCAAGTACCGCGAGATGTTTTTTGAAATACGATTTAACTCCATCGCATCACACCATACACGCAAGTAAGTACATACAATAGAATATGACATAGACAAGTATACTATTGTAATATCAGAAGCAGTACGGATGGTACCAATTAATGTCCTGTGGAATTTGATTCTTGACTCACTTAAACGAACATGGAGATCGTGTCGTTAACTTATTAAGCCGTATCATCTTCTCGTTTCGTGTCATTTCTTAGGGTACACTCTTCAGTTCCTTATCCAAACTTTGTAGTTTGTAAAGTGTATCTAATAATAAATGTTCCAAACTTATAATTAAACAATATCTCACTCGCAGTTTTAAGTCAGATGTATTAGACATCGAGTTCACGATAATCGAGCGTTAAATACAAACATGAGCTAATCGGAACCACAATCGATTTAATGCAACTTCGGTTCACTGTCGTACATCCCTATGGCAGTATGGACTACCACTTCAGTCGAAGTACTCTTAATCAACTTATTATTCATAACTGAAAGATAACTTTACTTTCATACGACAAATAAATTAGTTTAGAATTATTCGATTCTTTATTGCGGTATTTAATCCAAATAATTTCTTAAATTAAATTCCACTCAAGAATTGGCTCGTCAATTGTTTGACAATAATGCCTACGGCCTAGACGAACTTCCGACCGGATCAAAACAATCCTCCTCATTGGAATAGGGCATTTATTAGAACGAAATGACATGTTACTATTCAATATAAATTAATAGAATAATAGTACACATTTTAATTACGCGATTTACATAATAACAATAATTTCTTTTGAACAATAGTTCACAATAAATATCACACATTGAGGCGACTAGCGCCATCTAGTAGTTCATACGGAAAACTTCATCAGTTACAAACGAGTGATGACATCAAGCTTTAAAAATAACAATAATAGTTACCAAAATAATTATAACAGAATAGATCTATAATTCGTCGTGGTGTCGGTGATCCCTGCTCAACTCTGTGTGCCCTGTCTACATTATTGCATACTGCAACTAAATCTTTATTCATAACTTCCAGTGTGGGATAGATTAAAGCTCTAAATATTTAGACAATAACTGCTCTTCTCCACTGTTAGTGATAATAGTTGTGTCGATTCGCTTCTCTCTTACTCATGGTGCCGCTGCCATGCCTGTATTAGGCTCTCTTGGCACTCATAATATTCTTGAAACCAGTTCATATCCCAGCATCTCCACCATGTCGCTAAGTCTGTATTTAAATTATGCTTCTACTATTTAAAGGAATCATGTGATACTAGAGTATTAGATTGATCTCTTCTGAGGGTGTAACCTTATACAGACGTAGCGAATGAGAAAAAAATATTATGTGTAACTGGTACCTGGGAACTTGATCTGCTTCGCTTGTTAATTCTTCATGGAGAATTGGAGACAGAGTACGGAATACAGAGCAACCAGATTCGAACACAGGGACCCCTTTCACCATCTGTAGGTAGATATTATCGATGACACTGACACTTCGATATTTTGGGTAGGTATTTAAGGTTATCGGTATTCACTGAAACCAAATGTCAATTATTAAATCTCGTTATTACATGACTCGACAGATGGAAACCGGTATGGTTTCCGCCCCTGGAAGCTCGCTTCCAAGAGCACTCGTAAAGGCTTTAAGGTCTAAGCATACCCTTTAGAGGCGGCGTGGTATTCTCACCGCCTCAATCATCATCAACGATGCAATTTAGGTCTATCATGCCTTTAGAGGACGGCGTGGTATTCTCACCGCCTCAATCATCATCAACGATGCAATTTAGGTCTATCATACCTTTAGAGGACGGCGTGGTATTCTCACCGCCTCAATCATTATACTAGTACTAATTGAGATCTCAAGAAGCTTCAGTTATAATATACAACTACAACATACTCAAAGTTTGCCAACCTCGTTGGTTTACATATAATCATTATTCCGTAAGTCTGTATTCTCAACATTCTCATGAACAATGGATCCAGTGAATAGCATAGATCAACAGATACATAGAAATATTAATTAATCTTAAATCATTAGATACTCAGCTTTCAATCCAGAGATGCCGTTGGTTCCAATCCCGATTCGAACTCACTTTGATGAACACGGCTTCGGGCTCAACTTTAACTAATCCCCAACTGTCGTCTTGATTTTCACTAGTTCGCGCGTACTACCTCCCAATTTGACATCGATGTTGCCATTGTAAAAAGTTATTATTGTGATGTTGCTACTGGCCATATTTATTGTCGTATTTACATTCGCGGACCACATCTTCTAAAGGTCCGCGACACATACTGTCTTAACTACATTGTAGACTAGAAACCCTCAAAGTTTCAGCTTTGCTAAAATGACGTAGGTCTGGGGGTACTGGGATTTCTCCCTATACTGTTCATGTAGGTACAGTACCATCGATTTGGGGAACTGTCGATGTAGTAACTTTTGATATTATGAACTAGATCCGCCTAAAACTGTTTAGTGGACACTGTAAGTGTGCAATGATGCACGTTTTGACTATGCAGTGTCTGGAATGTAGTGTGGGTACCAGAAAGGTCACGAAACAAACAGAAAATTAAAAACAGCCCAGCTGGGTAAAAAAACTTTATTAAAAATACTCTACCAATCAATGATATTCTAATATACAGATATGTTATACACTTACAAAACAACAGAAAAAACTTCCGCGCCGAGCGGCTGCACACATACTTACACACTTTTTTACTCACACATTACATTTCACTACAAGTGAAAAGGATAGCTTGATAAAACGCAATAAGAAAAAAAGTGACAGCTAGATAAACAAACAGCGCCATGCGTCATCAATCCCCCCGCATGTCGTTCGTCGGCATCATAGACTAGCAAATTGTCCCACGTAGGACATTTTCTGGTCTTCACGTTTTGCGCGCTCATAATTAAATATCTGTATACTAAAATATCATTGCTACCATTATTTACAGTTATAAAATCTTAATTGTACAAAATGAACACACTTGTTTATTCATTGTAAGGCGTAAAAAGGCGATTAAGCGTAATATGTATGATGCAATTTAGGATTTTATGATGGGCTGTTGTTTCACTTAAAGCCCATAATTAGGTTAGTTAAATAAACACTGAACAAATGTTTGACTTGTACATAATTCGCTTTTTTATCTTTTTATGCCTTTCAAACTTTTAAGCACATGAGGAAAAAATAGAATTAATTTAATTATTCTAATTTAGAAACCATTCTCAATTCTGCTGATAGTTTTCTGTAAACTCCGTAGAGTACAGCAACATGACATACATGTAGCAAAGCACTTGTCATGTAGGTGCTAGGATAGGTATTCCAACACATTTCAATAAGAGCCAGAAGCAAGAACCTGACTATAACAGAGTAATTGTTGGTCCATAGCAAGTATGGCAGACTGTGGAAGTACCATGAATAAAACTGATAGTGGAGGCTCCTTGCACACATAACACCAATGAAGTTGACAATGAACATTGGAAGAATAAACAATTGAGATAAAATATCGAAATTTATATTATAGTGAGGATCTTGTTCAATTTCAGCAGGTTTCTTAGCTGCTGCTTTCTTTCCGCCTTTTTGAGAAGACTTCTGTAACATTGTTTCAAATGAATTAATGAAATCCTCCTGTTCTTTGGTCAAGCTTTCTATTTCATCATTCTTTTTGCCTAACTTTTTCTTCATTTCTTTCCTCAATTTATTTTTCTTCTTATTTTCAATATTTTTTGCATCTATCTGAGGTTGTACCTGCTTCTGCACATACTTAAGACGACAATAGCTCTTAAAATATTTGACACACATTGGAATGAATACAATCAGCAAGAGAACATGAATTGCTAATAGGGACAAATGAAAACATTTATTTTCAAATATGTCTATATCAAGAAACCTATAGTTCACAGTCCAAGTATGATTGAAAACACGGCCTATGTCAAAACTTCCTTTCAAATACGCTGCTGGACTGCTCAACAAAAATGGTAAACCTAATAATACTTGAATAATACCACAAATTAACAGTTGTATTAAGGTTCCTTTAAAACCTAAATTAGTTAAATAAAAGAAGAATAAGGCAGGGGCATACAGAAGTATGTTCATCTTTACAGAAACTCCTAAACTGTAGAATATGCTACCAAGATACCATTTAGAGTCAATAAATAAATTTAAAGCAGCATACAAGAAAAGTACAGCAATAGGATCATTAAATAATCTCAATACATAAATTGAATGAATTCTGTATGAAGTTAATATAGTTATAACTAGAACATAAGGAGGAACTTTCTTCGTTTTGATGTAAATCCGTAGAACAAGACATAACTGCAGCAAATAGATACCAATAAAAATGTATTGTGCTAGTCTGATGTTTTCCCCTTGGCCTGTAAGGAAGTAGAACAAAGAATAAATGTAAACGAATCCGGCTGGATACACGAGGGGTCCGGTGTCTCCGCGAAGCTGGCTGTAATCGAGGGTTCCATTCAGAAATCCTTCACATTCTTGCATGTAAGCTTTCCAGTCAATTTCGGTATATGGCACTCGTTCCACCACCAGCACGTTAATTATTAGTTCGGCAACGAGTAGGAGGAAGGCAGCAAATGGTAATTGAGCAGGGTTTACAACCAAATTCTTAATAAAAGACCACGTAAACATCTTCTTAGTCTCGTGGTATAAATCCTGAAATTTACTTTTACTGCCCATGATGAAGGCAAACTCTCTTAACCGCACCACTATATATGAAATTTTTATATATGTCCCGTAGATGTAGTAAGAGCTTGACAGACTCGGTTTATTATTTCTATTTTAGGATTAGGTCACCGCACCGGTCCCAGGCGGCAGCGGACATTCTGTTCTGCGACATCTGACGTGTTGACATTGTCACATTGACAACTGTCATTATTTCATTATTGTCAACCATGTCAACGTTGAAATGTGCCAAGAACTGACGTTCAAGGACAATTTGGTTTTTGCACAGGTTTTTGTTACTTTGGACTTTACTCATGGCGCGACGACGCGATACCGAATTGCATGGATGGACGATATCGGTCAGATTATCACACAAGCGTCTGGCCGAAGAAAATGTATGGACAATCGCTAGTGTTTGCTAATGGTAGCGATACACCATACTGCGTATCGTCCAATCGGAATGACGCAGGCAATTGTTTCAAATTGGCAGTTCCTCCATATACACCATACACCACACTGCCTATCGTACAATCGGCATGACGATCGATTTGACACAACTTCAAATCTGCAGCGATGCCAACTCAGCAACTTTATAGCTAGATCTAGCTATTATTCGGTGAAAAAAAATTAAATTCTTCTGGCGGAATGGTCAAAAAAATGCTTGAAAAAAATATATATAAATGCTCGAAAAATAAAAGATTTGGAATATACTTACTTCGTTTTTGATACCGAGTACGCACACGAAATTCCTGCAGTTAATTTTTTAACACCTTGTATATTAAAATATATTTTGTCACCGGAAGAATTTCAATTGTTTTTTTATTTCAACCTAAAACTGAACTATTTCTTCAGAATGCCACTTATTTATGTATATGTAGAATGAGCCACTGTTGCATTATCTTGTCTTTCGATTCGAAACACTACTTGACTAATTTCGAAAGTCTCATGATGAAATGAAAAGTAGCTAAAAAGTTTAGCCACAAGATTTATAAAATTGTAGCTGTCGGTCACCGAATATTAGCTAGATCTAGCTATAAAGTTGCTGAGTTGGCATCACTGCTGCCGATTTGAAGTTGTGTCAAATCGATCGTCATGCCGATTGGATCGCCTATCAAATTGGCATGTCATGCCAATTTAATGAATTCCACGCCCACACACGGTCAATTCTAACTGATCCAATTGGCAGTATCATGCCGATTGGTCGATAGTCAGTATGGTGTATGGCTACCATAATGGAGTCGCACGGATTGACGATATCGCTCACAGATCTCCTCGATATCGAATTGCATATAAGTACGTCCTAATGACATTTCATAATATAATTCTCTGTTCAAAATTCGATTGCGCAACTACTCGTCACGTGCGACATCTTTTGTCTTTGTTTTGCAGCGCCTTTATGGTGAACGCAGACCTAGCCGCACCGCAGTCTCCGCAGTCCCCGCAGTCATCGTTTTCTTACCGATTCTGCGGCTCCTGCGATGCGGGTAAGTGTGCGAGGTTTCATAGAACTTCATACAAAGAATTCGTAATGCGGGGACTGCGGAGACTGCGGTGCGGCTAAGTCGGCGTTCACCTTTATATGTCGTAGTAGCAGTCCCGAAGGGACTTTACTCTCGCGACGCAATGCGACGCGATTCGAACGAATTCCAACTAAAAAGTACAAGTTAAAATTAACCTTACCACTATGACTTAAGACATAAAACACGTTGATATTGGGTAGATGAAAAACAAAACACGATGGCCATCATAACAACGTCAGTCAATCGAATTGCATCTTTATTTCTTAGTGGCAAGGTTGATTTTCACTTGTAGTTGGAATTCCTTCGAATTGCGTCGCATCGCGCCATGAGTAAAGCAGGGACCGAAAACCTTTATAAATTACGGTACCGGTATTGAAGAATTTCGGTTATTTTTCAGACTTAGGTAACCGCTATCTGGGTAACCAGACCGAAGAAAAATGTAACCTCTATTCAGGTTACCGTTTTAATACCGGTTTCCTAAAGATGACCTTGATTACGAGAAAAAACCTTTAATGAGGTTACCGTTTTAATACCGGTTACCTAAAAATCGCTCCTCGCACCGAATAATATCGTAATGTGATATAACGTTACTTTGCGTTTTATTGCATATTCATCATGTAGGTACTCTCTTACACTTTGTCAATTTTTTTCGCATTTTTAACCGACTTCAAAAAGAAGGAGGTTATCAATTCGACGGTATGTTTTTTTTTTTTTGTGTTTGTTACGCGATTACTCCGCCAATTGTGGACCGATTTTCAAAATTCTTTTTTTGTTCGAAAGGAGATACTTCAGGAGTGGTCCCATTGTCACCATGTCAGGATCTGATGATTGGATCCTGGAGAAATCGAGGGCAACCCTCAAATTTTATAGGCCTACACATCGTTTTTCGCAAATTTTATGAAGTAATTTAAGTATTTGCATATGGTAATCATCATCTCATGTAGCTGAGCTGATGATGGGAGGTACAACTCCTCTAGTAAGGACTTGGCTTCGTCTGATTTAGTAAATTATGTTTGTGTTCGCTTATCTCCAGAACTACAAGTCCGATTTAAGTAATTATATATTAATTAGTATTTTTGTTGTACTAGGTATTGTTCAACTTAGGGAATACTGCAAGTTTCATCAAAATCGGTTCTGTAGTTTTTGAGATAGGGAAATCTGAATGTAAGAGATTTTAACGATGCACTTGTATTTGACAAGAATTGTGGTTGAATATTTAAACTGAAAAGAGTAAAATAAAAACTTTTTGAAAAAAAAATGTAACCGCCTTCAAAACAACCACAAAAAAGGGTAAAATAACCTTCAAAACTTTTCTTTCGGAAGTCGGTGGCAAAAAGACAATTAAATTAATCAAAAAAAGTCACCGACTTCCGAAAGAAAAGTTTAGAAGGTTATTTTACCCTTTTTTGTGGTTGTTTTGAAGGCGGTTACATTTTTTTTCAAAAAGTTTTTCCTATGAGTACATTACAAATTTGTATTTGTATAATAACCATAGCCCTAATATTCCGTTACAGATTTATTGTACTTATTTACGTGAATAATATCGTTTCAAGTGATTACGGATAGCACTGATAATAAGAATTTCAATATGTTACGATAACGATATTATTCGAGTAAGAACAGCAAAATCGTTTTAATTATAGTAAAGTTTTTCCCACGTTTTTATAAACTCACTTTTCTTGTTTGTTTATTTGTTTGTTTGTCGTTCCAGTTGGACTTTTGCAACTCAATTTTTTAGCAATACTACTCCTGTAGAGATTTTATTTCAAAAAACACATTAATATGGCAATGCTGGTTACTATTTATTAATGTATTTAAAAAAAATAGCATATACTTTTGCAATAGTTAACCTAGGTGATCTACACTCAATCTACGATTGCTGTATTATCTATTAACGCGAGAATAAAGAAAGGGATATAATAATATCGAGTATGTGGCATAGATATGTGGTGCGCCGCCGTCGCCGTGAATTCGGTCGGCGCGCCGCCGCCGAAAGAAACGCGCGGCGCGCCGCCGCGACGAGTCGCAACTTGCTTTCTCGCTCGCACGCGCGCCCTGATGGCATTCGGCGTTTGTTCGCTCTAGAGCTACACTGACTACGTAGCTTATGCCACACACGTTAGTGCCTTTTTACACGTTCCGGTTGCCGGGTTAGCCGACGGCGCAGTGTATGGCACGTGTGAACAGGGACTTACAGTATACTTGCGGTAATCCAGACTTGCGCAAGTATACTGAAACGTGTGTGGGAAGATACTTGCACCTAAGGGACGACACAACGACGTCAAGTCAATCGAATTGCATCATTATTTCTTAGTGGCAAGGTTGATTTTCAGTTGTGGTTGGAATCGATCAAATCGCGTCACATCACGCCATGGTTAAAGTCCCTAACATGGTCACTGACGTATGTTTGTGCAAGTCTCGATTTGTACAAGTATACTGGTACGTGTGTAGTCGGCTCTACACATTCAAGTGTATAAATTACCGGCCAAACCCGATTTCAGGATAAACTAGTCTGACCTAGGCAAAACTAGTTCTTCCTTCACAAGAGAAATCGACGGAGCCCCGCTTAGCAGGGCTCCTACTTCTAAGCATCGTCAACTTTGTCTTAGTCATTCGTGACCCTAGACTAGGGTCAACGGGCTCGCCGTAAGATCCCTCTTTGAGGAGTGGCTGGATAAGTCCCACGGCGTCCTCACCTACCGCTTAACGCAGGTCCTCACCGGACAGTGGACACGGATGCTTCGGGAGGTACCTGTGTCGGATAAGGAGGGATGAAACGTCTGGGTGTCACCACTGCGAGGGCTGCCCGGAGGACACGGTGGAGCATATAATGCAGGACTGCCCCGCTTGGGCAGAGCACCGCCGTGTCCTGACGCAGGCGATAGGCGACGACCTCGACATTGATCGCCGCCATTCTGCGGGGTGAGACAGAGTGGGAAGCAATCGCCTCATTCTGCGAAGCAGTCATGCTCGCGAAGGAGGAAGCGAGACTCGCGAGGGAGAACCCTCGCGCACGGCGCCGTGATAGACGCCCACGGCGTCGGACGTCGCAGGACGACCTCCGGCTACCGTAGGCGCGGGCATGCGGGTGGCGAGTAATGGGAGACTCGCTGTCCTAGCATGGACCATGTCCGGGTCGACGGCTCGTTGTGCTCCACGCGCGCCTCAAAGAGCGTCAGCACAATGACGGGGCCTCCCATTTAGAGGGCCAAAGCCAGCCGGGGTCGTGTTACACATTTATACCGCGACTCCGGTACACAAAGGGCTTCTGAAGGACACCGTGGATTTTAGTCAGTACAAGTCTGACAGTCCCTCCCGCCCTGCCCTGGATAGGAGGACTCATTTGATGATTTTACCACGATAAAAAAAAACTAGGGTCAAGAGCAAACCCATTTCACATAAAAAAATAGATAGTGCTTTGATTAAAAACTCTGTCTCGCATCTTAAAATACTGAAACAATTATTGTTTTTAGTAAACATAATCGCTAAATATAGAAGACTAAAATTGTAATTAACAAATACGTTTCTTTATAAAACTTTTTTGGTACCTAACAACAACATGATTTTCTTCATTTTTCTTCTTAAGAAATATTTCCCTAATAAAAAAAACTAAGACACACGGCCGGACGCGACGCGCCGCCGCCGTGAAAATATACAGGCCACGCCGCCGCCGTGGAATTGGCCATCGGCGCTCATATCTAGTATGTGTGGCATACCACCCCCAACGGACATTGGCCCTGGTAACACACAACATTCGCACACTGAGGACCGATGAGAAGATTATCGAGCTGGAGGAAGAATTGAGCAAAATGCAATGAAATCCGAAGAGAGGGTCAGGATACGATAGTTCTAGATTCCGGCAACATGCTCTTCTACCGGGAAGGAGACCTAAATACCAGGGTGGTGTTGGATTTCCCGTCCGCGGGTCTCTCATCAACAACGTTATGAAAGTCGACAGTGTGTCGAGTAGGGTAGCATACCTTATACTCAGAATTATCAACTGGTATTCGTTAAAGGTCATACAGGTCATAGGCACCGACCTCGATGATGAAGTAGAGGCATTGGATGAGGAGATATCCGAGGCCATACATACCTCCGAAACATACTTCACCGTTGTTATGGGGGACTTCAACGCGAAGGGCGCACGGAATGGCGATAAGTTGAGAGTGGGGCCATTTGGGTATGGGCAGCGAGGGGCCAGCGACTGGTCGACTTCATGGAAAAGGAAGAACTTCATTTAATGAACTCCTACTTCCAGAAGCGGCCATCCAGGAGGTAGACGTAGATGAGCCCCGATGGTACTATCAGAAATGAGATCGACTTCATCATGACGACCAAGAAGCGAATATTCAGTGATGTCTCTGTGCTCCCCAAGGTAAAAACCGGTAGCGATCACCGAATCGTCAGAGGCACATTGAATATTAATGTGAAGCTTGAAAGGTCTCGTCTCGTAAAGTCTACGCTCCGAAATAGTCCTGCCCACATCCAGAACCCCGAAGACTTTCAACTGGAACTGCACAATCGCTTCCAGTGCCTAACCGAATGCGAAACTGTGGACGAGATTAACAGTGGGTTGGTGGAAACTGTTCAAGCTGTGGGATTCAAATTCTTTAAGACCCCTCACCGCAATAAGTCTCAAAAGCTCTCGAACGGAACCATCAAGTTGATGCAAGACCGGACCGAGATGAGGCTGCAATCTTCAGCTGAAATGTTGGAATATGGCAAACTCAATAGACGAATCTCTTAATCAATGCGGCGTGATCTGCGTGCCTATAGGGTGGCATGGATCAAAGAGGTGATCGAGCGGAACCAGGGCTCAAAAGTCTTATCTCTATTAGGCAAAGTCAAATGACGAAGCTGAAGATTAATGACGGCAGCATCATTTCGACGAAACCTGAGATCCTAAGAGAGCTTGAGAGGTTTTACGGACAGTTATACACATCAACACCCAGTGTCGGTACAGCTCGAGACGCAAGAGCTAAATTGACACTGCACTGAGGATATCCCGGACATCAGCCTGTATGAGATTAGAATGGCTCTTAAACAGCTCTAGAATAACAAGGCGCTGGGTGAGGACCGAATCACAACTGAACTTCTGAGAGCGGGTGGAAACCCGGTACTTTTAGTTCTCCAGAAGTTATTTAATTCCGTCGTATTCGAAGGTACTACACCAGAAGTATGCCACGGGAGTGTGGTTGCTTTCAAAAAGGGTGACAACACCTTGTTGAAGAACTACAGGCCAATCTCATTTCTGAGCCATGTATACAAGCTGATCTCAAGAGTCATTACGAACCGTCTCGAAAGCAGGTTTGATGACTTCCAGCCTCCCGAGAAAGACGGGTTTCGAAAAGGTTTTAGTACCATAGACCACATACACCGTCAGATTATACAGAAGACAGAGGAGTACAATCGGCCATTATATTTAGCGTTTGTGAACTATGGAAAAGCCTTCGATTTAATCGAAACCTGGGCAGTATTGCACGTTCTCCAACGATGTCATATCGACTATAGGTGTATCGAAGTGTTGAGGTGTTTGTATTGAAACGCCACCATGTTTTTCCGACTTCAGGAAGAGAGCAATTGCAGAAAGGAGTGAGACAGGGAGACGTTATTTCTCCGAAACTGTTCAAGTCCGCGTTGAACGGACTCGGCATCAACAGCAATGGCGAATACATCAGTCACCTTCGTTTTACCGATGATTATAGTCATCATGGCAGAATCGTTGGAGCACCTCAATGCTATGCTCAGCGACCTCAGTATCGTCTTCCAACGGGTCGGCCTTAAAATGAACGAAAATCATGTCGAACGTCCATGTGGCACCCGTACCGGTTGTTGTTGGGAATGATATACTCTCGAAGTTGTAGACCATTATACTTACCTTGGACAGATTCTTCAGTTAGGTAGGTCCAACTTCGTTCTCGAAGTTGAACCTACCTAACGGACCTCTTTCTAGAGGTCGAAGAAGAATCCAACTCGGATGGGCAGCGTTTGGGAAGCCACGTGATATCTTCTCATCGAGAATGCCACAGTGTCTCAAGACAAGGATGTTTAACCAGTGTGTGTTGCCAGTGATTACGTAGGGGTCTGAAACGTGGTCTTGCACTGCTGGCCTTTTAGAGGCTCGGAGTTTCTTTGCGGGATAAAAATCCGGAACATGGATATTCGGCGAAGAACCAGAGTCACCCACGTAGCTCATACAATTTACAAGTTTATGTGGCAATGGGCAGGCCACATCGCTCATTGAAGTGACGATCGATGGAGAACAAAAGTTCTCGAGTGGCGACCACGGACCGGAAGACGCAGCGTAGGCAGGCCTCCCACTAAGTAGGCCAACGACATCGTGAGGGTCGCGGGCAAGCAAGCGATGGATGCAAGTAGCGAATTGTCGTTTGGCGTGGCGGTCTAAGGGGGAGGCCTATGTTCAACAGTGGACGTCTTTCGGCTGATGATGATGATGATGAGTGTTCTTTTATCAGAAAGCCATAGTTTTATTGAAAGTTATATTTCTTATAATGGATATTACTTAACAGGCAATTGAAGAATAAAATAGTACTCAAACAATAATTTAAATTATAATATATATTATATAGGCGAAAATCGCAGTTACAATCTATTACCGTTTATGTTTGGATGTCATTGTTTAACGAATAACATTGTTATATAGGTACTATTATTGTGCACGCTGTCTTTTTGTTTTTACGCGAATAATATCGTTATGTTTTGTTGCGAAATAATGTTTTTCTAACGTATCCAGTAAAATATATTTTCTTTAATAACTTGGTCCTAATAAAATAAAAATGTAAAACTTTTATTTAGAATGATTCTATAAAAAAATAACTTTCATTTGATGATATATAAATCATTCTCTTAGGTTGGATAATTTTTACAATAAAAACAAAAAAACACTGTTTTATTTTTCCTGTAAAATTTGAATTTATCGATTACGATATTATTCGGTGGGGGGTGCAAAATTACCTTGATAACGAGAAAGAAACAGAATATCGCAATGCCAATTTGGCATTAGAAAATAGTAAAGATTACCAAGAAAGTCTGTACCAGTGCTGTACGCGGGTACGCCATACTACCTCATACTACCTCAAATGGCTTAGCAGAATCCTGTGATACGCCGAAAATACTGCAGCATTAATTTTGAAATAAATATATGGTAAAGTTGAGGATTAATGTTAGGTCTTATGTTTGGCGACCTCACCTTTAATAAAAAAAAAACTAAATTGAAATCGCTTCATTTGTTCGGGCTCTATGGTGCCACAGACAGACAGACAGACAGACACGTCAAACTTATAACACCCCTCTTTTTCCGTCGGGGATTAAAAACAACATGTTGGCCACAATGACGATGACGACGGCATAATTATAGAGTAATACTGAGTTATACATACATTTATTATCAAACTGAATGAAAGACGCGTTGCGCGTGCCGCGTGCTGTGCCAGCCAAGGCCGTGATTGGTCGGCGTTCGCCTAAGTTCGTGTGTCGGCCCGACTCTTTGTCACACACACAGGCGATGCGCGCCCTTTGACTATTGCCGACGGCACGTGTAAGATAGGGGTAATTTTTATTTCGGTAACCGGTATTAATACTGGTTAAGTATTCACTTTAATAATAAAGGTAACCTTTAAAATTACCTGTAAAAGAAAAAAAGGTTGTTACCGAAAAAATACCCGTATTGTTGATACCGGTTTCGGTCCCTGGAGTAAAGTCCTTTATTAAGCAAGTAGTATCTCTAAGTAGTCTGTGGTTAGCAAAAATTATTGCATGAAAGTCCTAGAATTAATTGGAAATTGTAAATTTATTAAAAATGAATATGTTCCCGTTTCCCCACTGATCTGTTATAAATTCAGCAATACCTCTGATTCACATGAACTTTCGTTTCTAAGATTTAAAGTAAAAAATGGATTGGCTGGAGCAGTGTGTTCTAAGCATTTAAAGATGCAGAAATGTAAGATTTCAAGTCTTAAATGCTCATTTTTTTTCCATATAATTTACATTTTTAAATATTTTAATTTATCTAAAAAAAAACTTTTGAAAATATAAATAATAGTGGCCCACCGGTATCGGTAACAGGGTCCAAGCTATCGGCAGTCAGTCAGGGCTGCATGGAAAGGAATCTCCTAACAACTGTTTTCTGAATCAAGCCCTCTTGATCCAGTTGCCCAACGAGAGCGTCCTTAGGTGTTGGTCGAGGCTCTTGGCAATTAAACCATGGGCCGACACAACTTTCGGCACAATGATAGCTGAATCCACGTCCCACATATCGACAACCTCGCGAGCCAAATCAAGATACTTGATATGCTTATCTTTCTCAGCTTTCACGAGGTTCTCGTCGGTTACGTCAACAGTCATTGTGCGCTGCTCTGATCCATCCACCACCACTATATCAGGTCTATTAGCTACAATAGTCCTGTCAGTGATGATGGATTGATCCCAGTACAGTGTGATATTGCCACTCTCAAAAACTGGGTCGGGCACATACCTGCAGTACGGCAGTAAAATTAAATTAATTTAAGATTTCCTGGTTTTCCTTTCATTTAATTTATCATGTTTGTTAAAGAGATTTCATCCCTATTTGACCCTAACGATCGATGCAATAAAAGTACAGGGTATAATTTTTTTCAGATTTTAGCCGGTTCGATTCCCGGGTGTGGGAGAAGAGCATTTTCGAAAATCTTTGAATGCAGTTTGCTTTCTATTCAAAGATAAAGGAATGTTTCCTTTGAGTAAAATTTTCTATCTGCAGTATTAAGAGTACTTTCCTTCCAGGTGTCATTACAAAATTCCACCCTGTATACGAGTGAACGAACATCACTGAACGGCACTGACACTGATGAGTACGGGATAGCGTCGTACAAAATGTATGGTACAATCTATCTATATCTATGTCTATCTATCTATACTTATAATAAATCTGTAGAGAGGTCAATTCTGTACATGAAATATATTTCCAAAATAACTATCAGGGGGTGATTAGGGATCGGGAAAAATGCAATTAATAAAATTATTGTCTGTCTGTCTGTCTGTATAACCGCTAAAGAAACAAAAACTACTCGACGGATTTTGACGAAACTTGGTACAATTATTTTTCATACTCCTGCGCTGGTTATAGTATACTTTTCATCACGCTACAATCAATAGGAGCAGAGCAGTGAAGGGAAATGTTAGGAAAACGGGACAAGTTACTCCATACACGCTAATCTTCGGAACTAATGGACGGATTTGATTGTTTTTTTTTTTATTATATAGCTATTAAGTCTGGGCAACATATAGGCTATAATTTATCTTGGAAACTTGAACACCTGATGCAGAACTGCAATAGATCAGCTAAACTATAAGAGATACAAAAATAGCGCCATAGCAAAAATTGTTCCGAGTGATGAGCATTTTCTGCTGAGAAAATAAATTTGAAGATATGGAACACCTGATGTGGAACTCCAAGAGCCCAGCTACACTATTACATATACAGTAATGACGTCTTAGCAAGAGTTGTTCAGCCTGATGAGCACTCTCTGTTGTCGTATAAAAACTGAAGATCTGGAACACCTGATGTGGAACTCCAAGAGCCCAGCAACACTATAACATATATATAGGAATGACGTCTTAGCAAGAGTTGTTCAGCCTAATGAGCACTCTCTGTTGACGTATGAAAATTGAGATCTGGAACAACTGATGTGGAATTCCAAGAGCCCAGCTACACTATAACATATATATGAATAACATCTTAGCAAGAGTTGTTTAGTCTGATGGGCATTTCCTGTTGACTTACAAAAATGGAAGATCTGGAACGTCTGGAATCGTCATGCGCGTCCCGTTGTTTTCCCGTCTGATGTCGAATTCTTAGAGCCTGCAGGCTCTAAGAATTCGACATCAGACGACCCCATTGTCGCTGGCATAAGCAACAGGATCCGCGTACGAAGTCGCTGGCAGAAGCTAGTAATATAATACATATAATCATATTTCACTGACACTGATGGATACGGCACTGATCACGTCACGGAACGGTACGGTACGGAACGTGTCGGCACTGTTGTGTGCGGATAGGCCCATAATCTCCGGTAGTTATTCGTCATCATAACTTCATCCTTGTACCGTAAACTGCTGTAACATTGCCTTTATAGCTCAACATTGCCTAAATTCAAAAAAGTTAAATTATTCCCGCTGCGAAATGTTTTTTATTGTCTATGGTATTACTAAAAGCAAGTCGGCAATCTGTATGGCAACATTCGATCATACGTCACTCCAAATTTTAGTTAACAAACTGTCAGTGTCAGTTTCATTGTCACTGCGGATACTCGCTTTTTACCGGCTCTCAGGAAAATTTCATTTTGTGAATATTTATCCTTTATTTTCTAGCGTAATATGCTATATAGCAAAGAAAATATGCTCTTTTATGTATTTAAACTGTTTTTTCTGTATTATATCTTAATTTAAACCGTTAAATCATGGTCGGCAAAGTTGTGTCAGATTTTCGCAACTTTTTACTCAACATTATCTAGGTTTAGGGCTGCCACTTTTAATTTTTTCAAGAAACTCTTAATCGACCGTGGTTTTGCTTGTGTATTTTTTTTTGTAATTCATCTAAGAACGTTTTATAGAAGCTAGAACTATTGTTTCTTTATTTATCATCATCAGAAATTAAGGATGTCGGATGTAATTTTATTTGTCGATTGTCATTTATAGTATGTTATCATATTGTTCGACAGATTTTGTTATACGTAATAGGTACCAACATTATTATTTTTTAAATGTTATTACCTACCTACATTTATTTGTTTTCCTATGAAAAAATGTTATTAGAATTTAAGTGCAACAATTTGATTTCTTAAAAATGTATTTGAATATTAAGAAAAATTGTTACATTTCCTTTGGGGCACCCCTACACCGAACTCACTTTTGTATGGGAGTTTTAGAGAAACCTGCACAACTTTGCCTAGCATTGTAAAAAAAAAAATCTTGTGCTATTCAAGATTCAGTGAAGTCTGACGTGGAAAAGAACTTCATGGCAATATGGGTGTCAAATCCGTTACCAAAATACCTATTCATTTAAAAAGATATTATAACAGGCAATGTTGTAGTTTTTACCTCAACTTTGCCTACGTTTTCAAAGCAATTTTTTGGTGCTTTATAGGTGTTTTTTCTACTAGTAGCAAATGTATTCCTATAGCTTAAAGTCCAATATTGGACAGTAATTGAAAAAACATACGACTTTCTTAACGATTAAAGATTTATCGAAGAAAAACGTCAAAATCCGTGCAAAGTTGCAGCATTTTACGGTACAGACAAAACCCTCGGTTTCACCAAAGACGTCCCCGGATCGTAGCCAGGCTACGGACGCTGACAAATCTACATCAGGCCCATGTAGAGCCCATGTAGAGAATTATTAGATTTACAATAAATACTAGTCCTAGGTAAATACGTGTTACAGGCAAAAGCCTTTGTTGAATCATAACAGGAAGTGCTACAAATTCAATTGTTCAACGCCTCTCGTACCTAGCTTCATTAGCAAATCGTTTAGAATTCCTTGGCTTACTTTTGACTGCGTACGTTCTGTTCTTGACATTAATCTTCTGGTTATAATTGGAACGTAATAAGCAGTGTTGCCAACTTAGTGCTTTCGGCACTAGATCTAGTGCATTTCTTGATGTTTTAGCGCTCAAAATTCCACAAAAGTGCCTAGTGCCTTAACTAGTGCATTTTTAAAAGTCTGCAATTTATCACGCAATTTCGTAAAAACAAAACCAATCAATGGCGCGTTCTGAAACACAGTTAAATTTCAGAACGCACCTCTAATTATAAGCAAATAAAACTTGCTACAATTACGATATTCCGAAGGAAGTTCTTGAAAAAGTCGGTTCGAAAGATACGTATAGGTAAGTTTAAACTCCAACAATCAACTCCTGGTCCCTCAACTTCTCAAACAGCCACTTCAGCAACGGTGAATTTCTGAATTCACCGTTGCTGAAGTGGCTGTTTGAGAAGTGATGATTCCAACTCTGATTCGGACGACGATATATTTTTGTTATAACAATATTCTAAATAAAAACTGTTTTTTTTTTAATATTTTAATTGATTTTATTTTTTTGGTGCCCTTTTATCAAAATTAGCACAAATCTAGTGCATTTTAGGTTTTGTTTAGCGCATTTCTTACAATAGCAGTTGGCAACACTGGTAATAAGGTATCTACAGAGGGACTTGAACTTGAGATTAAAATATTGTACAATATAATAGAAGGTACTATAATGCAAAGGTAGTGCAGGCTTATCTATCTACACTACCTACAACTAGAGCGCCTTGACCGATGATATCTAATATTTGAATCTCTATTTGGATAGTCTAAGTAATTGAGATGTGTTCTTCAATCCTTTTATTTGATTGCCACTTTATCAGCGATACCTTAAGTTGAGCAAGGTCATTCATCTTTAACGAATATCAAAATGAAATCAACACTATAAAATGTTGCGCTCATTTTGCCGGTCGCATAGTTCGACATTAGTTTTAGAAGTTAAAATTAATTATGAAGTGTGTAACAAGTTTATTAGTATTAACTGCTCTTGTTGCAGGATTTGGAGCATTGGGGGAAGTCATTCGTACGTATTGCAATCCTTTTATTCAGGATAGGATAACTGTGAAACCCATAGGCATAATAATATATTGTCGGTCTAAAAAAAACAATATCCCTAAATCTGTGACGAGTTGACGACTGCACAATGGATGTCGCAGTTTCTATCTCCCTGAAATAATGATTCTATTATATGTATTTTGTAATTTTCAACATGATACTATGCCTTCTGGTTGTAGTGTGGGTTTCATTCCCAGATTAGACAGTTATTGTTTTCATTTTGTGAGAAAATTAGTGCTTAGTACTTAATGCTTTCTCGTTCTCGCTTTAGTTAATAAATATCTGGTTGACCGAGCTTCGCTCGGTTTTTAAAATGTCTATATCTTGGGAACCGAGCTTTTCTCGAACCTGGGACAAAATTGATAAATCGATTCCTTGAGCCGCAAAACCCCTAATCTGTAACTTTCATGAAAATCCTTGGAGCCGTTTCCGAGATCCTTATATAAATATACAAGAATTGCTCGTTTAAAGATATTAGATTAATTAATTATGTACAGTTTTATATAATTCATAATTGTTTGGATGCAAATCTGGTAAATAAACAATTTCATTTCATTTTCATTTAGATATCGCTTATAACAAACTTGTGGAGTTGTGGTGGATTAGACAAACATGTCTAAGTACATTTTTCGCTACTCATTCTGAACTGTATAAATATCTAATGCGATCTAAGAGCTTGTGGTTAAGCATTGCAATTAAAATTGAATTAATTTTTAATTCACAGCCAAGAACTGTGTCGAGACCCAAATTCTAGACTTATTGACGATATGGCGGAAAGGAGATTCTTCTTCACATCTTCCATCGCTAAAAGCGATAAGCATCCCATCTGTGGATGGCGCATATGAAGGTTATGGCATAAAGTGAGTGTAAAATATAGTATAGCAACGAAAAATATCGGGCAATTGGATGTACCCTTTTTTTTTTAGCGTGGTAAAATCATCAAATGAGTCCTCCCACCCCGGGCAGGGCGGGAGGGACTGTCAGACTTCTACTGACTAAAATCCACGGTGTCCTTCAGTAGCCTGTTATTTTCCGGGGTCACGGTAAGGGAATAATCCCGCGACCCCGGCAGGCTTTGGCGCTCTGAGAGGGGGGCCCCGTCATTATGCTGACGCTCTTTGAGGCGCGCGTGGGACACAACGCGCCGTCGACCCGGGCATGGTTCATGGTCGGGCAGCGAGTTGCCCTTTACTCGCTGCCCGCATGCCAATTGGATGTACCCTAGCGCTATAAAAAATATACCTAAAGTCGCCAAAAAAAGGCAAGGGTGGTGTGGAGTGGAAGTTGAGTGTTAGTGTAGTCATCGTAAACATCAAGCGCTAGTGTGCGAACATGATGAGGTTCTGGGTTCGATTCCCAGGTTGGGCAAAGTAGGTGTTTTTGGTGTGACCCAAGTGCTTAGGGCTCAACAATATGGCACCAAAAGTGAAGTTCTATAAGTATATGTATAGGCTATAGTGTCTGTATAGTTCACTTTTGGTGCCATATTGTTCGGCTCAATGAGAACAATTTTTCGACTATCATGACCATTATAATATGATTGTTTACCTAAATATTTTTTGAATGTGTATTTTTTTCTTTTAGAATTACATACACGACCGGCGATATGCAACTGGCTGGAGTAAATAACTTCACTGTTGAAGAACTGACGGTGTCTGCCAAAAATCTGGCAGCAGCTACGACTGTCCAGTTCCCGCTGTTAACGTTGACTGCAGGTGTGTGTTAGGTATTTTAAAATTTTAAACGAGAGACGTATTCATATCCATAAACCTGTAAAGTAACGATCGGGCGAAAAAGGAAGCGGTCGTCTCCTTCTGCGATGCAGTCATGCTAGCTAAGGACGAGGCGGGACGCGTGAGGCATTACCTACATTACAGTACCTACTACAGGTACCTAGGCTACAGTACTACCTCCTTGACTGACAAGCATTCGCGTGTAATGTAACGTGTGCGCTGTGCGGCCCGCCGCCGCCGCCGCTGCCAGTCGCCGGACGAGCGCATTGATGTTACAAGTTGTATCAAGGTTCGAGTCCTGGAAACCACGGGGAATAGTTAAGATAAATAAATTCGCTTACAGAGTAAAAGCACATCAATGTCTAGCTATAACTACTAGCCAACTAATAAAACTAATTCTTTCTTTTCAGAGAATTATAATTTGAAAGGGCGTGCGTACGTGATGTATTCTTTAAAAGGATCAGGATTGATGAAGTGAGTAAAGTAACGGCTTAGAAGCTAAGGTAGCCCATAAACCTACACGTACCGATTTCCGTAAACTATAATCAAAACTGATAACTGTGTGTGATTTCACTATGTCTCTACTAAAAATCTCTTTTTTGTTTTTTTTTTGTTCCTAATTCGAGTCAACCTCGCGCACGAAGAGGTTCCCACCATTTACTTTTATTATTTGTTGTGTTTATTGTAACTAAGCTAATGTGATTGTATTTTTTTTCGGTCATAAATAGCGACTCACTACGATAGGCATAGGTTCAGACTTTCCTATCGTTTCAGAGCGACGTTTGAAAATGTTATAGTGACAGTGGGTACCAAGTTAGTACCGCAAGGCGCGGCCATACAAGTGAACAATGTAGACCTAAGCTTTAGTGTTGCTAATATCCAGGTAAGATTTTTTTTTCATTATCGAGGTAAAATCATCAAATGAGTCCTCCCACCCAGGGCAAGGTGGGAGGAACTGTCAGACTCGTACTGACTAAAATCCACGGTGTCCTTCGATAGCCCTTTACGTTCCAGGGTCACGGTAATTGGAAAAGTCCCGCCACCGATCCAGGTAAGATAAAGTAGGTACTTATATTTTGCTAAAAACAAGTTACGTTATTCAATCCTAATAACATCTTATCTTACTAATACTATAAATGCGAAAGTTTCTATATTTGTTACCCTTTCACGCAAAAACTACTGAAACGATTTGGATGTTTGACTTTGAACATCCAAAATCGTTTCTAACTTTCTACCTACCTTAGTACCTACTATACCTACGCAGAGTTTATAACGTGGATGTTTTTTTTAAATTACACGATTTTATTAAATTATGTTCCCATAGGTAGTAGTGTCATAAACGTATTAAAAAGTTTCATACGAAACTGTACGTTTCGAAATAGTACTTCGACAATAGCGAGGCCGAAAATGGTATGTTTTACCTCTGGCGGTGTGGATGAACACTTTTTATCCTTTTTAGAAGTGCTCAAATTCTCAATAAGATAAAATTAGGTATAGTGTGTAACATCTACCAACAATAGTGTGTAACATCTACCAACCTCATCTTTATTATTTTGCGCCTGTCTGGCCATGGCATCAATCACACCGTTGAGCCCGCTGCCTAAAGCATACAAAAAATAAAACCCACCAAAAACATTAAATGTAAAAAATGCCAAGTCTCTCGATGCAGTCTTTCCATCGTAAAAAGTTTTGAGATCTCACAGAAGCCAAGTCCTATTCAAATTATTTTGTAGTTATAAATCAACATTTAGTAATTATATCAATAGTTTTCTTTATATTATAACTATAGTGACTTGGCAATGAGCACAAATTAACTTGCTGCCTGGAATTATGTGCAAATGTTAGTCAGTACAAGTCTGACAGTCCCTCCCGCCCTGCCCGAGGGGGAAAGACTCATTTGATGATTTTACCAGGATAAAAAAATATATATATATTATATGCTTTTCTTGCAAGCTACTGGCTCTTTAGATGAGCGGTACACTGAATGTTCCAGCACAGACAAAATTGAGCCATGTTTACATGACTATGTCCAGAATTTGCAGGACATTTAAAGGAAACTGAAGACTAAACCTTACAGTTAATTAGATCTCGAGTCTTGAACATGCTAGTGTTGACCATTCGGCCACCATCCCACTGGCGTTTTACGAGCGTTGCCGTTGACGTCACGTCGCGTCTGCTTAGCGTCGACGCCGCGCAGACGCGGAACGAGCGACCAGTGGGATGGCGGCCTTCTATCGGAATGATTCCTACACCGACTAACGTGTAACGACAACAAAACAGTCACACAAATTCTTCTTTTAGGTTGACTTAGCAGACAGTTCGTGGCCTATCAACAAAGTGTTGAACACTAGTGCTATGAAGATTGTGGACAACCATCGGAGCGAGCTAGTGACGGCAGCTAAAGGCTTGTTGAAGCAAGTCTTCAACGAATACCTGGCTACCACCACGGCCTCCCAGGTGTTGGATATCGTCAGCAAGGACTACTGTACCTCCTCGTTACCAACCATGCTTGCCTTTTAGTGATTATCTAACTGACCACCATCATCCGTTACGAAGAAGATATTGATACTTATCAAAGTATTTTCATACGCAATAAAGAGGCTTTAATAGAAATTCAACAAAATAAAACACGCTTTAATTCACACGAGCAATTATTAACCATGCTATATCCAGTTTCAAAGGTACTTTGAAATATACCGAATTCGTCCTTTTAGTACCTACCTTGTCGTTGATTTCTTCGAGAATAACTTTAGGACCCAGTTTCCAAAATCTATTTTAAGGGGCTATTAAATATTTTCTTCAGTACATATTCCTCTAATCCTTGGTTTTTATTTCGATCTGAAAGGAAATAGGTAGGTATTCACATTCACTAGCGTGGCTCTGAAAGTGTGGCTCTAATGACGACAAAAGTCACATACCTGAGGTTCAGGGTGTGATCTCTGTACTTCCACATTCTATTTCGCATTTCTAATAATGTTCATACATACTACCTTTTGCCTGCGGCTACGCTCGATAATTAATTACTAATTTATAATAAATATACATATTATATAGAGATTTTGGTTCCTGACCAACAGACAATGGTCAAGGTGAGAGAAACTTATCACCGATTAATAATCTGCTAATGATTTTCTCTTCACATAATTAAATTATATCAAAGTCACACACTCGGAAGATAACAACCATTTTGTAAGGTTATATGTAGAGGTATACATATAGCGACTTATTGAACTTCAATGCACACTCCTTTTTTGGTTTTCCTGGAGAAACATTCGAAAGACACCGGGTTTTTGGGGTAAGACCGGAGAATGATGTCCGATTCGTACCTCACTGAAACCACCACGGTGATAACCACCAGCGCATGGAGGAGGCAACCGGGACCTCTGAAAATACCAGTTCCAGAGCTCCCCTGCCACATCGGGAAGATAGAAGACCTCACTGTCACTGTGAACGTCCGTGATCTGAATGGTTACCTCCCGGACGCCTTCTTCTCATCCACACTAGCCCAGCAATTATAACCTATTTATGTCTTAAAACACTGCCACATTTTTATGTAATACATAATAATTACTTACTCACTTATATCTATTCTGCTAGTATTACATTTATTATGTTGGGCAATGTGAATATCAAAAGTATACGCATCTTGATTTCCAATTCCAACTCCGTTTCCGATATTACCTAAACCACTTTCGACTATATGTATAACGATAACAATAATCTTCTTAATATTATTCTCTGCTATTGTATTAGGGCTAACGCTCTTGTGCTCATTAGTCCCATAAAATTGATTTTCCGCCCGTACAATGCATTACATGCTATACAGGGTGACTTTTTTACCACCGTCCAAAATTTTTCTATGCATTAGGTATCAATCACTAAACCCATTTTTGAAAAAAAATCGATACGTCAAATTGTCATATTAAATGGGCATTTCTACGGACACGGTGATTTTTGCTCAATTCCGTGGGCAATTTTTTTTTTCACATTATGACTAATTGTATTTCACCAAAATAAAATGCATATTTTTTTAAACAAAATGGTGCTAATTTGCCAGTAATTGCTCCAGTAGTTTATGAAATAATTTTTGAGTGCCATGGAATTGAGAAATGTGACCACAGAATTTAGAATTACACATATTCTACGTAACAGGGAAAGACAAATTCAATTTAAAAAAAAACATTCAGGAACATATTTTAGCAGTTTTTGGTATTTTAGTTATGTAAGTTTATATTGAATCTACCTTGAGAGAGATTCCTTGAGTTATCATGCTTAGTTAACTAACTTTTAGTCAAATCATTTAAATGAGCATTTTTATTAAACTTATTTGGTAAAATGTATTTTATTAAGCATTTTCGTTAAACCTATAAATTACAAACAAGAGACATGAAGTATAGACGTCAAGTCAGTTTTATTTATGAAACCGCAGAAAGTAATAGACATAATCGAAGTTTTTGGGTGTATATTAGTCAGGTCAATTTTTTACTCAAAAATTACTGAATGTACTTTAATTAAACTTTGCAGCAATATAGTTTATACATCCGAATAAAATATAGGCTATCATTATACGATCTTCCGAGGCTCGAGTAGCTAGTCGCGGTAGTATTAGCTAAAATCAGATCTTGCAATTGCAACGTCAACTCTAGATACTTTAAACCTTTTATACAACATTATAGACACATAATGTATGGCGTAAACTACTTTACCATGACAAATTGTGAAGCAAGTGACTTTAAACCTCATATAAACCGAGATTAGTTACATGGGTAAACCATCGTTCTCAATTCCGTGGACACCTGGACACAAAATTGAGGCCCACGGAATTGAAAAAATATCGTACTAATCAAAATAACTTATTACTGTTACGACTTCAAACAAATTAAATGAAACAGCCATGCTGGTGTCTAGTTAAACTTCAGTCTAGGGAAACAAAACATGTTTAAAAATAAAACATTCAGAAGATATCTTTGACACGGTATTGAGAAAAGACCCCGAACTAAAGACACGGAAACAGGTTCTCACCTTCGAAAATCGAAAAAAACAGCAGCACACCACACATGCACTCACATGGCCTGCTCGGGAGCACCTGACAGTTTACAAGAATCGGATGGTGATGTCCAGTTCGCGGGTATTTAGTATCGTAATCAAGTGTTTTTTGTATGACACGGAAATGACTCATTAGACTGGGACAAATCTTTACGCATCCACAAATATAACAAAATAAGCAATTACAGGTTTATTGATTGTCAATGTCTCTTGGTTAACTATCCATATACCCAAGAATATCAAAAGTTTGCTTGAAATTCAGCTCCATTAAAAAATATAAAATATTTTACACTCGATTTCGGAAAAGGGACAGGTCAAAATCAGTGAAATTACACCCGTTTTTTCACTTCAGATTTTTTTTTAGGAAAATTAAGAAGTAGTACGGAATTTATGTTATGCTCTCCAGTTAGGATATAGATTGGGACGTACGCTTAAAAATTTTGGGATGTGTATGTAACTTCTAACCATGTTTTTTTTAAAAGGACAAAAAAAATGCCCTCTTCGTAGAAATGCCCAAATCATTTTCTCATCCGCTCTATGTGGTCACTAAGTTAAACGTTAATAATATACCCTTGCCGACGCACAGTGTGGGAATTTCGGAATCTAGCGGGATTTAATTCCAAATTGAAATAAATAAAAGAAATAAGTTTAAAATGATATTAATTGGTATTTAAATTTATAAAATTCATCATTTACAATGTCTACCGATTGCAGCCAATTTTTCGTTAAATTTGTAATATAAACTTTTTAAAAAGAGCTTTATTTCATTTGTAGTATCTTCAAAAAAATTAACTTGATGGTATGTACCTCTTATAAAAGCAAAGATAGCTTTAATTCACTTCTTTTCCACATTTGAGATCAAAAAACCAGTTTTTTTGTAATATTGGAGGTCATTACGAAAATCGAAAAAAAAATATTGGCGCAAAAAAGCGCACCTGTTATTAACTGTTCTGAAAAGTTTAGACTCTAAACCATCATTTGAAACAATCAAAACACCGGGACCTTCTGGTCATTTTTTTTAATACATGTTTTATTTTGCAAATCGTCTCAAAAAAATGCTTTTTTCAACCTTTGCTTTCACATGTTGTTTTATGGGTAATGTATTACTATCTATACATATAATAAAACTGTAGAAAAGTAATTTTTGTACATTAAAAAAAAACTCCAAAAATATAGCCAGGGTGTTAAACGACAACCAATAGAACCCATTTCTAGCAATTTTAGAATTTTTGTCTGTTTGTCTGTATGTCTGTTTGTCTGTATGTCTGTTTGTATGTTTATTTGTTCGGGCATCACGTAAAATGTACGAAAGCTATGTAGATAACTTTAATACACAACGACTGTCCGTAACTTGACGTAACATTTAGTTTTTGTTTCATTGAAATCGGATCAGTCTATCAAAAGATATTTGAATTTAAAGTGTTCCAGAAGTAAAATTATGGTCAGTTTACACCGAGGCGCGCAGTTCAGTAGCGCGATCTAGCTTGGAATAGAAAAACTACATACCTATTCAAATATGGTGTGGACTGGAGAGGAGTGGTTTGGAGTGGAGTCGAGTAGAGTAGAGTAGAGTAGAGTGGAATGGAATAGAATGGGATGGAATGGAAAGAAAGAAAAGGTTTTTATTAGACTCACACCAGATTGGGATGGAATGGGATGGAAGGGATGGAGTGGGATGGAGTGGGATGGAATGAGAAGGAGTGGGATAGAGTGGGATGGAGTGGGATAGAGTGGGCTGGAGTGGGATGGAGTGGTATGGAGTGGGATGGATTGTGATGGAGTGGGATGGAGTCGGATGAAGTCGGAGGGAGTTGGATGGAGTGGGATGGAGTGGGATGAAGAGGGATGGAGTGGGATGGAGTTGAGAGGAAGTCGGATGGAGTGGGATGGAGTGGGGTGGAGTGGGGTGGAGTGGGATTGAGAGGGATGGCCTGAGATGGAGTGGGATGGACTGAGATGGAGTGGGATGGAGTGGGATGGAGTTGAGATGAAGTCGGATGGAGTGGGATGGATTGGGGTGGAGTGGGATGGAGTGGGATGGACTGGGATGGACTGGGATGGAGTGGGATAGAGTGGTATGGATGGAGTGGGATGGAGTGGGATAGAGTGGTATGGATGGAGTGGGATGGAGTGGGATGTTGTTGGATGGTGTCGGATGGTGTCGGATGGAGTCGGATGGAGTTGGATGGAGTGGGATGGAGTGGGATGGAGTGGGGTGGAGTGGGATGGAGTGGGATGGCCTGGAATGGAGTGGGATGAAGTGGGATGAAGTGGGATGGACTGGGATGGAGTGGGATAGAGTGGGATAGAGTGGGATGGAGTGGGATGGAGTGGGATGGAGTTGGATGGAGTGGGTTGGAGTGGGATGGAGTCGGATGGAGTTGGATGGAGTGGAATGGACTGAGATGGAGTGTGGATGGATTGGGATGGAGAGAGATGGAGTGGGATAGAGTGGGATGGAGTGGGATAGAGTGGGCTGGAGTGGGATGGAGTGGTATGGAGTGGGATGGATTGTGATGGAGTGGGATGGAGTCGGATGAAGTCGGAGGGAGTTGGATGGAGTGGGATGGAGTGGGATGAAGAGGGATGGAGTGGGATGGAGTTGAGAGGAAGTCGGATGGAGTGGGATGGAGTGGGGTGGAGTGGGGTGGAGTGGGGTGGAGTGGGGTGGAGTGGGATGGAGTGGGATTGAGAGGGATGGCCTGAGATGGAGTGGGATGGACTGAGATGGAGTGGGATGGAGTTGAGATGAAGTCGGATGGAGTGGGATGGATTGGGGTGGAGTGGGATGGAGTGGGATGGAGTGGGATGGACTGGGATGGACTGGGATGGAGTGGGATAGAGTGGTATGGATGGAGTGGGATGGAGTGGGATAGAGTGGTATGGATGGAGTGGGATGGAGTGGGATGTTGTTGGATGGTGTCGGATGGTGTCGGATGGAGTCGGATGGAGTTGGATGGAGTGGGATGGAGTGGGATGGAGTGGGATGGAGAGGGATGGAGTGGGATGGAGTTGGGATGGAGTTGGGATGAAGTCGGATGGAGTGGGATGGAGAGGGATGGAGTGGGATGGAGTGGGATGGAGGGGCATGGAGTGGGATGGACTGGGATGGACTGGAATGGACTGGGATAGAGTGGTATGGATGGAGTGGGATGGAGTCGGATGGAGTTGGATGGAGTGGAATGGAGTTGGAATGGAGTCGGATGGAGTCGGATGGAGTGGGATGGCGTGGGATGGAGTGGGATCCAGTGGGATGGAGTCGGATGGAGTCGGATGGAGTGGGATGGAGTGGGATGGAGTGGGATGGAATGGGATGGAATGAGATGGAATGGGTGCTCTAATGCAGTAGCAATTGAATAGTACTGCCTTTGAACGACAGAGGGCGTTTATTATAAACACGTCAAATATTCCTGAAAAATCTGAATAAATTCTAAATATAGGGATTAGTTATATGAACACGATATGATTTATAAAAAACGTGGCGAGAATTAAGCGCTTCGCACTAAAAAATACATTGTTAAATTCCGACATCCACGCGAACGAAGTCGCGGGCACAGCTAGTTTCTTTAATAAAATGCACTCTAAATTATCTTAACAAATATACACAATGGAATAATAAACCAATAAACTAGGCTTTAAGTTAATTTTATCAGTAATCTCAAATGAAAATGACACTTAAATGTCGTACCTATTCACATTGTCGGTATACAACGATTAATATCAACCCACTTCAAGATTTTTTATTATTTTTTTCAAGCTACATACAACAATTTCTAATATGTAGCTTTGACCAATAGGGTCTTAGGTATAAATAGGTTATAAATATGTTATAAAAATTAACATTTGTAATTTGATTTAAATCCCCCTAGATTTCGAAATTCCCACACTGTGCGACGCATGAAACGGGCAGAGCGCACCCCGCTGACCCCCCGCCCCGCCCCGCTACACCTGAGCGACACATCACAGCGCGGTGTCCAGATTCATCAACTTTTTATAGATAACATTGAGACGCGATATCTCGATATTTTTGTATTGATTGATACAAAAAGAAAAAACACGTATTCAATGATTTTCGCCAAAGATTAATATATTAAAATTTGGATGGTGACTAAAAAATCACCCTGTATAATAGTCCACAGTCATAATTTTATTATTCGAACAAATTCGCTGAAAAATATGACAATTTTACACGAGTCAGCAATTAGTTTTCCGTTCACGTTACATAGACACACGGTAAATAGTTAAAAGCAAAATAATATAGGTTAAAAGTAAACACAAAAGTTAGGGATTGCTTACAACTTTTTTCTACCTCTTTCTGATTATAGTGCGAGAGCCGGCTGCAAAAATACCTACCTTATCGGCTACCCCAATAGGCAATGTATAGATCGTTAACCGACACCTAAACACGTAAAAAAAATCAGGTCTGCCAGAGCCGATCCTGCCGGGTCATAGAAATAATCGAGATTTTTTGACGTAATTTTTTAGTAAAAATTACGTCATAAGATACCCGAATGAAAGTGCTGGCAACAGTTAACCATTGATTAGTTATGTAAAAAAAAGTGGGTCTGCCATTGCGCACCTTGCCGGAAGTACTTGGCAGACCCCTAAAATATGCCCTTCTGAAACACTAAACCTACCTCATCGAGTACCCGGATGGGACCAACGCTAAATAATAACCAAGATGCCTCTGATAATGGATCAAAAGGTCTGCCAGGTCTAAGCTTGCCGGAACTTAGTGTTCAAAGCATTTGAAGTTGATAGGGAGCATAATTTCACCTGAAGTCAAAATAACATTTAACATTAAAAAATAACATTTTTTAAACATTATTTTGTTTCTAATTTTATACAAAGAACAATGCCCAAAACGTCCCCACCCTTGTAGCACTTTAAAACCTATGTCAATCGAAGGATCATAACCGTCTTATCATTTTATTGTTCTACGGCGAAACTGAAATGTGCATCCGAAAAAAGTTATATCGACATGAAGGAACCGGAATCAGTCACAATACTATGTTCCCGATCACGATGGTTTTCTCTTTAATTATTACCGTGGAACGATTTTGTTCGTTCGTTGCTAATTGAGAAGCTCGTGGCTAAATAATTACAGCCGCACAGGCCGATCATTCGGGTTAAGCCGCTCTTACCGAGGTCGGTCTGTGGATGGGAAACAATCTGTCATTGTAGTTTCCTCCGTGTCTCGGAAAGCACTTAAAGCCGTTGGTTCCGGCCATCATTGTAGATCTTTGACAGTCTTTACAGTCAGAAGCTCTAAAATCTGGCCACCAGTCTTACCATGGGGTATCGTATTACCCAGTTACTGGGTTGTGGAGGTCCAATAGACAGTCGCTCTATGTAAAATACTGATATTCAGCTACATCTGGTTCAACTGGAACCCGACCCCAATATAGTTGGGAAAAGGCTAGGAAGGTGGTGGATGATTTTGTTCGGAGTTTTCAAACAACTCTTTGGGACTAAATGGTGACTTCCGCACGGAAACCACTAACTATCGGAAATGAATATCGATAGTGTGAAGTAACCATTGACCGTTTTTTAGAAAGTAATCAAATAATAATATATTTTTAAATACAAATAAAATCGTTTACTTTTTATCATAACAAATACATTATTCAGTGTTTTCAGTGTCTATTGCAATATTGTCCCAGGCACTGGCTAGCCCAACGAAATTATCTTAATACCTTCCAACCCTACAGTTCCAAACGAAACTGACGACATGTGCGCAGCCACCAATTGTCAAAAACCGGTTCCTCAAGAAAATCAGGAGACCTTAAATTCCCCACAATTCTTCAGTTCATGAAACGCCTTTCCAAGCGTTTCGTTGAATTGTGCTGCAAACACCTATCGTATCGGCCGCCCGATACGACCCATTGCGTATTAGAGTCGCTGGCCCAGACATACCCTCATCACTCCGGACACGCCGCAATCGCGGCGGTAAGACCCTTTTTGAGGAATGGCTGGAGAGGCGCCTTCGCCTAGAAATCCTTCCCTATCAAACACAGGAACCTCTCGAAACTTATGTATCCGGTGAAGACCTGCGTCAAGCGGAAGGTGAGGCCTCCGCCCGTGGCGCCTCTCCAGCCATTCCTCAAAAAGGGTCTTACCGCCGCGATTGCGGCGTGTCCGGAGTGATGAGGGTATGTCTGGGCCAGCGACTCTAATACGCAATGGGTCGTATCGGGCGGCCGATACGATAGGTGTTTGCAGCACAATTCAACGAAACGCTTGGAAAGGCGTTTCATGAACTGAAGAATTGTGGGGAATTTAAGGTCTCCTGATTTTCTTGAGGAACCGGTTTTTGACAATTGGTGGCTGCGCACATGTCGTCAGTTTCGTTTGGAACTGTAGGGTTGGAAGGTATTAAGATAATTTCGTTGGGCTAGCCAGTGCCTGGGACAATATTGCAATAGACACTGAAAACACTGAATAATGTATTTGTTATGATAAAAAGTAAACGATTTTATTTGTATTTAAAAATATATTATTATTTGATTACTTTCTAAAAAACGGTCAATGGTTACTTCACACTATCGATATTCATTTCCGATAGTTAGTGGTTTCCGTGCGGAAGTCACCATTTAGTCCCAAAGAGTTGTTTGAAAACTCCGAACAAAATCATCCACCACCTTCCTAGCCTTTTCCCAACTATATTGGGGTCGGGTTCCAGTTGAACCAGATGTAGCTGAATATCAGTATTTTACATAGAGCGACTGTCTATTGGACCTCCACAACCCAGTAACTGGGTAATACGATACCCCATGGTAAGACTGGTGGCCAGATTTTAGAGCTTCTGACTGTAAAGACTGTCAAAGATCTACAATGATGGCCGGAACCAACGGCTTTAAGTGCTTTCCGAGACACGGAGGAAACTACAATGACAGATTGTTTCCCATCCACAGACCGACCTCGGTAAGAGCGGCTTAACCCGAATGATCGGCCTGTGCGGCTGTAATTATTTAGCCACGAGCTTCTCAATTAGCAACGAACGAACAAAATCGTTCCACGGTAATAATTAAAGAGAAAACCATCGTGATCGGGAACATAGTATTGTGACTGATTCCGGTTCCTTCATGTCGATATAACTTTTTTCGGATGCACATTTCAGTTTCGCCGTAGAACAATAAAATGATAAGACGGTTATGATCCTTCGATTGACATAGGTTTTAAGGTGCTACAAGGGTGGGGACGGCGTCCATACATTTTTGAACCTTGTTCTTTATGAATATTAAATATTTTTTATCAAAACATTAAACAAAACAACAAGTGTAGAGATAAAAAATGTACATTCAAAATTTAGCAACAATCACTACGAGTTCAATATCATGCTTACAATTTATATACTTACAACTATCAAAACTTAGTTTAAGTTGGCGTTAAAATTACCCGAATTCTGTATTTATATGTAAGTATAAGGAACTAAGTAGGCTTCAGAGTGTAGAACCTGATATTGCGTAAATCATCGTAGGAACGCCGAAAGGTAGTCAACGCCTAATCAACCTGACCACCACCAGGATCTTTCTAGTCCACCGAAATCAGGTCAAAGTTTAAACGTTAATGGTTAGGTTGACTAGCCATTTACTGTCAATACCTGAGTAGGTACGATAACTGTATAAATTAAAAAAGACGAGTGTTTGCGTGTAGTTTCAGTGAATGAGATCAACGACGGGCTAGCGGAAACTGTCCTCACGGTAGGGTCTATGTTTTTTAGACCCTGCCGTAAAGATAGACCTCAGAAATTGACCGAGCAAACCTTAAACCTCATGGCTGAACGACGCTTGCTACAGTTGCAGTCTTCCGATGACGTTAAGTCATATAGGCGGCTCAATAGACCTATATCTAAGTCCTTGCGACACGATCTGCGTCTCTTTAATACGAATCGTGTTTAAGAGACCATACAGCGAAATCAAGGCTCTAAAGTGAAGTGCTTGTATAATAATGCAACCATGTCGGTCCGAGTACAGGAGCAAAGCACGAAGGCGATTCCAGTGAGAAGAGGCGTAAGACAGGACGTTATCTCCCCGAAACTGTTTACTGCCGCAATGGAAGACGCCTTCAAGCTCCTGGAATGGCAAGGACTTGGCAGCAACATCAACGGCAAATACGAGTACATCACTCACCTTCGGTTTGCCGACTACATCGTAGTCATGGCAAAGTCGATGGAGGAACTCAGCGTGATGCTCGATAGCGTCGACCGAGTTTCACAACGGTTGGGCTTGAAAATGAACATGGACAAGACGAAAATTATGTCAAATGCCATGCCCACCCCAGTCTCTGTTGGAAACTCGGTACTCGAAGTTGTTGAACATTATTATCTACTTAGGACAAGACACTAGTCCAATTAGGTAGGTCCAACTTCAAGAAAGAGGTCAACCGCCGAATCCAACTCGGTTGGGCAGCGTTCGGGAAACTACGCAATGTCTTTTCGTCCGTGCCTCAAGACAAAAGTCTTCAACCAATGTGTATTACCAGTGATGACTTACGGCACCGGAACGTGGTCTTTCAGTATCGGCCTCATCTCAAAGCTCAAAGTCGCTCAACGAACTATGGAGAGGGCTATGCTCGGTATTTCTCTGCGTGATCGAATCCGAAATAAGGAGATCCGTAGACGAACTAAAGTCACCGATATAGCCCGCCGGATTAGCAAGCTGAAGTGGCAATGGGCAGGCCATATTGCTCGCAGAGCAAATGGCTGATGGGGTCGAAAGGCACTAGAGTGGAGACCACGGACTAGATGGAAAGACGACCTTATAAAGGTCGCCGGAAGACGCTGGATGCAGATCGCTTCCAACCGGTATATTATATATATGTGGAAATCTAAAGGGGAGGCCTATGTTCAGCAGTGGACGTCCTATGACTGAGATGATGAGAAAGATCCTGGTGGTGGTCAGGTTGATTAGGCGTATTGACTACCTTTCGGCGTTCCTACGATGACTTACGCAATAACAGGTTCTACACTCGGAAGCCTACCTACTTAGTTCCCTAAACCTACATATACATATACATACAGAATTCAGGTAATTTTAATCCCAACTTAAACTAAGTTTTGATAGTTGTAAGTATATAAATTGTAAGCATGATATTGAACTCATAGTGATTGTTGCTAAATTTTGAATGTACATTTTTTATCTCTACACTTGTTGTTTTGTTTAATGTTTTGAAAAAAAATATTTAATATTCATAAATTTGTATAAAATTAGAAACAAAATAATGTTTAAAAAATGTTATTTTTTTAATGTTAAATTTTATTTTGACTTCAGGTGAAATTATGCTCCCTATCAACTTCAAATGCTTTGAACACTAAGTTCCGGCAAGCTTAGACCTGGCAGACCTTTTGATCCATTATCAGAGGCATCTTGGTTATTATTTAGCGTTGGTCCCATCCGGGTACTCGATGAGGTAGGTTTAGTGTTTCAGAAGGGCATATTTTAGGGCTCTGCCAAGTACTTCCGGCAAGGTGCGCAATGGCAGACCCACTTTTTTTTACATAACTAATCAATGGTTAACTGCTGCCAGCACTTTCATTCGGGTATCTTATGACGTAATTTTTACTAAAAAATTACGTCAAAAAATCTCGATTATTTCTATGACCCGGCAGGATCGGCTCTGGCAGACCTGATTTTTTTTAAGTGTTTAGGTGTCGGTTCTATACATAGCATATTGGGGTAGCCGATAAGGTAGGTATTTTTGCAGCCGGCTCTCGCACTATTATTAGATTTTTCTAGAAAGGAGCAAACTACCGGGTTAATCAAGAATTGGAAACGTATTACATGTCTCCAAACGTTACATAACTGCCATTCTGACCTAAATAATAATCCTCGGATTCAAGAACAGGATAAAAAGCTAGAAATCATTTTATTAAAAACTTCTTGTCTTACAATATGGTCAGGTAGAAGAACAACTCTAAAATGAGGCTTTCGTTTTTCCATTACAGATTTAAATAATGATTTTATAATTTTACCTCTGTATTCATAAAATCGAAATTCACACAAACATACACTCTAAATTGAACAAAAAGAATTGTAATTTGCTATGTGAATACTGTTATATTGTTCAGTTTATATATTAGTAGGTGTTACTTTTGGAAGAACATTGTTTTGTTGATGTGTACCGTTTGCATTACGGTGGTCATAGAATAATTTTGATTGGTTTGTTACACCGTATAACGCAGGCTACTCCGGTATTCTTACTTAATTACAGAACCATTCCATTATGATTAAGGATTCTGCAAAAGCATTTGATAGAGTCAATCATTAGTTCACGCCCATTAAAATGATTACATTATTATCTGTTAAGTTTTAATACCCAAGGGGGCGAGCTTGTCTTCAACCACGCACTGCCACTGACATTCTGCTGCAAAAACCCAATAACACCTTTGCCAGTCCTGGGTGTCGAGTCTGCTAATTATTAGTCAGAATGGCGCCACAATGGCGTTTCAATTGTAGTGCTTATTCGAACCAGGAGTAAAAAATGGTTCGAATAAGCACTACAATTGAAACGCCATTATGGCGCCATAATGGCGTTTCAATTGTAGTGCTTATTCGAACCAGCAGTAAAAAATGGTTCGAATAAGCACTACAATTGAAACGCCATTGTGGCGCCATTCTGACTAATAATTAGCAGACTCGACACCCTGGAAACCGAACTGACCTCATGGTTGGCAGTCGTGCTTGCGACTACGATCAACAAGACAGTGTAATGTAAATACTAAACAAAACAACATAGTGATTGTGATGCGGAAAGGATTTTTGTACTTTATTACTTATTAGATATTAACAGCATGAAATAGGTAGTAGTTGTAATAAGTAGTCATATTTTATTCACAGATGATATCAAAGAACTATATTAAGAGCCTTTCAGAACAGTTTATTTTCGTCTCTCGAACCTTTATTCTGTAATTGACCTGCAAACACTTTGCTTACAGCAATTCAGCATAGAATGTGTATTACTATTATCTAATGAATGACGACAATATAGATAAACAGGTATAGGCGTAGTACTATTATATATTCTGTGGTATAGGTAAGTATATACAGAATTTGTGTTTTTTTTTTCATTATCAACTTCTTCGAATCCTCGGCAGGATTTTTTTCTAAAACCTTCAACAAATCCAATTCGTACCTCGGAAACCACGTAAAGCTCTAAAGTCTGACAACTAGTCTTACCATGGGGTATCGTATTATCCAGTTATTGGGTTGTGGAGGTCCGATAGGCAGTCCCTCCATGTAAAATACTGATACTCAGCTGCATCTGGTTCGACTGGAAGCCGACCCCAATATACTTAGTTGGGAAAAGGCTAGGCAGATGATGTTCAGTTGGAAAATTCACCTTGTAGGGTCGACTGGGTACGGTTGTGACAATTTTCGGTTAGGGGCCAATAATTTTGTTAGTGTGGTAATTAGATGCATACCTATACTGAGGATATTCACCTCAATCTATCTAATTAATTACCGTACGTCATTATGTCCAGGTGTTTTGAACTTATTAGGTATTGTATGTTAACAAAAAGAGATATAGACTTGCTGCGACACAAATCACGGCTTGATAACAAAAAGATTATTGTTCCATTTTAATCTACAAATGCTTGGATTAGCAGTTAATGATGATGAATGAAGATAATCGCAGATAATAAATAGAAGAGCGAAAAACCCGGGCCGGTCAAATTCAAAAAAAGGATAACGTACGTAACATGTTCTAAAGTTAAATTGTTTTATTTGTTACTTATATTTAAAACACATATTTATTTATTTTTTTATAAAGGATTTATAATTGTTAGTTTTCCTTCTATAATATTGTTTATTGTATTACAGAAAATGAAACTATTGTGCTTTGTGACGTTACTTGTATGTGCGTTCGCACACGGCGCTAATGTGGACTTTGAAGATCTGCCCCTTGGTGAGTTTGAACAGGTTACCTATTAAACTTGAAGATAATAATATTAAATAATATAGCTGAGCTTATTGTAATTGCACTTAATCAAAACTGTGATCCCTAAGGATTAGGAAAGAGGGACCTAATGGTGAACCCTGTCGTACTCCCACGTTATAATATTTGACTAGTCGAATCTAGGTACACAATTAAAAAAGACTAACTAAAGTTTTAAAGTCCGAACGTTTGGTTGAAGAGAGTAATTTTCTAATAACTTCAGAATTACTAAAGCCTCATTTAGACGATGCAAGAACTCGCACGCGAGTTGCGTTACATTACGGACTTTTTAGGTACAACGAATTCAGTTGATCAAACACACACTGCAATGTAGTGAAACTCGCATACGAGTTCTTGCTCCGTCTAAATGAGGCTTAAAGCTAGTTCCAGATAATTAAAAAAAAGAATAAGTATATCCAGACATAGGCGGTTTCATCCGTTGCTCGGCTCCCTATGTTTACATTGTAATGTTGAATAACCTACAATATTCGTCGAGAATACAGCTATTAAATTCAAAAATATTTTTTAAAATCGTACTGGTAGTTGCAGAGATATGTGCATTCAAACAAACAAAATACGTACCGTACCTCTCTATAATGTTAACGTTAAAGTAGGTAGGCTTACTTTTTCTTTACGTGGTCAAATAATCAAATGAGTCCGAACTCAGGGCAGGGCGGGAGGGACTGTCAGACTCGTACTGAACAAAATCCATGGTGTTCTTCAATAGCCCTTTATGTTCCGGGGTCCCAGTAATGAGATAAGTCCCGCGACCCCGGCAGGCTTTGGCCCTCTAGAGCCCCCCCGTCATCATGCTGACACTCTACTTAGGGTAGTTTTTAGAATACTTACAATTAACTTAACTTTTTTCATCATAGTGGAAACCGCTGAAAATCATTTGGAAGACCTCCACCTGGAACTCGACCTCTTATCAAGAGATCATGCTGTAACTGAAGATGATAAGCTGCTTATATCAGAGATCCAGACTTTAGACACACAGACCCGGAGCGTGGTCGCTGATGCCATCGCTGAGATGATCGAAGGCTTCAGGGATGTCGTCATCAATGGGAACGATGACTTGCCCCCACTAGACCCCCTCGATATACCCCTCATTGGACCCTTCGAATATAAAGCTCCCGCGTAAGTTTTTTGAATTATTGTCTGAATATCATGAGCGGAGCATGCAATTACAGTGATTTTATCGAACACTGTCTTATGCTCCATGTTAAAAACAACCTGCGATCATGGCGCTTGCTACAGCTTCTACAAGCTGGAACAATCACGCAAGAATCACTTCCAAGGAATAATCACGGAAGATAACCCTTAAGAGACAGCATAAATAAGTGATCTTATCGTACGTATCTAATTTGAAAAACCAGTTATTATCTTAGTCACCTGATTTCTTTTTGGTTCCATTTGAAGTTCATTACATAGAAAGTATTGTTAACCGATATTTTTGTATGTGCAGCACGACAGCCACAGTATCGATCAAAGACTTCGAGATGGAAGGTCTCCGCTGGTACGTGCTGGACTCCATCACCTTCAACACGCTCCGACTTGCTTTCTCAGCACACATTACTATCCCCCGGATTTATATTACTGGTAAGTTATCATAAATTGGTAAAACAAAACATCATCATATTGGTAAAACAAAATATCATATTATGATAATTATCAGCAGGATGTTTTGTTGTACCTAAACTAAACCTAAACCTAAACCTAAAACCTACCTAAACTTATATCTACGGAATAAGCCGATGATGTCAATAGTAATTTTTTAACTCGAGCTTATACTCGTAGATAGATGAGCTCTCTGGCTGCCTTCGACGTCTTAAAGGGAGATTAGATTCACTGTGGATAGAGATGGCGGTAGACGACTTGTACAGTTCTGTCTTCATCAGCTTTAAGACGCCCCTGTTAACTGAACCAGCGATGAAAAGTAAAAGTACCTATACCTACCAATAATTCGATTGTGTCCATCCATCTCATCAACTTAATTTTTAAAGGTAACAATGAATAGAGCAAAATTATCTTGACGTCAACTATTTTACGTCACAAGAAACTAAAAACAATAAAAAAGCCAATAGCTTGATAAAATCTGAGATAGTAATTATTATGTTCCTTAATACATAAGCCCTTTAGCAGTATCTATAGAATCTGGAGTATTAAAATATTAAATAATGTTATTATCATGTTATCAGGTGGCTACGAGGCCCGCGCAAGAATTGTTCTTCTTAGCCACACGGCTACCGGTGGATTCAGGTATGAACCGTTAATTTTCTGGTTGTAAGTCTCTGTTACACTTCCAAGTTAGCGATAGGGATGCCCTAAGGATTTAGCTGTCGTGTCACAATGGGTCGGCCGAGATGTGACAACATTGAAACTATATTTGAGACAGACAGGGATCCCTATACAAAAGAAGTGAAAAACTTACAACCTAACCAAACCCAACCTATCTTAAGTACTTAGTCAAATTAGGATGATAATGAATAACTTTTTGATTTGAAAGCCCATATTCAATGAGACTGTCCTCAAAGACGCTCGCCGCAGTATCAGGTTCACCAACGAGTCTCGTAGATAATAATTGGTGATCTTATCTATTTGTGGTTTGCCACTGATCGTGTACCTATTTTTTATTTACCTACATTGCGGGAAAAAGTACTGGATAATACAAAACTACTGGACAGTTGTCGCAAACGAGAGTCATCTAAATATATGTATATAACTCAAAGGTGACTGACTGACATAGTGATCTATCAACGCACAGCCCAATAACCACTGGACGGATCGGGCTGAAATTTGGCATGCAGGTAGGTGTTATGACGTAGGCATCCGCTAAGAAAGGACTTTGATCAATTCTACCCCCGAGGAGATAAAATAGGGGAAGAAAGTTTGTATGAAACTTTGTTAATTTGATAAAAAATACATTGTTAAGTTCCGACATCCACGCGAACGAAGTCGCGGGCACAGCTAGTCAACCTATAACATTAATTTTATAACATCCTACAGGATCTTTGCCCACCGCATCGAGGTCGGTATGGACATGAGGTTGGGCACCAATCTCTTCGGAGGACATCTGATTCTTCGTGAATTGAACATCAAAATCGACATCCACGACACTCATGTAAGCTAAAATGTTTTACCCAATTTTTCATATTTAAAAAACCGTCTTGAATGTAATCGTATCTTCATCGGACTCGGTAACATCATTTTTTTTTTTAGATATGCTATAAGTTAGTTGAACAACTGGGTGGACCGTGGAATGTGGGCTAATAGCACGCGTCGACAATGCATCAATCTTTTTTTTTCTGCTCTTAAAAAAGTGTGAAGAATAGAAATAGTTTGCACTCAGTATTGGGTAATACTGAGTGCAAACTTTCTATTCTTCACACTTTTGCTGGTGTTATTGTTACGGCTATCAATTACTGATTAGCATAGTTGTTGATAACGTTATTTTTATTATTCTCTAGATTCAATTCCACGGCATGACTGGCTCCAGCATTATCAACGCCTTCATCAACAATTACGTTCAGAACCTCACGCAGGCGGTGATCCAGGCTGAGATGGAGAATGTTAGCCAAGTGCTCAGCGAAGAGCTCTTCGACGTCATCAACGAAGTTCTTAAGGAATACACCATCAGCGATATCTTAGGATAGTTAAGAGACTGACATGCATAGGAACAAGGACCGAATTTCAATAGGTACTCATCACTTTATTTTGTTATAAGAAATAAAATAATTAAGGACGTATAAAATCTTCAATTCAAAAAAACGGGTTACTTATTTTTTGCTTCCGTGTGTTCCTTTTCACAGGGCTGTGTGACCAGTGTGACCTGCTTTTAAAAGCGACGGTTACGGTTGGGTTATCATGTCATAAAAATAGGTTATAGATACCTACTCGTATCTGTAGATATCAGGGTGATTTGTAATTTGATGCGGTCCTTGAAATGGGTGATACTAGGCCTTATTTGCAACAATTTTAACCCCGACAACATGGGGTCTAAACTGACTGGTTTTGGAGATTTCGAACTTTTAAGATTTTTCGAAACCACCTCTCCCTCATTTAGTGCAATTATTGTTAGAAAGTAATGATGGTGACCACTTAGAATTTAAACTTTTCTGATAGAATATGAACGACTGAATCTACGAGTGGTTAATTAATACAAGTTTGTTATAAAACTAATCATATCTTGAAAAGTTATGTGTCATAAAGTTTCTGTTTTGAAGTTTTCTGAAAACTTCCCTTGTTTTTCAAAGCATATTCTCAAAATAAATGTGTAAAAGTAAATGTGACACTTGGTTGTTAAATTACAGAAGAAACTTTCTTGTCTCACTATCTAAAATTGTGCCACGGTACCCACTTTTAGTTAGTGTCTTACCAGAAAATTAAGGTTGTTACTGACAAGGTAGTAAGTAAATGAACGAGAATCGGTAATATTTTTTTTTTTTGACTCAACATTTTTTTTCTGGGATTTTTGTCCAAAATTTATCTGATATAGGTACTCATAATATTAGCTTTTTGAGTCAATGCGCTAAATCCTGGTCCGATCATCATCATATCAGGCAAGAACGGTCTTTATCTGGAGTATTTTTACCTTTGGAAAAGATAGTCAAACCATCAATAATCTTCCACTTGAAACAGAAGGATAAACACAGAATGATTGTAAGCTCTGGTTTCACAAAAAAGAAACAAACTGACGTGCATAAAAGTTAGGTCACCCTACTGGTAAGCACCGGTAAAATACTCCGATATAATAATAGCCGATTTTGCCTGATGTGATCGACTAACGCATTACGAATTTAGCGCATTGACCCAAAAAGCTAATATCAGATATTACAGCAAAAAAATTTGGGTCCAAAAAAATCATTACCTATTCTCGTTGATTTACTACCTTTTCAGTAACAACCCTTTTTCTGGTAAGACACAAACTAAAAGTACGGGTACGCGTGGCACCATTTTAGAAAGGTACCTAATGAGACAAGTGTCATACATTTATTTTGAAAAATATGCTTTGAAATATCGCACACCCAGGCCAATAAAGGCGTAAGTGGAATTCACTAACTTTACAGGGGAGCAAAAAAACTGTTTAACCAGGTATATCTACTTTGTTTTTGACTCTATGATCTATTGTTATATATCAAAAAATAGTAAAAAAAACAACCTTTTTTTTGTTTACATTCGAAACACCTTAAATTAAATTGGTAATCAGTATTTAATGTTTAAAGTTTTACAGATGTTTTCCTGATTTATTTAAGACCAATCCTCAAATGTAATGTTTTTTATTCTAATCATCGCTTTCTAAATATTTTTAATACTGTAACTACTCATGCTTACGTCTGTTACGAAGTTCTATACTATGATAAAATACAGAGGCTAAGTACTGCTTAAGCCCTTTTTTGCTTAATTTTATTTTACTTATCGAATTTTAAGATGCATTTACAGCTTTGTTTGTTAAAAAATAAAAGTAAAATATAGTTTTAAGTCTAAATACGGCCTTTTTATAACAGTATGTTCAATTAAACCATAACTGTAAGTAATATTAAGTTTCTAGGTAAAATATATTTCAGTGGTGTAATAAAAAAGGTTTTTAGAAAATTGCACTTTATTATAATAATAGTTATAACAGAACAGAATAATAGTGATAAAAGATAATTAAATTAACAGTGAATTATAATTTTAATTTTGTAATTAAATCAGAACGGTAACTAAATAGAAATTCTTATTAAGACCTCAAAATATTAAAATTAATAATCACAACAAAAATCTTAAAATTATTATTATTATACCAATTACTAAACATTCACACAAAAGAATATTAATCATATTAGTATTGAAAAAAAACCCCAAGTGCCCGGCGACTCCAGCAGTTGTGCTGGCGTAGACGGGCGCGAGCACAGCCCTGGTGTCAGGGGAGCTAAGAATCTCCGGCGAGATATTCGACTAACCGTCAAACGATAATTACGGCAAATTACATAAAGGACTCCGGTACACTCAACATTCTTACATACAATGTTCGGACGCTGCTGAAAGATGAGCGGTTGATTGAGCTTGTAAATGCCCTAAAGGATATTAGTTGGGACATTTTGCGACTTTCAGAAGTGAGACGAGAAGGTGAGCAAACAGAGGAAAGAGACGATGCCGTGTTCTTCCACTTCGGTGAAACCAGTGGCCAACACGGACCACACGGAGTGGGGTTCATGGTGGCAAAGAAGTGGAAGGACAACATAATTGAATTTTTAGGATACTCTGAACGTGTCGCTGTGCTCAAGTTCCAACTAACACCTACCAAAACTCTAACTCTTGTTCAGGTATATACACCAACATCTACATATTCAGATAAAGATGTAGAAGATGTTTACGATCTTGTTAATAGAGCATGCGACGAAAATAAAGGCACCTGGAACATGGTTATTAGTGACTTTAATGCAAAAGTGGGACGAAGGCAAGAACTGGACAGTGGTGACACAGTTGGTAGTTTTGGGTTAGGAGATCGAAACGAGCGAGGCGCTCGACTCACCCAATTTGCCTTTGGACAGAGCATGCACATAGTCAACAGTTTCTATATGAAGTAACCGCAAAGACGATGGACCTGGGTGTCACCAGATGGCATCACGCACAACGAAATCGACTACATCTTGTCATCAGATAGATATATTATTAAAAATATTAATGTCATAAACAGGATCAAATATAGTTCAGACCATACTCAGACACCCATTTGTGTTAAAATCTGACTAGATTTTAAAATCCATCGAGCCAAATTATTTATAAAACAAATTAAAAGACTGTCTAAAGAAACCCTCGTTAATAACTTCCAACATTTCAACCAGGAACTGTCTAATTATTTTAAGGAATTTGAAATCGATGAAACAGACGCAGAAAAACAATACAATGCAATAGTTACCGAAATAAACAATACCTACAAAACCATAAAAAATAAACCCAGAAATAGAAACAAATTATCCTTCCAAGGTCTCGATTTTATAGAACAACGAACAAATAGGAGCATCACACTACAGAGCAATAGATATAAACAAGTTAAACGAAGCATAAGAAAAGATCTTAGAAATCTGAATACACATTTGGTAAGAACTGCATTAGAAAACCATACATCCCTAAGAATTTTGAAACATGGAGTTACTTTCCGGGAAAACTTGGATTAATAGCTAAGTGGATGATTAAGGCGTAAAACATTACAATAGAGGTAAAATCATGGAAATTGCCACAAAATTTTATAAATCATTATATTCCAAGCATCCACCATACGATAACTATACTGAATATAATCTATCCGATTCCATCCCCCCCATAAATGGTTATGAATTGCACAAAGCGCTTGCTACTATGCGCTACAATAAAAGTCCTGGAGAAGATGGAATTACCACAGAAGCACTCAAAATAGGATCTTCCACTCTGTTTCCCCACCTTACTAACCTATTTAACACCATTTTACGAGAGGGGGCCCCGTCAGTATGCTGACGCTCTTTGAGGCGCGCGTGGGACACAACACGCCGTCGACCCGGGCATGTTCCATGGTCGGGCAAGGAGTTGCCCTTTACTCGCTGCCCGCATGCCCGCGCCTACGGTGGCCGGAGATCGTCTTGCGACGTCCGTCGCCGTGGGCGTCCACCACAGCGGGTGGGACGGAGGGAGGACACTGTCCTCTCTCTCACGCGGCCCGCCTCCTCCTTCGCGAGCATTACTGCTTCGCAGAAGGAGGCGACCGCTTCCCACTCCGTCTCGCCTCGCAGCATGGCCGCGACCAATGCTGGGCGCGAGAAGTCTCCGCCTATCGCTGCCATGAGGACACGTCGGTGCTCTGCCCAAGCGGGGCAGTCCTGCACCGTATGCTCCACCGTGTCCTCCGGGCGATCTTCGCAGTGGTGACACCCAGGCGTTTCCTCCTTCCGCATCAGACACAGGTACCTCCCGAAGCATCCGTGCCCGGTGAGGACCTGCGTCAGGCGGAAAGTAAGGACGCCATGACGTCTCTCCAGCCACTCCTCAAAGAGGGGTCTTACCGCCGCAATTGCGGCGTGCCCGTCACCAGCGCACTTGAGGAGATATTTAAAACTCTGGCAGCCTCTTGGGCGACTAAAGGTATCGAAATCGGCAATAAGAGGCTGACAAACCTCCGTTTTGCCGATGACATTGTTCTTTTTGCCCCTACAGCTTTTGAACTACAAACCATGCTCCAAGAACTGAGCACGGCTAGCTCCTTGGTGGGACTTGCGATGAATCGGTCTAAAACACAAATAATGACAAACAGCACTAAGCGTAGGGTCGAGGTAGATGGGCAGGATATTAAATATGTCGATGAGTATATCTACTTGGGCCAGTTAGTATCTTTCGAAAACAGGCAAGAAAGAGAAATCGATCGCCGAATCGAAAACGCCTGGAAAAGCTACTGGTCCAAGAAGACGCTTATGAAGGGTGATTTACCAATCTCCCTAAAGCGCAAACTCATCGACATGTGCATCCTGCCCGTCCTAATCTACGGTGCTCAAACCTGATCGCTTACCGAGTCGCAGAGGTACCGCCTTGGAGTCTGCCAAAGGGCAATGGAACGCAGCATTCTGGGCATCAAACGACAGGACAGAGTTCGCAACACCACGATACGTTCTGTTATACCCCTGCTATATTAGGCCCTTAAGGCTAGATCAGCACCCCTACCTAAGCATCATGCTTAGGTCATCATTATGCAATTTGCCTTACGCGTCCCTATGTTGCGCGCTTCAGTCTACTCCCGACCTCGGTCATAAGCGGTTGCCTAAAGATCTTTTAATCTTCAAGTTTTTGTAAAGTGGTTAATCAATAAACCCTTTCCTTTAAATCAAAACGTCTTTTTTTTAAAAAAGACATTTCTCCAAGGCCGTATAACATTTTGGTGGCAGCGCTGGGATCCGAAAATCTCCAGTGCCCGGCAACCGCTACGTAGACTCCGGATCCGTACCAGAAAACCTAACTTTTATGTGATAAGTGCATATCGAAATCCAGTGCTAAAAGTGCATATCGAAATCCAGTGCTAAAAACGCATGTCAAAATCCAGTGCTATAAGTGCATAATTCAAAATCCAGTGCAAAAAGTGCATAATTCAAAATCCAGTGCTCAAGTGAAGTGCTACCTCCGATCATCTGAAATGGAAGTGTCGTATCCCTCATCGCGAATACTTACCCTTTTCTCCGTCATCGTCGTCGTCACGAAAAGTGCCGATACCTGTGGGAAGACTCCCACAGACTCTCTTCGCTTCAAGGTCATCCGAGATTTAAATCGAATCTCATTTCGTCGCCTCCCGGTGCGCAGTCGCACCACCTTATCAATCGGAATGTTCCTGTTCGCCGTTATCGTCGCCGCCTACGCGTCATTCCTGTGAGTCTTTGGTCATTGTTTAGTCTAAGTTTTAAATACCAGTGATTCTCAACCTCTTAATCTTAAACTGTTATTTTGTATCTAGGTGGATGCTGACAGTTTGTTAATGAAAACTTATGATATACTGTGTCTTCACTCGTTTTATAAATAGTTCTGGAACATTTTATTATGAAAAAAGCACCTAAGTCAGAAGACAGTAAAACACCACTTACTTTAATTATTCCAGAACCCGAAAAACTAGTAAGTGATAGCGAAATCGTGAAGTCACCCATCACTTCTCCTCGCGTAACTAGGCAAACCAAAGCTTTCCTCACAATGTCAGAAATCGATTTAAATATCTTATTCAAATTCATAAAACCTTATGACGGTAAACGGGAAACCCTAAATTCATTCCTCGTGAACTGCGACAATGCTTATGACCTTGCTTCAGAATCTCAGAAGCTAATCCTTTTTAAATTCATTCTCAGCCAATTAAATGGCAAAGCAGAAACCGCCTGCTCAATTAAAGATTTTTCTTCATGGGAGCAACTTAAAGACTTCCTAAAAACGCAATTTAGTGAACGCAAACACTATTCCCATCTCCTGACTGACCTTCAAGAAAGTAAACAAGATCAGTCAGAAAACGTAAGCCAATACGCATTACGCGTTGAAACCTACCTCTCACAACTTCTTACGGAAATATCCTTTTCTAACACCAAAGCCAAAGAGCTACCTGGCCGCACAGCCGCCATGGAGGACCTCGCCCTCCATCATTTCCTCATGGGATTGCATCCCAGAATTTCAAACATCGTGAGATGTAGGGGACCTAAAACCCTAAATGAAGCCAATAATTTAGCCGTATCTGAAGAACGGATACGACAAACGTTATATAAACGTCCACAACTGGAACAAAAAACCAGTAAGTCAGCTAATGCCAAACCAAATCCAAACAATTCTCAGAAACCACAAAGTGTTTCTCAAACTTCTTCTAATGTCGTGTGCCGCTACTGTAAAATTCCAGGCCACGATATATCCAATTGCAAGAAACGGGAATTCAACAATCGGAAAACCCAAAACGCAACCAAACCACCTACTCAGGTGAATTCAGTTGAACAAACTGACGAATCAGGTCTCATAGAAGACGAAGATTCCGATACTTTAAACGAGTAAAAGTCTCGAATCGGTATCGCGCGAGACAGTATCCAGAAGCCGATACCTGTCATCCTCCTAAATCTTCAAAATCCAGGGACCACACGGGTAACCAGCCCCAAATAAGCGCCCAATCTTCTAATTCCATGACTAACCGACAGGGTAACCAGCCCCAAACTGACAGTCAATCTTCTAATTCCATGACTAACCGACAGGGTAACCAGCCCCAAACTGACAGTCAATCTTCTATTTCCATGACTAATCGACAGGGTAACCAGCCCCAAACTGACAGTCAATCTTCTATTTCCATGACTAATCGACAGGGTAACCAGCCCCAAACTGACAGTCAATCTTCTATTTCCATGACTAATCGACAGGGTAACCAGCCCCAAACTGACAGTCAATCTTCTATTCCCATGACTAATCGACAGGGTAACCAGCCCCAAACCGACAGTCAACCTACTAACTCTACTAATTCTAAGACCAATCAACAGGGTAATAAGCCCCAAACAGACGGTCGATCAAACAATTCTAATTCTAACTCTCAATCCAATACTATATCTACTAAATCCAACAAGATTTATGAAATTAATCTTGACACAACTAAAAGGTTATTACCTCATATTCTGGTTGAATCCCAGATATCCCATATCCCACTGTCTCTCCTAGTAGACTCAGGTTCTGCTATATGCCTGTTAAAAGAGTCCAGTATCAATAAAACCCAGAGACTCGTCAAGGAACCCATTAAACTAAAAGGCATTGACCCTGGTGATGAACCAACACCAACCGAAGGTCACTTCCAACTCAAACTAAAACTAGGCGGGAAACATTCAGCCACATTCAAATTTCATGTTGTAAAAAACATCAACTTACCTTATGACGGTATAATAGGTACCGATTTTCTAACGGCCTTTGGCTGCAAAATCGATTACATCCAGGATACCCTCAAAATAGGGAACCTGAACCTCAAACTACATTTTTCTGATCCCTGCTATTTAATTCCTCCCCGAATGGAAACAGTCATCGAATGTTCAGTTCGGAATACCAACCTGACGGAAGGTATCATAATCGATCAGCGTCTCTCTGAAGACTTGTTGATAGCCAATTGCATCGTCAAGGTCAAAGGCAACAACCGCGTCAATTTGACCGTTGCCAACATCTCTGAAGTGCCCATAACTGTCAAATCGAATCTAAATCTCGATATTATGCCTCTACCCTCTATTGCATTCCAAACCTTTGACAACTCCCAAAAAACTACAACCTCAAGAAGCAATGAGGTTATCAAATCATTAAGAACAGATCATCTCAACCAAGAGGAATCCGAAACTCTCCTCGAACTCTGCGCTCAATACTCCGACATCTTCCATTTACCTGATGATCAGCTAACGCATACTGATGCAATTGAACACAAAATTAAAACCACATCAGATAGCCCTATTCACGTGAAAACGTACAGATTCCCCGAGTGTCACAAAAAGGAAGTCGACACTCAAATCGAAAAAATGCTAAAACAAGGCATAATAAAATCTTCTATGTCCCCTTGGTCCTCACCAATTTGGGTAGTACCAAAAAAACTTGATGCATCCGGCCAAAGAAAATGGCGCGTCGTAATCGATTACCGCAAACTCAACGACGTGACCATCGGTGAAACCTACCCTATCCCGCAAATAGCGGAAATTCTTGACCAACTAGGGCATAGTAAATATTTCTCTACTCTAGATCTTACATCCGGGTTTCACCAAATTCCTATTTCCTCCGAAGATGCACTTAAAACAGCCTTTTCCGTGCCCCAGGGACATTACCAATTTAACCGAATGCCATTCGGACTTAAAAATGCCCCATCAACGTTTCAAAAATTAATGAATAATTGCCTCGCTGGCCTTCAAGGAACAAGATGTTTCGTTTACTTAGATGACATTGTTATCTATTCGTATGACTTACAGTCCCATATTAATAACCTAAAAGCTGTATTTGAAAGGCTCCGCCAATTCAATTTAAAATTACAGCCAGACAAGTGTGAATTTCTCCGGAAGGAAGTCACTTATTTAGGTCACATCATAAGTGAAGATGGTGTCAGACCAAATCCCGAGAAAATTAAAGCCGTAAAAGATTTTCCAATTCCAAAATCACCTAAGGATATTAAATCTTTCTTAGGGTTAGTATCATACTATAGAAGATTTATACCCAACCTTGCTAAACTAGCAAAACCTCTTACATCCTTATTAAAAAAGGATACTCCATTCAAGTGGCAAAATGAACAACAGCTTGCCTTTGAATCCTTAAAAAATAAACTAATCTCTGCTCCAATCCTTGCATATCCCGATTTCACCCAACCTTTCCTCCTAACCTGTGACGCCTCTAATTACGCTATCTCTGCCATTTTGTCCCAGGGAATTATCGGACAAGACCGTCCTGTTGCGTATGCTTCACGCACTCTTAATAAGGCAGAGTGCAATTACAGTGTCATAGATAAAGAATGCTTAGCCATAATATTTGGCACTAAAATATTCAGACCCTACTTATACGGCCATCAATTCACAATTTTAACAGATCACAAGCCATTACAATGGCTGTTTAATTGCAAAGACCCGGGATCTAGACTCATCCGCTGGCGTTTACAGCTAGAGGAATTTGAGTACAAAATTCAATATAAAAAGGGTAAAATCAATGCTAATGCCGACGCCTTGTCTCGATTCCCTGTCAATCCTGTCAATCCTGAAAATGCCCAAGAATCAAATCCTAATCCAGAATTGGATCCCTCTCATAATATAGATAGTGATCTAATGGACTTACTAATATCCCCACCGTCCTTTAACTCTGACGAGTTCGGTCTAGATAACGTCGGAAATGACCTATCCGACTTACCTGAGCTGCAAGAACTTGCAACCGACGAAATACCAACTCTCGATGATCAACCTGAAACCTCTCCACAACCATCGACGAGTGCATGTCCAAACTTACCTGCTGATAATTATAACACATTCCTGAAAGCAATGGTAGATAAAAATAAATCATACAACACAGAAATCTTAGAGCACAATGAAAGCCTCCTAAAATCTTCGTCTAAGGTCATACTCATACCTACTGCTATCGATTTAGACGAATCAAACCCTTATGTACAAGAAATATTAGACAATTTCGAAAATAGCGAAGATATAATTAACACTGAAAAGGAGTTATATTATTACCAAAAACTCACGCTAAACAATAAAACATTTTATTTCCTGTTCATAAAGGTTCATCATTTTGATGAATCATCATATACTGAAATTTTCGAAACACTGAAACATGTTAAAAACGAGATAATTACAAGTGGAGATATAAATGAAATTGCTATATCCGATTTGAAAAACCCATTTGAAAAACACTCTTTCATTAAAATTTATAATATCCTTACTTACCTTTTCCATGATACTAATATCAAAATTCATATATACCATAACAGTATTATGTATCCGACTCCCACTGAAATTAAGAAAATCCTACACGATAATCATGATATCCCAATAGCGGGTCACTTGGGATCCACTCGCATGTATAATAGGATCAAAGAATCCTACTACTGGAAAGGCATGCGCAGTGACATAGAATCTTACGTCAAACAATGTAAATCGTGTCAAGAAAATAAGGCTCTGAGAAAAATAAACCGCAGCCCTATGCAAATTACTAGTTCTTCTACTAAACCATTTGAACGAATCTCTTTAGACATCGTAGGCCCACTGCCTGAAGCAGGACCTGCTAAACTAAAATATATACTTACAATACAAGATGATTTAACTAAATTCTCTTCCGCCTATCCTATCCGTAGTACTACAGCTGAAGAAACTTCAGAATGCTTACTCCATTATATATCTATTTTTGGTATCCCCAAAATAATTCTTACCGACCAGGGCACCAACTTTACATCAGACCTATTTAAAAAGACCTGTGAATTCCTAAAGATAAAAAATCTTTGGTCGTCGCCATATCACCCTCAAACACAGGGCGCCCTGGAAAGAAGTCACTCTACTCTTAAAGAGTATTTAAAATCCTATATTAATGACGAACAAACAAACTGGCCCCGTTACATCTATACAGCTATGCTCGCCTATAATACCAGCATCCACACTACTACGCATTACTCACCTTATGAACTCATGTTCGGAACTAAACCATTCATCCCCAACTCTGTTTACGACGGAAACCTTGGTGCAACTTACCCGGATTATGTCCGTATGCTCCAAGGTCGACTGAAATGTTCACGAGAGAAAGCATTAGACTTTATAAAAAGATCTAAAGAGACCTCTAAAACTTATTATGACACTCATACTCGCCCTATCCAGTATAAGGTTGGCGACTATGTATACCTCAAAAACCATTTGAGACTACGCAAGGCTCTCTCTCCTATCTGGAAGGGGCCCTATAAGATAGTTAAAATCAATGGTAGAAACACACTTACCTTACTTATTAACCGACGTCACGTCACCCATCACTTTGATGAAGTGAAACCAGCTGATGTCGAAACAAACCTGTAAAAAGGAATAAAATAAGTTTTAGTTAGTTTAGATATACACTAGGATACTACATACATAGGATAACTTACCTTAGTTGATAACACTAGCTACGAGTATTATTTACAGTCCGATGAGAAACGGATGACTTCACTGATGAAAGAAAATATTTTAATTACCACTTCCGTAATAAAATGTTTCAACAATACTTTGAATAAAATAAAAAACTAATTAAGTAAATCTAAATGAAGCTATCGACAACCTCTCAGTAAATATAAAAAAAAAAATCTGCAATTACCAATGGACTTCATAAATTAACTAAAGTCAACAGGATTCTGAATGTATCGGAATTATTAATACCTACCTTGTCATTCCAATTGGAAGATATAATTAATGCCATTCATATAAGTAGCCAAAACATATTATTATTACACCCGTCTATTATGACGCCCACACAATTACATAGAGAGCTTGCCGATAACTACAGACATTTGCCAAGCGACCTTGAGCTGCCTGTAACCTTAGAGATTAAGTCAGTACATTTTAATCTTAAGTATTTCTAAGTTGTCATGTCATTATATTATTAATAAGTTAATATTTGTACTACAAGTGCCACTGGTCAACATCAAAGAATACATTATTGTTTCACAACATTGCTCTCCCAACTCCGCACAGTACCAAGGCATCGAATTCGTTTAGTTTAATTATACCTAGTACTAAATACAATAGCAATGACCAAAGACAAATATTAATACTGCGTTTAAAAGGATCTAGAACAGTGTAAAATAATCGGACCCGGTAATTATAATATCTGTGACGTAGAAAATGTTTATTCTACTGAAGCAAAACTCTTACCTGTGAAAGTGAACTTTTAACAAAAGTGATTAGCCAGAAACCATTACAATGTGAAATGAAAAATATATTTGGCAAATTAGATATTTAGAAACCTACTCTTACTAATGTAAACAATAGATGGATCTATATACAATCAGAACCAAACAAAATCTCAATTGAATGTGTAAATTCAAATTGTATGAAACGACTATACTAGGAACAGGAATACTTAACATTCCTAAAGGCTGTATTGGTTACTATAAAAGTACCACACTTATACCTAAGTTCAGTGTTTTAAATGTTACCTCACCAATTAACCATGTACCAGATTTTAATCTAATCAATGACACTTGTTGTAATATCGTAAATTTAAGTAATGTATTAGATAATGTGTCCTCTGTTTATTTAAATGACATAGATCTGGACGATCTTAATAAAGAAAATAAAATTAACTGCAATCTCTTCTCAACGACGTTAAAGTCCTCGAGCACTCTCAATACCATCATATTATTAAATATGGAACACATTATTCTATCCTCATAATCATTGTCGTAGTTATAGTCATATTATATGTAACTTACTTATTCTTTAAGAAAATTTGTAAATCTGGCAGCAACCGACATTTCCAATTTAAGTTCAATGTCAATAAGACACCGAACCCTCCTGCTTCAGAAATTATGACCATGACTGACAGACAAGATCCAGAACAGGATATATCAATCCCCATTGCTCCACTTAGAACTAGAGTTTAACGAGACTTGTATAAATTCAACCCCAAGTCTCTTCTTAAAGGGGGAGGTGTTATACCCCTGCTATATTAGGCCCTTAAGGCTAGATCAGCACCCCTACCTAAGCATCATGCTTAGGTCATCATTATGCAATTTGCCCTACGCGTCCCTATGTTGCGCGCTTCAGTCTACTCCCGACCTCGGTCATAAGCGGTTGCCTAAAGATCTTTTAATCTTCAAGTTTTTGTAAAGTGGTTAATCAATAAACCCTTTCCTTTAAATCAAAACGTCTTTTTTTTTAAAAAGACATTTCTCCAAGGCCGTATAACAGTTCCAAAACGGGCATTCTGGACGTCGGCAAGAAGGCTGCCAAGCTGAAGTGGGACTGGGCGGGTCACGTCAGCCGCATGAACATTGACCGCTGGGCGAAGGCCGCCACACAGTGGGTGCCTGAAGATGGACGGCGCCGCCGTGGCCGGCCTAGAAAAAGGTGGCGAGACGAGCTGGATTCACACCGTGAGGACTGGTTCGAAGTGGCGCTGGACAAGAAAACTTGGAAAAACTTGGGGGAGGCCTTTGCCCAGCAGTGAGACAGTATAGACTGAAAAAAAAAGGTATACTTAATTCCGATTAGTACCTAAACACTTCTTTAACTCGGAAATACAAATCGTTACGTGCAGTTGTCTCTGAGCGGCGCGTGAGTTATGAAAACTAAACAAATAATCCACACCCGCGCATGCGATGTAAGGCGAAGTACCCAGACCTGAAAATTTGTTTATGTGACGAGTTCGTGATTACTTCCGCCAACTAGATCAAGAAAGGCGAAAGAAAAAAGGCGTAAGCATGATTATTTCGAAACTGTGTGCGAGTGCACCCGTGAACATAGAAATACAGCTTTTTTTGTTTGATTATTTTTATTTGTGATGGGATGTAATCGGTATTATTTTAAGAAAATCGTTTTTTTATTAGGCATTAAAAAGCATAATACGAGACATAATTATACGTTTTTTGCTTTTTTTGATGGAACAAAAACCTAAGCATGATTAGGTGTATTTTAATGAAATTTTACGTGCTTATGTTGGTTTATCGACTTTATTATTTGAAAAAATGTTGAAGTTAAATGACGCCAAAAATTTTTTTTTTGTTATAAAACCTTCATTTTAAGTCGAAATTGTACGGAAAAAATTGAGCACATGTATCTTTGCGTATGCTATCCAAAACAGCAATAAAAAAAATTTGACGTATCTGCACTTACGTCTTTGTTGATCTGGGGGTGCGATATAAGGGTACGTAGTTTTCAGATAACTTTAAAACAGAAACTTTAAGACGCTTAATTTACCATGATTAGTTTTATAACAAACTTCGCTAGATTCAGTCGTTCATATTCTATCAGAAAAGTATAAACTGTAAGCGGTGACCATAGTTACTTTCTAACAATAAGCACTTAATGAGGGAGAGGTGGACATCGACACGTTGTCGGGGTCGAAATTGTTGCAAATAAGTCTTTAAGTACTGTCACACATTTCACGGACCGCATGACCGCATCGAATTAGAAATCACCGCCTCTAAAGGGAACAAACTTGTAATCGGTGATATGTCACCGAGAAATAATTTTGATTGTTTTTCGGGTTCCGTACGTCCAAGAGTTAAACGGGAGAGTTTTACCTACTTTGAGTCAGTCCGTGTATGTCTATCTGTCCGTCAGTCGAGGCTGTACCTATCTATTTCTGTATTACTTTTTTCAATTGCTGCTATAAACAAGTTCTGAAATACTGGCCAGGACCACGCACAATGAAGGTACCTAAAGATTCTTAAAAATCAGCTATTTTCTGAAGTTTGCCGTTTTGGATATTTTGAGATTGAGACAAGATTTGGACAATGGACTAAGAGCGATTTGGTCAATTCAGTCATTCTGATATCAACTCCTATAAACGAACCGGCTCTAAACTAATACTCGAACTGACTATGAATATATTTTAATACACGAACCGACTATAAGGTTCCTGTCCGTTGATATGGAGCGAGCTGGCGGAGCGGAGAAACGAGGCAATATAACCAAAGGATTGCATAAAAACTCCGCTCCGCTCCAGTGGACATTGGTCTGCGAGCTAGTTTTTAAAACTCATCATTTTTGGAAGCAGCGCGTGCCAGCGGTACGAGCTGGCGGTGCGAGCTGGCGGAGCGAGCTGGCGGAGCGAGCCGGCGAGCGGGGCGACAGGCGGCGGCGGCGGCAACGACGATATATACAAGGCGGGGATGGGTATAGTCTATAGTTCTATACTGATAATTATTATGAAGCAACTTGGAACTTCTGGTTAGAATTGAAAAAATATTTTTGTGTTGGATAGTCTATTTATCGAGGAAAGCATATAACATCACGATATCACCAATGGGAGCGGAGCAGCAAAGAGAAATGTTTCAAAATTGGGAAAATGTAATTATTCCATTTCGAGATCTTTAACCGTTTACGCAGCGCACGCAATGAAAGCTTCATGAAACACAATACTCATGACTTAATCGTTCTGTCGGCGAAACGTTCGTCGAGGAAAGGTTCTGTCGCCGAACCGTCCAGGAATGAATCGTTGTGTCGGCGAATCGTTAAGCGGAGAAACGTTTGTCGGAGTTATGTTTCAGAATCTCTTCGTATCGAGACTGGCTTAGATTTCATAGATTTATTTCTTATTTTAGAAAGAAAAAAAAAAAAAACAAATTTGAAATGTTGCGCTTGCGCAACGATGGGTAAAGATGGGTTAAACGTAGGTTCGCGAACCTACTCTGAATAGTCCAACTTGAAGATGGAAGATGTCATGCTTAATGTGTTTAAAGAAAGTTATAATATCTCTTATTTAACATGTTTCTTTTTCATATCGACTAACTGACAGAAGAATTCACCCGGCAGAGACTTGATGAGGAAAACCCAAGACCGGGTTCAGTGCTGGCCTACATTGGGAGAGGCCTATCACGCACACAAGGCGTGATTCACAGACAACGCGAGGGGACTCGAGGAGGGCGCGGTGCGGTGCAGAACGAAATCACGGTTGTCGAATTCGTTTTAAAAACCTAAATGTATGAAAAATTGCGACCAACCGTACGCAACCGACAACTGTGTGACGGGGATTCAAGCCCTACTTGGTCTGTGTTCAAGCCTAGTAGCGACACTAGAATTAGAGTAGAAAACCGGAAGTCGCCACTGTGCTCTCGCTACCAGCACTTTGAATGATTTTTTTTTCACTTATTACGTTAGTTTTATGGCACAATAATATATATAACAAACCTGCGTTCTTTGTTTCCATCAAATGTCAAAGTGAAAGATTTTAAAACGTTGTCAGCAAACAAAAAGATTAGTTTCGTTTCAAGACGTTCTGGCCATTTTTTTTTTTTTTTTTTACGTGGCAAAATCATCAAATGAGTCCTCCAACCCCGGGCAGGGCGGGAGGGACTGTCAGACTTGTACTGACTAAAATCCACAGTGTCCTTCGGTAGCCCTTTGTGTGCCGGAGTCGCGGTATACGTATGTCCCGCAACCCCGGCAGGCAAGACGTTCTGGCCAAGCTGTACTTGTTTCGAAACACTAACTCGGTCACCTCGTTGCTTCCCATAGATATAGATAATGGACTGACTGAGCAATGCCCGTAGCCAATGATATTATAAAGTCATAGATATGTTATCACGTACAAAAACAACGGAAAAAAGTGTTCCGAGCACACATACACACTTTTTATTTACACACATTACATTTCACGACAAGTAAAAAGGATAGCTTGATAAAACCAATAAGAAAAAAAGTGACAGCTAGATCGCCACGCGTCATCAATCCCCCCGCACGTCAGCGTCTCCTCTCACTCGCACCCGTGCTCGCACTCTTTCTTTTACGACGCCATATTTATAAAAACGTAATGTTTTATTTGTGAAAATATTAAAGATAAATAGGAATTTACGAATGTTATGTGATTCCTTGACTTTTAGAAGTCTTGCATGTTTAATTTGTACAATATCTCATCACACACGACGGCATTTTCGGTAGTTTTGAGTCACTTTTACTTTTGATTCAGTCTGTGGTACGTGAAGTGCCGCTGGCAACGTCGCACTGAGATCAAGATGTGTGAATCAGCCTCATTTGAGCGCATACGTTATTGAGCGCGTATGACGTATCTACACCTTTTTTACTTATAATATCATTGCCCGTAGCCATAAAGCACACATTCAGCAGTCCCTCTAGCATGTGAAGGAGCCCACTACACTTGTCTTGCTTCATTCCCTGATTATTCCGCTTACACACCATACCAGCAACTCAGCAAGATATCTTATCTTCCGCCTTCGTTGGTTCTGTATGGATGGCTTACCGAACGCCAACAAGCGTTCGTTTGCGTTTGCCGGTGATTGAAGCGTGGTGGATTAGACTCTGAATAAATATTATTACAAATATTATTTATTTTTCACGGTTGCACTCTGGTCAGGTAATCTTCAAGTAAAATATCTCAACCTTATAGTCTATGGTTCACGTATTTCATCTGACACTTCCCTAACCCCCCGCGTACCCCTGCCTTCCGTCTTCTGTCAGCCATCTTTGTTAAGAGTGTTACCAGCTTACAATCTAAAATATTGTAGGCAATTAGAAATTATTGACCAAGGACATCCAGTTTTATCAAAGAATATTATTACTTATTTTTTTAATTATCTATTTTATTTCATATTATCGTCTTTATTAGAAGGTTTTCCAAGTAATAGGGTTGATTTTAGGAGTTTTGACCTAAGTTTTAGGGATAAAAATTTCTGAGAGTTGGTATCACTGTTTGTAAATCTGTCAAACAATTTCACAAAGTTTTGTGAATTAGTGTTTAATTTATCTAATTTCGTAAATAATCCTCCATATCTGAAGCTGTAAACATGTGCAACATGTACAACAAGTGCAGTGGTGTGTTGGAAGACGAAAGGACGTCAGTTTTCAAACGCTTCCAAGAAAAAAACGAAGAGAAGATGCCGCATCATACTTATGAAAAACAAGTTTTAGCCACATTGATCCGGGAAATGTTTCGGAGTCATCAAAAAAGAAGCAAACAAAAACTTAGAACATCGACCTAAACGGATTTCTAATATTATAGGTATTAAAAATCATATTAAATATAATAGTCCAAGAGCTACTGAACCCTGCGTCTAACGGTCTTCCTGTAAGGTTAGAAATTTGTACACGTAATATTTATAGCATGCTAAGAGCAATAGCGACGACCTGGCAGGCGTCAGCCGTGCACATCATTAGAAAAATTAATTTTCAAAGTGTAAAAAAAAATGAAAAAAAAAACTTGTTCCTGTAAGCTTAAAAATTTAACAGGATGTAGTTTATTTATTGTAAATCTTGAAAAAAAAATGACAGGCGATTACAAGGTGCACAAGTATGTGACAGGCGAATTTAAAAGTGCAAAGTTGATGAGGAAAAATAAACTTTCTCCTGTAAGATCAAAATTATCTCGCGTTTGGCTGAACTGATTTTGATGCCGTTTTCAGAAAAGTGTGCGTTACATTCCGAGAAAGGTTTTAATATACAGGGTTAATTTTTCAACTGGTCGTGGATGGCTATCTCCGAAACAATGAGGAATATCGAAAAACGTTGAAAGGAATCTCGAGGCCGATTTTGACGAAAATAAAACTGCATCGTTGGAGTTTAGAAAAATCAATAATCCTGGCCAGGAATCGAACCCGCTGATTTTGGAAAAAAAATCACAGCCTGTATTATTACACCATTCGATAGTGTTGCTAATAAGGATCAATTTCTGGGAAGTAATCATATACGGCAAACTTTAGGAAAACGTATAATTGAAAAAAGAAACTGATGAATGATCAAGACGATAACTGTATTCGGAACATAAGTTAACCGTTTCTTCTTTGAAATAACTCTTATTTTTGTTCAACTCAATAATTTCGCATTGCTGAATACACTGGGATTGTTGAGACATCAAATCCACTGAATTATTGAAAACAATTATAAATAAATTATGGCTCAGTAGAACATAGTAACATAGAAATATAGCAATTTCATGAAAATCTGCTATTTCCTTAAGTTTGCCTTATATGATCACTTCCCAGAATTTGATCCTTATTAGCAACACTATCGAATGGTGTAATAATACAGGCTGTGATTTTTTTCCAAAATCAGCGGGTTCGATTCCTGGCCAGGATTATTGATTTTTCTAAAATCCAACGATGCAGTTTTATTTTCGTCAAAATCGGCCTCGAGATTCCTTTCAACGTTTTTCGATATTCCTCATTGTTTCGGAGATAGCCATCCACGCCCAGTTGAAAAATTCACCCTGTATATTAAAACCTTTCTCGGAATGTAACGCACACTTTTCTGAAAACGGCATCAAAATCAGTTCAGCCAAACGCGAGATAATTTTGATCTTACAGGAGAAAGTTTATTTTTCGTCATCAACTTTGCACTTTTAAATTCGCCTGTCACATACTTGTGCACCTTGTAATCGCCTGTCATTTTTTTTTCAAGATTTACAATAAATAAACTAGATACTGTTAAATTTTTAAGCTTACAGGGACAAGTTTTTTTTTCCTTTTTTTTTACACTTTGAAAATTAAATTGTCTAATGATGTGCACGGCTGACGCCTGCCAGGTCGTCGCTATTGCTCTTAGCATGCTATAAATATTACGTGTACAAATTTCTAACCTTACAGGAAGACCGTTAGTCGCAGGGTTCAGTAGCTCTCCAGCTATAAGTACTTGTTGGAATTCATTGGATGCTGTTTCTGAGCGCGTGTTTAATTGTTGAAATGTTATTAATAAAATATTAAAAGGTACAGACGTGTTCCCACTAGAGAATAAACAGTTAAAAGTTTTTAATAATTTTAAAATAAAAATAAATGAAACTAATAAGATTTTTTGAATCCGGACAATGATACACTTGCATTGACTTACAAGAGATACCGCAACTTTTGTAACACGTTGCTTCGAAAACTCAAGCGCGCGTAAACAAATGAATTTACAAAAGCAAAAAACAATCCGAAGGCCACTTGGAACTTGATTAATTCAATTGCTGGTAGAAAGAATAACTCTCAAACTCCTACTGAACTTCTTAAAATAGCTGTACAGCTTGACATAAAAATGTAGAAAACCGGAAGTCGCCACTGTCTTCGCGCTACCCACACTTTGAATGATTTTATTTTATTTTTTTTCACTTATTACGTTGGTTTTATGGCATAATAATAAATCTAACAAACCTGCGGTCTTTGTTTACATCAAATATCAAAGATTTTAAAACGCTGTCAGAAATAAAAATTTTAGTTCCGTTTCAATCCATTCTGGCCAAGCTGTAAATGACAAAAAATCTGCAAACTGTGTCAATCAGTATTTTGTAAATATTGGTAAAAACCATGCATCAAAAATAATTTCCAGCAACGGTACACCCCCTAATGTGCAATACCAGACAAATAAATTACTATGTAATTCCATGGGTATTATACCGGTTAGCGAAGAACGTATCAACACCATAATTATGTCTCTAAGGGACGATTGCGCCACGGGCATTGATAACATACCATCAAAAGTTATAAAGCTTTCGCGAAAAGTCTTAGTTCCACCTATTACCCATGTATGCAATCTAGCAATTGCCACGGGCGTATTCCCGAGAGCCTTTAAAAGAGCAAAAATCACACCAGTTTTCAAGAGTGGGAAGAGGGACCGTGTCACAAACTACAGACCTATCTCTGTGCTAAGTGCACTGTCAAAGATTCTGGAACGTATTTTAAATGGTTATTTGACTAATTACTTAGACAAAAATAATATCATCTCAAGTAACCAATACGGATTTAGAAGCGGTCTATCAACCGAAGATGCAGTTGTGAACTTTAGTAGCAAGGTAACAAGTCTATTAGATAAAAAGCAGAAATGTCTCGGAGTCTTTTTAGATTTGTCTAAGGCTTTTGACACTAATGACGGGGCCCCCCTCTCCGAGGGCCAAAGCCTGCCGGGGTCGCGGGATTATTTCCTTACCGTGACCCTGGAACAGAAAGGGCTATTGAAGGACACCGTGGATTTTAGTCAGTAGAAGTCTGACAGTCCCTCCCGCCCTGCCCGGGGTTGGAGGACTCATTTGATGATTTTACCACGCTAAAAAAAATAAAATAAAAAAAAAAAGGCTTTTGACACGGTCTCAATTCCAATTCTTGTCTCCAAGATGGAGCGCATTGGTATACGTGGACTCACCTTAAGTATTTTTAAGGATTATTTGTCTGATCGGACTCAGTCTGTTTGTATTGGTGCGGTGGTGAGTGACGAGGAAACTATTAACTTATGGTGTTCCTCAGGGGAGTATTTTAGGACCAACTATGTTTCTTATATATGTTAATGACTTATGCAATCTTAAAATCCCGAATTGTTACATATTATCGTATGCAGACGACACGGTTACTTCCACACTCTTCAAACCCACCTGACGACACAAATATACTCAGAGTTCACGTCTGCGAGGTGCCAACGGACTGTGTCTGCTTGTCTTTGTCACGAGTGAGTTATATTAAATATCTTGGAGTCCTACTGGACGAACGACTCGACTGGAGACCACAAATTGAAGCTCTCACAAATCGCATCAGAAAACTTATGTACATTTTTAAGAATCTGAGACACAGCGCTGATGCTTCAACGATTTATATGGTCTACACTGCCCTATGTCAATCAGTGTTGACTTATTGTATTTCTGTATGGGGTGGAGCCTACAAGACTCTCTTTCTTGTCTTAGAGAGGGCGCAAAGGGCAATCTTAAAGGTGATAAACTTTAAACCACGGTTTTACTCAACCACCAAACTGTATGCCGAAAGCCATGTTATGACTGTGAGACAGCTATATATTCTAAGAACAGTACTCCGGAGACATTCGTTACTGCCACTGGATGACAAAACCAGAAAAAAGCGCTCCGGAGCACTTGTCTGCCCCGGTGTACCCTGTAGGACAGCTTTCGCTAGTAGGCAATTTGACGCAGTGAGCTCGAGATTGTATAATACAATCAACAAAACCACAGACATCTACTGCTTAACTAAACGGGGGGTTAAACATAAATTAAGTGATTGGTTGTTAAATCTGGACTATGATCAAACTGAATTGCTTTTAACTATATCAAAGTGAATTATTAATCTTAGGCGATAATATGAAGGTATATATTTAAAATATTTAAGTTAATTATTTATCATTATGTGCTAGATAGACAAAATTATAATCTGTGTTTTGAATTATATAATTAGGTATTTGTTTATAAATGTATATTTAGAAATTTTTGTCTTGTCTGTATTTTCATTAATTACATTATCTACTGTTACTTCCAAATCAATTATGCTACAAGGTTGTGTCTATGTAAGTCTTGCGTATTAAGAACCACGAACTCCCAAAATACAAGCTTGGCTTAGTTTGGGAGTCGATTTCATAAAAATGTGCTATTTGTACAACCATTAAACACTTAAATTAATGAATTTGTACCCTATATACTAAGTCCTCTTTTTGTTGTACATACCTTTGTAAGTGAAATAAATTATTATTATTATTATTCCTTATATCCTTTTATGACTTATTACAGCATATTTCTTCAAATAATTGCAATGTGATTGCAATTATATGAAGAATATGCTAACATTAAACTAAAATTTTAAATTCCTAGCAAGAAATACTTCTAGGCTGAATCGTATATTATGTCTTTGCCTATAATTACGCGTCGGACGGAGACAGATTAAAAAAAAAAAAGCTGTCATTCATGATATGTGAACCTTCGGGCATGTCAAATTTGCTTGAGAGTGCCCTGTCTGAACCTATCTAGTCTGTGGTTGCCAGGGGGTGTCGACTTTGTTCTACGAACAAGAAGTAGGTGGGCTAGAAAACAAGAAAGAGACATCAACATTAGAGTAAAAGAGATGAATTACATAATGTTGCCAACAAAAATACTATTTCACATTCAATCACATTCAATCTAATAATAGGCTTATTAATTGATTTTAAAGTATTGTTATCCTTTAAATTTATTTTTGCTTTTATTCTGATGCGAGAAAATGTTTGTTTTGAAATTTTTAACATTTAAATTGATGAATACACAAAACAAAAAGGAGATAATAATATGACAACATGACAACACTGGAACGCCATATTGTCTATTGGCTATTTGACGTCATAGGAAAAAATGTCTGCCATCGCTTGCGCACTATTATCTTGTTCTTGTGTTTATTTGTAATAAATAAAACAGTTGCATTTAATTCTACATACAATATTGTTAATGTGAGTCGAGCTTGCTCCTCTGTGTCTGTGTTTTGGTGAAATTAAGTGCGTATTTGTGAGATATAGACCCGGTGTTGAGACAGTGACTCTTGTTTGTTTTTGTGCCTTATTCCCGATGAGTTCGTAGGAAGAAAACACTAGAATCTGTGCTATGTGTGGAACTTCACCTTCTAAAGATCCCAGCATCACTTTACATCGGTTTCCGAACCTTAGTACAATAAGTCATTGTAGCTTATATGAATAAAGAAGTCAAATGAAATCGTTTGTTTTACTAAACTGCTCCTTACTTATTATCTTTCAGCATTTTATGCACAAGTACATTGTGTTTCTCGATAGTAATTTGAAAGAAACTATCGAGAAGCGCAATGTACTTGTGCATAAAATGCAAAACAAAGAACCTGGAAAGTACTTGTAGTATTTGAAATTCCCGCCCGATTCTACTGCCATGTTTTCGTGGGCTAAACATAGATGGCGCTGGTCGGTAAGGAAAATTTTCCTCACAAAATTAGTACGGAGTCGTCATTCTTCCCCTTTAGGGGTATATATGTTCTGTGGTGGTTGCACTACAACATGAAAGGGCTCAAAAGACACGATAGCCAGAAAAAAATATATCGTTTGTCTATGACATGCGTACGTTTGACAATCTCAATGACGTTTGACGTTTTGTATATGTTTGACAGTCGGTTGCAGATGACTAATATATAGTTATCTGTGGTTGCAGAATATTTACATAGATTTTTGAAACCTATTTTCCAATATATAATAATGGCAGGTAATTTCTGGCAAAGTTCTCATCACCAACAGTGGATATTAGATAAACAGGACCTTATAAGAGATCGTCAACATGATTTAGGAATATTGTCTGAAGAAGAGTACCAAAAAATATTTAACTTCTTCGCGAGCATTATTCAGGTTTTGGGAGAACAGCTCAAGCTTCGCCAGCAAGTTATTGCCACAGCAACAGTATACTTTAAGAGATTTTACGCAAGAAATTCGTTAAAATGTATTGACCCGTTGCTTTTAGCACCCACATGCGTGTTTCTGGCGTCTAAGGTAGAAGAATTTGGTGTGATCTCGAACTCTCGTCTAATAACTACTTGTCAGACTGTGATCAAGAATAAGTTTAGCTACGCATACGGACAGCAAGAGTTCCCGTACAGAACTAACCATATACTAGAGTGCGAGTTCTACTTATTGGAGAATTTAGACTGCTGTTTGATAGTGTACCAGCCTTACAGGCCATTACTGTTATTTGTGCAAGACATTGGACAAGATGATCAATTACTGACATATGCATGGAGGATAGTAAATGATTCTTTAAGAACTGATGTCAGTTTGCTGTATCCTCCCTATCAGGTATCTATGACAAGTAACTACCAATTTACCTATTATAAAATACAATGATTTTGAACTAATTCACCAATGATTTATATGTTTCAGATAGCCATAGCTGCTCTTCATATAGCATGTGTGATGCTTGGGAAGGAAAACCATAAGCCTTGGTTTGCAGAACTTAATGTTGACATGGATAAGGTATGGAAATTATTAAATTATTATAACCATTGATTAAAAGTGTAAATTACAAACTATAAAATAAAAGAACATTGAAAATATTTCACCCAAAAACTAACTAAAGTACTTTCTGGATAGTTTAAAATATTTTCAGTCTTAGATTAGAAAATGTCCAGATTCCATGTTCAAATCAAATCATAAGGGCGCTCCTTCACCGCAAGCATTCACCTGTAATGTAACGTTACAGATTCAAACATTCAAAGACAAAAGAGCATCAAATTGTGCACTTTTATGTTACATTACAGGTGAATGCTTGCGGTCAGGGAGCACCTTATTGTTTTTAGTGAAGCCACTTTTATGTGTGAGTTCCACTCACATTATTTAAATGTTTTCCTTGGCGAAGATGTTCACTTGTTTTATGTAGGAATCAAACAACACAGGGTAATTTTTCTATGGTGTTTTTTCCTTCAATTCTCAATGGCTTGCTAGGAATCTGTACATTCTATAATCTTAAGTTTTCAGTGCTATGATTTATATTTCATTTTTGTCTTCTACCTCAAACCCCCCCATAAGAAATGTTTTAATTGAAAAGAGTTTTCCAGTATTGCCATCAAACCATAAATCTATGAGGTCAACTTTTATAGCGTTATATTTATTGTATATTATAAATGATACCTTTTCATTTCAGATTCAAGAGATTGTGAGATCCATAATAAACTTATATGAAATGTGGAAAAGTTATGATGAGAAGAAAGAAATTCAACCTTTGTTAGTGAAAATGCCTAAACCAAAGCCTGCACCCCAAAGATAATAGTTAATAATAATACTTTTAGTGTCATAGTGTAGGAGTAATTGACTTTATGTGGGACAGGAACCAAGTTAGGACAGACAAAGGCAGATATCGTAATTTATATGACAAAAAGGAAGATATCACCTGTGTTCTGAAAGCCCGTTTTTAAATCACTGATCCATAATCCACTGCCAAATCTGTTTTGTGATTGGTTCAATAATAAATTCAGCCAATAAGTGAAATGGAACCTTAATGGAACTTGAGGTTAATTGATTCAGCTTTTCGAAACCAGGTGTTTGTCACACAATAACAGAGTACACAATTTTTATAACCTAGAGCTTCCAATGTTTCATCATAACCAATTTTTTATTGAAAAATAATAATAAACTATTATTGTAACAATTCTAAGATAAATATGTAAGAAAGTACAATAAGAGTATTGATAGAAAGTATGCCTTTTTACATTATGAAATTAGGACTATGTTCCTAATAAAATTGTTTCCTACCAGTATTTGTAAATTTTGTAACTGAGTACATTGTTAAATCTTGACAATCAACTGATACTAGCATCATTATAAGCTGAGACTATGTTTAATTAATTTAATTCATTAATGATTTATTTTTTAAGTTTGAAACTGTATGTAAAATGAACTGTATCATAAATATGAACTGTTAAGGCCTATCCGCACACAACAGTGCCGACACGTTCCGTACCGTACCGTTCCGTGACGTGATCAGTGCCGTATCGATCAGTGTCAGTGAAATATGATAATTATTGTACCATACATTTTGTACGACGCTATCCGTACTCATCAGTGTCAGTGCCGTTCAGTGATGTTCGTTCACTCTATATATGAATAGCACGTCACGGAACGGTACGGTACGGAACGTGTCGGCACTGTCGTGTGCGGATAGGCCTTTATTGTGTTGCCAACGTATTTGTCGCTGGTAGAAATAAAATACTACAACTTACATTGAAGTTTTGTGAAAAAATAATATGTTGACAGTGGCCTTCATACTACTTCACGAATACGTGTATGATTTTTACAGAAATAAATATTTTCCAATTTTTTAATTTCTTTTAGACTTTTCCCCATCCTTATAATTTTCTCACTAATTACTTACCAGCACTATAATGTATACCTATTTTGGTAAAATCATCGAATGAGTCCTCCCCGGAGGGCAGAGCAGGAGGGACTGTCAGACTTGTACTTACTAAAATCCACGGTGTCCTTCAATAGCCCTTTCGTTCCGAGGCCACGGTTACCCGTTAGTCCCGCGAACCAGGGAGGTTAAAGAGTAAATCTACTTGGGGTTTGTAATTTTTAACCTTAAAAACTATTTATGGGGCTACTTACTTGGGCTGTGTGTGCTACGGGGCACCTGTTTGGGCCGATAGAGCCACCATAGGTGCGGCACGACGTAAATTGCTTCAAAGTCAGCGCTTGGCTTTGTTATTCTTAAGTAAAGCGTATATAGGACCGTCAGTACTGAAGCTTTACCGGTGCTTGCTGGTGTTCTACCAGTAGATCTTGAAGTGCAACGACGCGCTGCAAAGTACTTTTCCGCACGGGAGACCACTGACGCTGATTTTCTACCGCAACGTGACCGTGATAAGATATCTCGATTATTCAAACCCCAGAGCGACGTCTGGGAGTATCTTTTATCCGAATGGCAAAATAGGTGGGATAATTCTATCAAGGGACGGCACCTCTACCAGTTCTTTCCATCCGTTCGTGAGCGGCTGGCTAGGACGTGGCTGGAGGTGGATCACTGTGTTGCCCAATTTCTCACCGGACATGGTAACTTTAAAAGTAAATTGTTTTCCTTCAAGCTTGTTCCCTCGCCTTTTTGTCAATGTTCGACACCTGACTGCATATGAACAATCAGCACATCATATTCTTTGGGAGTGTATTCTTTGGCAAAACGAACGCAATATTATGTTGGATGCTGTTCAGACTACATCTGGAGTCATTTATTATACGGACCTTGTCGAAACTCGAACAAACTTCCGTGCGTTCAAGCGTTTTTGCCATACCTATTATTGGAATCAAATATAGCAGCTCACAATTTAGGACCCATTAATATTAGTAGTCATTTTTACCCGTGGTGCTAGGCAACTGGGCTTCTCCCAGTTGTAATGTCCCTTTGTGCCTATTGGCCTTGTTTTGTTCTGTCTCCTGCTTGCATGGAGGGAAGTGGAAACATATTTTTCACCTCACCCGCTCGGAAAGATTCTATTTCTCATTCAAAATCTGAGCGCAAAACTCCATTTTGTGCTCTAGAGCACAAAGTGTTGTTTAAAATTCGAACACGTCTTGTAATTCAATTGTTTTTTACTTTTCTACACTGGCAGGCGAGCCGCCCCCACTACATTTCCTCGCTGTGTGAGGTGAAAAGTTGTGTGTTACACTCGGCAGCAAAGTTTTTCTGCGTCTCGTACCTTTGAAAACTTCGCATCGCTCAGGATTCTATATTTGAACCGCTCGTTTCTCTCGCGGTTCAATCTTAGAATCCTTCGCTCGCTCAGTTTTCAATTCAAGTACTCGCGCCAAAAATCAACTTTGCAGCCTTGCATAACAAATAACTATTTCACCTCACCCGCTCGGAAAGATTCTATTTCTCATTCAAAATCTGAGCGGAAAACTCCATTTTGTGCTCTAGAGCACAAAGTGTTGTTTAAAATTCGAACACGTCTTGTATTCAATTGTTTTCTTCTTTTCTACACTGGCAGGCGAGCCGCCCCCACTACATTTCCTCGCTGTGTGAGGTGAAAAGTTGTGTGTTGCACTCGGCAGCAAAGTTTTTCTGCGTCTCGTACCTTTGAAAACTTCGCATCGCTCAGGATTCTATATTTGAACCGCTCGTTTCTCTCGCGGTTCAATCTTAGAATCCTTCGCTCGCTCAGTTTTCAATTCAAGTACTCGCGCCAAAAATCAACTTTGCAGCCTTGCATAACAAATAACTATTTCCTACTCCTCCACTATTCTTTTCTGATTAATTTCGTGCAGGATCCAAGACAGGTAAATTCATTCTCCGGGACACGTCGAGCTTCATTGTCTCGGCGCTTTTCTGGTGGTTGCCACTGTTGATTCTGGGTGTCCGTTTCGACCGCGCGGCCATGACGTTTTTTTTAAATAAAAACCATCCCAAGTTTTTGTAAAAAAATGTAAAAGTCGATTCCCAAAAACCATAAATTTGTCAAAGCAATGGTTAAAAAGTTATAAGGGTTTGAACGTGGCCGCGCCATCGAAACTTTCCGAACCGCGCGGCCATGGAGATCTTTAAAACTAAGAGTCGCAGAGACCTGAAATTTTGGGAAATAGTAGATTGAATTTGTAAACCAAATGTAAAAATATAGAAAAAAATCCTGTGTTTGTATTTTAGGAGTTTTAAGGATAAAACCTCATGGCCGCGCCATTGAAACGGTGACAAAAACGTTATCGCCGATATCTCACTGAAAAAGAATCTCAGACGTCTGAATTTTTTTGTAAAACACAGATTTTCATTTGTCAAAACTAGTAAAAATACAACAAAAAATCCTAGGTTTATATTTCAGGAGCTGTAAGACTAAAACTCCATGGCCGCGCCATCGAAACGTTGAAAATTTAGTTTTTCGCCAATATCTCGCTGAAAAAGCATCGCAGAGGTCTGAAGATTTTTGTAAAACACAGATTTGAATTTGTCAAAACTAGTAAAAATACAACAAAAAATCCTAGGTTTATATTTGAGGAGCTGTTGAAGAAAATCTTCAATGCGTCTTGAATATGTCGATTAGGGTGACCACGGATTATTATTTACAGAGAAATTTCCACCCTTTTATTAAAAATGATATTCCAAGGATTCGTTGAACAAAATCTTTAAAAATCACATAAGTTAGAGATTGTTCGATTGTTGGTATATGTTTTTTAAAAAGTAATAATTAAATTAAAAATTCAGGTCTGTGTCAGGTAGGTGTAAGACGATACATAATTTAACATAATTATGGTTTAATCGATGACTATTAAGATATTAAACAACAGGAGAATTTTAAAAACTATAGTGAGAATAAGCTCCATTTAAAGACGGGGCTGTCTTTAAATGGAGCACTCAACATCGAACAATCTCTAATTTATGTGATTTTTAAAGATATAGCCATGTTATTGCTCCTCATTGTTCGACGAATCCTTGGGATATCATTTCTTATGAAAAGGTGGAAATTTTCTCTGTAAATAATAATCCGTGGTTACCCTAATCGACATATTCAAGACGCATTGAAGATTTTCTTCAACAGCTCCTCAAATATAAACCTAGGATTTTTGTTGTATTTTTACTAGTTTTGACAAATTCAAATCTGTGTTTTACAAAAAACTTCAGACCTCTGCGATGCTTTTTCAGCGAGATATTGGCGAAAAACTAAATTTTCAACGTTTCGATGGCGCGGCCATGGAGTTTTAGTCTTACAGGTCCTGAAATATAAACCTATGATTTTTTGTTGTATTTTTACTAGTTTTGACAAATGCAAATCTGTGTTTTACAAAAAATTTCAGACGTCTGAGATTCTTTTTCAGTGAGATATCGGCGATAACGTTTTTGTCACCGTTTCAATGGCGCGGCCATGAGGTTTTATCCTTAAAACTCCTAAAATACAAACACAGGATTTTTTTCTATATTTTTACATTTGGTTTACAAATTCAATCTACTATTTCCCAAAATTTCAGGTCTCTGCGACTCTTAGTTTTAAAGAACTCCATGGCCGCGCGGTTCGGAAAGTTTCGATGGCGCGGCCACGTTCAAACCCTTATAACTTTTTAACCATTGCTTTGACAAATTTATGGTTTTTGGGAATCGACTTTTACATTTTTTTACAAAAACTTGGGATGGTTTTTATTTAAAAAAAACGTCATGGCCGCGCGGTCGAAACGGATACGATTCTGGCTTTCAGGAGTTGCAGTGGTTTGGGAATAGTGTGGTGGGTTTGTCCCAAAAAAAAAAAAGAACCAGGGAGGTTTTGGCCCTATAAAGGCGCTCCCTCACCGGGAGCATTCGCGTGTAATGTAACATTATAGATTCGACTTTGAGCATTACATTACAATACTATCTCCCTGACTAACGAGCTTTCTCATACATTTACCCCCGTATCTATAAACAAGTAAAAGGTTTTACTTGAGTAAATGTCATTTAATTATGAGACGATTTATAATAAGTAGTTTAATAATTGCTTGAAGTTTGAACTGTAAGAATATAGAATATAACTTAGCTTTCTTTTACGGTACCCACTTTGTTAAAATTCAGGTCTATTGCTTAAAAAAAATTGCATTGCAGTAATTGCTTAAGCTAAAGAAATTACTTTCACTTGACTATAGATACGGATGTTAGTATCGATTTGATACAAGGTGCGCATTGTGATGCTCGGTTGTGTTCCCTCATTGATGAAATGATCGGATCTGTAACGTTACATTACAGGTGAATGCTCGCGGTGAGGTCAGCAAAATGACGGGGCCCCCTTAAGGCGCTTTAAGGGGCCCCGTCATTTTGCTGACAGCTCGTTGAGGCGCGCGTGTAACAAGACGCGCCGTTGACCCGGACATGGTCTTATCACGGTCACGGACTGCGAGTCGCCCATTACTCGCCGTCCGCATGCCCGGAAATCATCCTGAGATGTCCGTTGCCGTGGGCGTCTCCCAACGAATACCTATACGTATATGTATACCTTGGCTTCATAATGAGTTTGTTCTTTATTGAGGTTCTTTAAACATTAGTAGTAGGGTCACCTGTCCACAAATGAAACACCATGTTAACATTATAGTTTGGAATTAAACTTAATGAAAGTCGCTAGTGTTTAAAAAGTTATAGTTATTTTCCACATGGCCTATAATAAAACAAGATAAGTAGTACACAATGACACACTGTTTCATTGTATACCACATACTTTTGTTTCATTGTAAACCAACAAGGTATTTTTTTACAAAATAAATAAAAATTGCAACAAAAAGTGAATAATTTCTATACAGATTTAAGTCAAAAGAGACTTTGAAACGTACAGAATGCAACGTAATATTGAACAATACGAAATTATCTTCTATATCTATAATTTGGTAAAAAATCACCAAACATGACCAAAAATTCTTACTTTTTCGCAGCAATATTCGTTATGCGCTTTGGTTTATGCGTCACTAAAGACAACCTCTTCCACGCGGCGCGCTCGCAAACTGGGCGTGTGCGGGGGGGGCCTGTGAAGGTCCCGAAGGTCCTTTCTTGCTATCCTGCTCTATCTAGCAACGTCGCATTTTAGAAATATCGCAAAGTTTTATTGTGTACGATTGTTTCAATGTTGGACAGGTGACCCTACCTATAGTGATAGTATAACTTTATAGATTTTGAACTTTATTATTAAAAATATATACACATTTCCAGCTATGACCTTTGGGTCTTGAAGTCAAGAGTGAACAGGTCACTTCTAGGCAAGCGTGCTTCATCGTCGATCACATCTTCGCTATCCATCAGGCGAGATAGTGGTCAAACGCGAACCTATCTTTAAAAAAAACGACAGCCCAATGTCAGTATAGCTCGAGAAGCAAGACCTAAACTGACACTACATTGAGGATATCCCAGACATCAGCCTGCACGAGATTAGAATGGCTCTCAAACAGCTCAAGAACAACAAGGCGCCGGAATCATAACAGAACTCTGAGAGCGGGTGGAAAACCGGTCAATTCCGTCATACTCGTAGATATTACGCCAGAAGCATGGCACAGGAGTGTGGCTATTCTCTTCAACGAGCAACGGCTTTCCGTTGCTCGTTGAGTGACTGTAGAAACTCCGAGCATAGCTCTTTAGCTATGCTCGGAGTTTCTTTGCGGGATAAAATCCGGAACATGGATATTCGGCGAAGAACCAGAGTCACCGACATAGCTCTTATTTACAAGTTGAAGTGGCAATGGGCAGGCCACATAAAAGTGACAACCGATGGGGAACAAACGTTGGGAACAAAACTTCTCGAATTGGCGACATTCGGCCGGCCGGAAGATGTCCACGTTCAAAATTGATACTTACTCCATTATTCTTTAACATTTATAATTCCGTAAAAAAGAGAAGATTATGATGATCCAGATTCCATGTTCAAATCAAATCATAAGGGCGCTCCTTCACCGCAAGCATTCACCTGTAATGTAACGTTACAGATTCAAACATTCGAAGACAATAGAGCATCAAATTGCGCATTTTTATGTTACATTACAGGTGAATGCTCGCGGTGAGGAAGCGCCTTCAGATTTGATACTGACTAAAAATCCACGGTGATCCTTCAATATAGCCCTTTACGTTCCAGGGTCACGTTTACCGATGAGACCATCCCGTCACCCTGGCAGGCCGTCACAGAGTTCTTTATGTACCTATACAAAATGCGAAATTATGGTTTCCGTTGGAACTTCTATGGTGTCAAATGATGATACCTACCTGTATGGATAATTGCAAAACCGTATAAGTAACGGCTTATTGTATATGAGTGCAATCATAACAAATCCGATCTTCACATATCAAAACATTACTTCCTCGTGTTGCTGCAGTGTCCACGCTATACGGATATTTTGGGATAGTTAAGTAGGACAGTTACTACCTAGTAAGTAGTAGTAAAGTGCAATCTGCAATATGGCATTAAGTTTCACTGGAGTACTTATTTCTTTATTTTCTTTAAACTAAACTAGGAATTTCTCCCTGTATCGTTCGTGGGTATCTTTACAAACATAGAAACTCACAAACACGACACCCAGACTCGGAACAACTACTTGCAGATCATACCTACAAATATTTTTTCCGTGGCGGGATCGCTATCGGGATCGGGAGGCTATTTCAAGTGAATGCCAAATAAGTCAAAATATATTGTTATTTTTTCTACATGCAATATTTCTTGTGTCCTGAATTTAAGTCAGAAAATTTGGTCAATGCATAATTCGGTGCAACTTGTAAATTCCGTCCACTTCAGTATATAAATATTGCGGAACCGGAGTCGATCGCCAGTAAGTCGCTGCAGCTTCAGTCAACATGTCTTCCAGGGTGTTACTTTGTGACCTGTGCATCATCCTGCTCTACGGACTGAGCTTCATACTAGCCGAGGAGAAAAGTAACATGTACGGCACAGGTTTTATTTATCATAATTCGTTAATGTTAAGTTAGAAGGCAGGGAAGTTCACGGTTTTTCACAAAATATCCCCATTTATTTAAAACCAGTTCAATCGATAATTTTGTTGAAATTTTAAAACTTATTTTATCTTTGTTATCTACCCCCAGCACACCAGCAGCAGACGATGGACCCAAAGGCAACTGTTCCTGCGGCGGCTTCCCGTCGGCCTCAATTAAAGATGGAGCTCAGCCTCTCCTCTCACAGAACCCGGGCCTCGTGGTCAAGTGCGATGACGAGGGTGCTGGCACTTGCAAGAGCCTATGCAACGCCTTGGCCACCGCTACCAAGGCAAAGGGACCAGAAGTGCTATGTATTAGACTTAAGAACGCTATGGAATTGAAGGTAAATCGCTGATGACTGGTGAAATCATTAAATTTTAATGCAAGTAAACTTGTTCTTCCAAATCGCTATTTAGGATAGTAAACAATTATTTATATTGTTTAAAAGTCCCGTATCTCTCAACAGCTCATAACACGCGTGCAATCTTGGCACAGACAGCGATTCTGCTGTAACTAATAGGTAATTGATTAACATACCATTTTTGTTGCAGTTGTCAGCATTCTACCAAGTTTGCGACAAGCCGTGGACATACGCAGACATCACGGCAGACGTGGCGCTTTGCTGCGAGGAGTCCAAGGTGAAGACCTGCCCTTCCGCGGAGAAAGCCAACGCCACCACCCCAGCCGTCGACACCAAATTAACCGTGTAACATACTCACTTGTTAGTTTAGTCATGCATTTATTATAGTAAAATGATTTAGATTTCTAAGAAGACTGTTGTTTCACTTTTTCATAAAATGCCTTTAGTATAAAAACGAAGGACCTTCACTATAAATAACATTTACAAGTTATTAAATATGCCTTTTAATTGGTACTGTAGCTTCTTAAGGTTTTAAATGGCTAATGGTCAAATTGAAATTAATTGTTAAGAGTTTGGGTGGAAATGGTTATGGGTGACAATTTTAATTAAAATAGGCAAAATAAGGGGATAAAACCGTATATTTACAACTAGTTTCTGCCATGTCTGTATAGTAAACTTTTTTACATTATTCCAATAAAGCCTGCAAAACATATTTGTTTTACGATTTGACAAAACTCGGCGACCGATGTAGCCCGAATTATAAAAGTAGCACAATAATATCAACAGTAATTCCGATGTATCGCCCGCACACGCACAATGGTCCACATGAAGGACTAAGTGCGGAAACCAAAACCGAAAGCCAAAGAGAAAACTGGGATCACCAAGATAATAAGAAAAGCGGTGTTACATGATGTTCAAATTAACTGGAGGTGAGGGTGAAAAGATGTATCGCTGAGATCTACAATTTTAAGGCTGACAGAGGGAATGTTATATTACAAAATTATCAAACACTCGAACGGAATTCTCAATCATGTAATCAACAATAACCTACTCTGCATGTTTTTGTAAACATTCAGTCCGGCCGCACAGGTGAGGTCCAAGTCACTCCAAGTGTAAATACATAACATACCTGCACTCAATATTGTGTGAGAACCAGCAGGCTTGCGTTAGATAAGGCATAGATTGGGTTTATTAGTATCATAGGCCCAGAACAGTCGTGCTTTCATAATTACATGTATGAAATCAACCCGTTTTAACTACAAGTCATCGAATATTCCCCGTTTAGCAACTTCAACATCGAGAACCAAGCATCAAACTAAAAGTTGATACTTCCGTAAAATCATAGAACTAAAATACGTATAGCTTAATAAAATTGTTTACTCATTTCATTCCTAGCGTAGGACACGTGTTTCTCAGATACAAATATAATTTACAATTGCTACTACAACAGTAAAACATAATTTATTTTAATACGCGTGCCCACTTCGTTGGGCGGTAAACATTTTATGATTTTAACTTGTGATGAAATTCTGAGTGTGGTTCGGTTAGTACTGAGTGCTATGATCCTTACTGCAGGAGGGTTGTGTTTTTATTGTCTTGCAGAGACTGCCGCCTTAAATCACTGAGATGCTGCGCATGTTCAGCGCTATGTTTCCGAGCACGGACCTGCGATGTTCTCCAGCTTTGATTAGCAAACTGCTGTGAACGCTCGGAGCTAGATTCCTTAGCGCGTGCTTTTTTTATTCAATTCCTCGAGAAGTCGAGAAGCGCTGATGATTTTCAAGAGCAGACTCTTCCGTACGGCGTACTCGAGTTGCTCTTGTCTGGGATGTCTGACTTGGAAGTTGTAATTTCCTTTTAGGCATGATAAACAATCGTTGAAACTGTCTGATATCCCAAAAACAGAAATAAAGCTTCAAACTCGAAGAATACCTCTATAGGTGAGACAAATTTGAGGTCTTTTGATATCTCACTTAACCAGGTTTCACTGTATATACAACTGTTTAGGTAGCGCATGCGAATAACTCTGTTGTAAGAGTTATTTTTTCCCGCCTGGCTAGACAAAAATTAAGATAGTTCGGCTAATGTGCATGATATTTATCTTTATAATTTATAGCCCATAGCACTCACGAATAATGTAGCTTTCTACCAGTGAAACAATTTTTAAAATTGGTTCTATACTTCCGGAGATTACCCCCTACACTCAAACTTACAAACAAATGTTCCCTCTTTAAAATATACTAGCGGCCCGGTACGTACTTCGCTACTTTGACAGCAAAATCCCCATTAACAAAATGATCTGCCCATTTATTGAATTCATTTGTCACAAAAAAATGCGATAAATGAAGAACCGCTCAGAAAAATATTTAGTTTAACTATTGTTCAAGCTACTGGCCCTAAGTAAAATACCGGGGTTTTACAAACTGACTTTACAACTTTTAAAACCACATTCGAAATTTCATCAAAATTGCATAAAATTGCACTTGTACAGACGCCAGCAGGTCAACCTACCCGAATCTGTCAGATTTTACCAATCAAACATAAACCTTCTTTCTACTCTAGTGATAAGGTTGAAATTCTACTAAAGAAATCTGACAGATTGTGGTAGCTTGATTTGCTGGCGTCTGTACAATGGGTACGGTTAGCCGACACACTATCTGAACAGCACTAAAAGAAAAATGGCGAATTCTGAGTAGCATAGGCCGAGACAGCTGTCAAAATGCTTCACTCTCGACTGAACTCAGCATGGTTTCAGCCGATAATTTAGTAGTGATCGACCGAAATTTCGGTTTCGGTTTCGGCCGGTTTCGGCCAAAAAATTTAGTTTCGGCCTTAGTTTCGGTTTCGGCCAAAATAGGTATAGCCGAAACTTTCGGCCCCGCCGAAACTCAAGTATTCGTGCATTTTTGTGCGTCGTTCGGTAAAATTTAAGTAACCCGTTTTATCGAGAGTTGAGGTTATATTTTTGAGTTTACCGTCAAGCAAGAGTAAGGGCATCATGTTTTTTTTCCGTTCGGAATTCGAAATGATGAATGAAATGTGAACAACACACACAAAACATGCACACACACTTGTATGAATTCACTGTGTTCGGATAGAAAATGGATCAGGAGTCCTGATCAGGATAACTGATGTATGTGGCCGGCCTAAGTCTTGTATGTTCATGTCATAATGAAATATATTTGTTACGTACGTTAATGATTAAAAAGTTATCAATTGTCAAGGCAGCGACTGTATTAGAAACATAATTAAGTTAACGGTTTCTTCTGTGGAATAATGCTATTTTTTTTTCAACTCTGTATAGTCATATTTCTGAATATACCAAATCCAGTGAAACATTGAAAACAATTATTTTTTATAATTTCGAATAGATTATGGCTCAGTAGAAGTTAAATAACATAGATAAATAGTAATTTCTTAAAAATCTGCTATTTCCACAAGTTTGCCTTATTTAAATACTTCGCAGAATTTGATCCTTATTGGCCTCACTATCGAATGGTGTAATAATACAGGGTGTGTTTTTTTCCAAAATCAGCGGTTTCGATTCCTGGCCAGGATTATTGATTTTTCTAAAATCCAATGATGCAGTTTTAGTTTTTGTCAAAATCAGTCTCGAGACTCTATTAAACGTTTTTCGATATTCCTCATAGTTAAGGATATCGCAATCTATGCCCAGTTGAAAAATTCACCCTGCACATTTGACACTTTTTCTTGTGTTAATAAATGTTTAAAAAAAAAGTAAATTTCAGAAAATTTTCGAAATTTAAAATGTTTTAAAAAGTTTCGGTTTCGGTCGAAACTGAGAGCAAGGCCGAAATTTCGGTTTCGGTTTCGACTGAAAAATCAGTTTCGGTCGGACACTATAATTTAGTCAGCATAGGCTGAATGCTGTTCAGCATTTTCGATTTCTGTTCAGCTAACCGTACCCAATGTTAAGTACCTCTGGAAGGTGCCACAGATACTCAAAATATAATTTGTATATGAAAAATTACTAAAAGTAGGGCACTCATTAATTTCATTTGCAGTGCTTCAGTACAACAGGCATTATAAATATGCTTTCCAGAAAGACACAGCACTAGTATGAACAAAGCTGTTTCTGATTCTAGTATCTAGGATCGACAAAAACATACCTGGCTCTGACCAATGCAAAAGAGTGTTACAATTTTTTATCAGCCATATAAAAACGACCTGCCGGGGTTGCGGGACTCATGAATTACCGTGACCCCGGAACGTAAAGGGCTATTGAAGGACACCGCCGTGGATTTTAGTCAGTACGAGTCTGACAGTCCCTCCCGCTCTGCCCTGGGTGGGAAGACTCATTTGATGACTTTACAACGTTAAAAAAAAGCCATGTAATTTGTAAAAACGTAGGGAAAACTGCAAGCACAATGCACAGCCCCAAGATTACACATTATCTTACTACAGATGCGGCGGACGCGGGCCGAGGAGCACACTTGAGCAACATCATAATAATTGTCGCCGCCAACAAAGACTATATTCCAATGTGAAGAAGATGTTACTAAACATATCAGGGCCAGTTCTTAGATCAAACAATGACTGCTTCGTAGAAGGAGGCGACCTTCCGCAGCATAGCCTGCAGGCTTACTCCTTCATCAAACTAAACAGCACAACATCTCCGCCCCATCTTGGGAGTCATTATTCAACAGATGGGGTAGAATTTTTTTACAACGACGACGAGATAACAACATAAATCCAAAGAGAATCAAGTATATTTTTTTACGTTAATCATTATGCTCCTAAAAACAGAATTTCATACAGCTTTCTTCATACTAACGCTGTGTCCTTTTTTCGGCACATAATTACTCTTAAATTGGTGTAAACAGTCCTACTATTGCACAAAAAAATAATAATACTTAATTAAAACCGATAAAATACAGCAAAAGCTTATTTATAGTTGCTATAGAAAACATTCAATTAAAATATCATTTCCATATTTTTCTGGGTAACATTTGGAGGGAGGCCATGTATGAAAGAAAATAAATGTAATTCTGTTGTACATCTTCATCCTTACAAGTAGACATATATTTACATTTTTTTTTTGTTTAATTAGTTTTTTCAAACTGTGGCATGGATATTAAGAGTCGACATGCTTGGGGCAGGAGTGGGCTCACAACCTCTTTGTAGCCAGTGAGATGCCCTGGCCGCAGGGGTTTTGCAACTTTACTGCCTACGAGTAAGAATATTTTTTATCCATATTCCATTTACAGAACATTGTGGCATTGTAAAACAGAACCATGTAGATTGTTCCACTACAATCTAAAAAAATGTAGATTGTAGTGGAACAAGGCATGTAAGCATTTAAAACAGTTATTCTTCACCTCTAAGGTCCTTAACAGCATGATCGGGTTATTTTGATATAGTACCATCAAACTCTTCTATAAATATTTAGCTTCTCCTCGAGAAAATCTACCGTCTAAGTCTTGGGCTTTCTTGATGATGGACTTCTTCTGTGCTTCGTCAAAACGGTTCACTTGAAGATCTACGTCTCGACTGAATGGACGCCGCTCTTTCTTGCCACCGTCTTCTTTTTCTTCCTTCTGTTGACAGAAAATTATAGAAATTTAAATTACTTGACTTAATTAATGGTGAAGTAGCATACGCCTATTCTGAGTTAGGGACTTTACTCATGGCGCGACGCGATATCGAATGGGGATGGCAACTCAAAGCTAATCGTAGATGGCGCTGCGATAGTTGGTTCCTAAGTCAGATTACTGTCTACCTTGTACAAAAAACAAACAAGATTTATTGTAATAAAAATTGAGTATAAATACAAAACAAATATGGAAAATTATTCGTCAATGCAAGTGCATATACTAAAAGAAGAACTAAGACGCCGCCGGTGCATCTACAAGAGGAAAAAAAAGTGATTTAGTTGAGAGGCTAGTTTGATTCTACTACATTAAACACACATTTACTTGTAGTTAGGATTAAAAATTGTAATTTTTGAGTAGGTATTACATGTGCTACCCTCTACAAAGAATATAGAACTGCTTCTGACATTCTATACTGAGAAAAGTGTCATCAGGTTTTGTGCTTGTCTTCTTCATCTAATTTTACATCTATTTTATAGATTGGAGCAATATGATAAGAATTTTAACTTCCTAACACCACAACTATCACAAATCTCGGGCCCGTTGATAATTCTTCTACCAGACGAACTATTTCATGTTATAAAGAGCGACACCATACTTAAGACTGTGCCGAGCGAACACGGCGCGCGGAAATTAGGTATTTACTGCGGCGCGCTAGTTGTGTGCGTCGTCACGCACACAACGACAAGTTCGCTCGGTGGCCGCTTGAGTTGCATGGCAGAAGTAGGTAGCTCAGGATTTTTAAAATTTGAGTGACTGAGTGTAACTTAGGGTTTTTAAATTTTGAGTGTATTGAGTGACTTGAAAAGACGAATAATGAATATTTAGACGGTTCTGTGTAGGTACATAAATCCGATTAATAAAACTAATCCTACTAATATTATGAACGTGAAAGTTTGTTTGGATGAATTTTTGTTACTCTTTCACACGAAAACTACTCAACGGATTTGAATGAAATGATGAAAAAAAAAAAAACGAGTTTTTGGATTTTTCGAAAATCACCCCCCAACTTACTGTAAAGGGGTATTCAAGTTTAAAGGGGTGGATCTTTAACCGCTGAACGTATAACCTTATTTTGGTGTGCTAGGTGAGTAAGTAGGTAAGATATATGGGTAGGTTGTTGTAATAAAACCAATCTGTAATAAAAAAATCTTTAATTACCTGATGTAAAACAACTTGTTTACAATTTTACAAAAACATACTTAAAGCGCAGAGAAACGTGGTTAATTTATTATACAGGGTGTAACGAAGAGGTGTATTTTTTTTTATAAAAAATGAGAAATCAAAGGCATTAATTTCAGAAAAAATAATGTTGATTTTCCAAATTTGTCATCAGCTGACCAAAATTTGTGTGAGAATACAATAAAAAGAAACTGTAAAAGACACAAGAATGTATCAACCTCATTCAAATATCATAATAGTTATTTCCAACCACAAAGACACGTTATACAAAAAAAAAAATGCACATTTTCACTAATTTTGGCAACTTAAAGGGTATTTTTTATTACTTGTTGTCGTTATTGAGAGTGGGTGTATTTTTATGCAACACTCGTTTTTGACCAAAACTCAAATTTGTTAATACGTATCACAAATTTAACTTACGGTGTTGGAAGAATTTCCAGTTTCATTTTCTTTGTTTACATCAGTAACGGATCTACAAAAAAAAAGAAATATCTTGTAACGGACCAAAGCTTTCAATAAAAAAATTCGCAATAAAAAAAAATTAAGAAATAATTGTTGCATCGTTGTGGAGTAATGACACCCCAAAAACCTATTACACGATACCCATATCGTTTTTTTTTTTTTAAACTGGCATCCTGTATCTTGGATTTTAAAACTTATGTCAGATTTGCAATCGCCACCCCCAAAAACCAATTACGCGATCCCCATATCGAATACTTGACAAAAACTAGCATCCGCCATCTTGAATTTTAAAATTAATGTCAGATTTGCAATCGCCGCCCCCAAAAACCTATTACGCGATACCCATATCGAATACTTGACAAAAACTAGCATCTGCCATCTTGAATTTTAAAATTAATGTCAGATTTGCAATCGCCGCCCCCAAAAACCTATTACGCGATACCCATATCGAATACTTGACAAAAACTAGCATCCGCCATCTTGAATTTTAAAATTAATGTCAGATTTGCAATCGCCGCCCCCAAAAACCTATTACGCGATACCCATATCGAATTTTTGACAAAAACTGGCATCCACCATCTTGTATTTTAAAATTAATGTCAGATTTGCAATCGCCACCCCCAAAAACCCATTACGCGATACCCATATCGAATACTTGACAGAAAACTAGCATCCGCCATCTTGAATTTTAAATTTAATGTCAGATTTGCAATCGCCGCCCCCAAAAACCTATTACACGATACCCTTATCGAATGTTTGTCAAAAAATTTAAGAAAAGATTACATCCGCCATTATGTTAGGTAAAAGGAAATAATCTAAAAAAAATATATTGAAATACGTAGGTACTTTTTCCGAGAAAACTTTCTTTTTTCGGAAATTAGCGCCAACTTTCTTCTTATAATATCTTTCCTTAAGCTTTCCCATTTTACTAAAACAAAATTTAAAAAAATGTTACATAAATATGCATTGAATAGTAAAAAAAAACAGTAAATAAATGCACAATATATAAACAATGCACAATATATAAATAATGCACAATATAATAAGTCATTATCAACTCAAAAAACAAAAAATATGACTTACCTTATTCAACCGTTTGCGTTTGCGTTTGGCAAGGTATAAGTACACAATAGATCGCTAAGTATCGTTATCGGCGTGTCGCTTCCCGATGAGACGTGACCACTCTCCAAGCTCTCGTGGACGGCTGAACTTTCGGCCGGTGTACGTTGCGTATGATTCAAAACAGGGCGCGCAGCGGCCCAATTTTAAACAAAATAATGTCTAAAATAACCAAGCAACATTTTCGAAAATGTTAAAACGACAAATTGTAGTATGATTATTATAGATTGATATGCATTAAAGTTTGTGAAAAAATTCAACAGTTTACTATCAAAATTCAACTAAATACGAACATGCTATTTTAAGATTTTTGTCCATGTTTACACATTTTTGTTATTTAAATTAGACAATAATTATAATTTTTGCCAACGAAGAATTGTTAACACATTCATTGTGGTGCTCAATACATATTTTTTATGGTAATCATGATAATAGTATTGGTGATATCCCTTTAACCGTGAAGGCCGTTTTGTATTATTTTGCACTACGCAGTCTTAACTCCCGATAGAAAAGTAGATATTATTTTGAAAGGTTTATTCGATTGTTTAGTTACGGCATAATCATAGAATTTCATTAATAAATTCAACTAACGGCCTGTCCCGGCTTCGCAAGGGTAGATATTTGTTTATTATAAAGCTTTTCCTTAGTGATAATACAATTTTTGTTCTCACAGCAGTCACAGCAGCTACCCATTATTTCTTGATGGAAATATGGGTAGCTGCTAATATTATATGTTCCATCATTTTTACAGCCTATTACAACATCTAGTCATTTTACATCAATAAATCGTTTTTTTTTCAGAAAATTCCTTTGATTTGACAGTTTTTTTGGGACCATCTTGTCACTTGTCACTTTGACACTTGCCTTCCCCATTGCATCGATTGACGATATCGGTCAGATATCACACAAGCGTCCGGCCGAAGAAAATGTATGGACAATCGCTAGTGTTTGCTATAATGGAGTCGCTTGGATTGACGATATCGCTCACAGATCTCCTCGATATCGAATTGCATGTATGTCTTAATGACAATGCACATGATTCTCTGTTCTAATTCGATTGCGCAACTACTCGTCACGTGCGACATCTTTTGTCTTTGGTTTGCATCGCCTTTATGTCGTAGTAGTAAGGTGGATTTTTGAAGTGCACCGTGGAATTGCATCGCATCACTCCATTAGTAAATACGTGCGACTTAAATCGGCAATCGACTTGATATCGCACGAATCGCGTCGCGTCGCATCGCGCCATGAGTAAAGTCCCTTAGAATTCCGTTTGGAATCATGAAACATGTTACTGACATTGGAGTTGTCTATGGCACATTTTCCAAGATCAAGATTATTTCAATAAAGAGACACTGTTTCTCAAAATCAGTCAGAATCAGTCAGACAAATTGATGGCATTAAAAAAAAAAAAGTATTTATTTACCTTTTTCTTCTTTTTCAACTTCTTTTGATGCAAATCTAGGAGACTTTCTTCTCTCTTGTGTTTCTTTTTGTGTTTTCTGTAATTATAAGAAAGTTTTTAAAAAAAATTGTCTTCTATATACATTTTTTTAAGCACAACTGCTGCAACTGCGCAACTGTTTAATTTTAAATATTTATGGGTGTTAGGGCGTGGCCCCATGTCTCCGGCGCGGCGCCGTATGCCGTGCGGCGGCACGGCGCCGTGCCGGGCTACGGCGCCGCCGCCGGCGCCGCCACTGGCGAGCGGCGCGGCGCCGTGCCGAGCCACGGCGCCGTCGCCGGCGGGCGGCGCGGTTCCGTGCCGCGCTACGGCGTCGTGTACGTCTACGGCACGTACCCTTTGATCAGCAAGTGTATCCAAAGATAAAAATTACAGTTTTGATTTGATATGGACCGCGAAAGACGTATCGTATCGACGTATTTTTAACCGACTTCTAAAAAAGAAGGAGGTTCTCAATTCGGATGTTTGTATATTTTTTTTTTTATGTTTGTCGGGCATAACTCCGTCGTTTAACAACCGATTTGAAAAATTCTATCAAAATCTCATATCAATAAATTTTATCAAAATCGGACTAGCACTTTTTGAAATATCAACAAAAATCAACAGACCTAAAAAGTTTTCAACTTTGTCTACACCGATTACTCCGAGGTTTCTGGTCCGATTTCGATTATTCTTTTTTTGTTCGATACAGTATATTATCTGCCATTTGGTCCCATAAAATTTTCATTTAGTTTGGTGCAGTAGTTTTTATTTTTGGTAGTTCTCATTGTGTACATACATAATCGGCGTTGTTATTACCAGTGCTATGGATTACAACATTTTAGTGCACATGTAAGAAAATATGTATTTGACAATAATTTGGGTTGAATATTGAAACTAAAAAGGATAAAATAAAAAACTTTTTCAAAAAAAATTGTAACCGACTTCAAAACAAACACAAAAAAAGTTCAAAATAACCTACAAAAAAACTTTTCTTTCGAAATTCGGTGACAAAAAGTCAATGAAACAAAAAATAAAGTCACCGACTTTCGAAAGAAAAGTTTTTTTGTAGGTTATTTTGAACTTTTTTTGTGTTTGTTTTGAAGTCGGTTACATTTTTTTTTGAAAAAGTTTTTTATAATTTATTTATTCTTATCATAGATTTTTTTTTTGATGTAGACATACGTATGACTACATACATACATATACACTAGTAACAGGACCACGATACGTCTTTCGCGGTCCATATCAAATCAAAACTGTAATTTTTATCTTTGGATACACTTACTGAGCATAGGGTACGTGCCGGTACACGACGCCGTAGCGCGCCACGGCGCCGCACCGCCCGCCGGCGACGGCACCGCACCGCCGCACGGCACACGGCGCCGCGCCGGAGACATGGGGCCACGCCCTAACTGATAAAGGATGGGACCTCTGAGTGAACAATTGTTGAGTTCAAGCATTGAAGTGTACACGTTAGAAGGAGCCCTAATTAACTACCTTGTTTGTCAATATACTCACTTGACAGCTGACTCTTGTTCTTCATCCCTGCTAGCGATGTGGCGCATTCTCGTTTCTTGTTTTAATGACATTTCAACATCCTCTTCTTTGACGAGACCGGCAGCTTTCCTTGCCTTCTCTTCTGGAGTATCTGTCCAACTCGATCTGTGAAAACAGGCATTACAGGTTTATTTTATATCCTCGAATTTGATGATAGTAGTAGGAAAATATATACCTATTTGATTAGTATAGCTGGCTGCGTTGATGAGTATAATAATAATAGTTTTTTTATGACATTGGACTCCTTCACGTAGGTACCTATTGTTCAGAATTAATTCTGGGAGCGAGCAGGAATTGATCCTGGGAGATTCTGATTCAGTACCTCAGATGCGTGACTGTGATGGACTGGTTGGTAAGTCGTCTGGTATATTGAATCAGAAAATCACAGGTTAAGTCCTGCTTCAAAATCAAAATCAAAGCATTTATTTCAAGTAGGCCAGTTACAGGCACTTATGAATTGTCATAGACAAATAAAAATGTAATTAAACATTAAAAAGTTATTGTGCTACAATCCCAGTCACAAGACATAAAAACTGTGAAAGTACCGTAGGTGCTCATTCCAAAGCGTAGATCTCTATGGAGAAGAATGAGCAAGAAACTCCATGGACACTCTTTTTCAATCGCCAAAATTATTACAGATCTTTTGTTACATCATTCATCATCAGATGGTACATTATGTGAGAACGATGTGGCAAGTTATTAGTGTTCATAGAAAATATAAAAAAGACAATTAAAAAATAAAGTTATCAATAATTAAAATAGGCCCTGGCAGCTAAGGGATGACCAGTCTCAACTGACAGCGCCCGTTCACGAACATGACGCATATATCAGCACCATTCAGCTCACCATTTTGAAGGGAACTAAATGATCTGACACACGCGCCACTATCAGCACTCTCAACCGCCAGGGTCATTCAAGTCAATAAGAGACGTAGTTACTCAGTGAATGATAGCTCCACGTACATAGTACTCACACAATGCTGGCTATGAAACTATATTGCTTGCAATTAAATCTCTCTTTCTAAAAAAAAGCTTCTCGAGTAGGTACTCCTTTTTACAACTCACCTATCTGACATATCTGGGCCTTCCTTAGCTCTGAAACTCCTTGCTTCTAAGCCAATGATTTTTGCTTTACCCTCAGGTAACTCCAACATCCATTGCTCTCTGGATTTTATCTTGCTTGTATCTGAATGTCCATCTAATTTTTTTATTTTTATTTCTAGTGCTCTTTCTTCGAGCCGCCGGTGTGCATCCGACCATTTTTCTTCGGCACCGGCGGGAAGAGGCCCAATGCCCAAGTCTTCATCTGAACTTTCATATTGGATAACCTCACTTCCCTTCTCGGCCAATACTTTTCGAATGTCCTCGGGAATAGTTGGTCCTGAAGTAAAAAAAAATTTGGATTAAATTATGGTGTCAATCTTTATGTAATGATGAATGGGGTTGGCAGGCTTTATTAAATTTGCCACATGGTCAAACAAAAAAACCTAATAAGAACAACTTTTTTAGGTATGTTTGTTTTTCATTAAATATTTGCTTAGCAATTACTAATCTGCATGACTACTTGCACTCAAAATAGTTCAGCTGTCTATTAACTTTAATGGTTTTATAAATTAGATTAATAAGATCATTGTGACACTGACTGTGTATATTATATATTTTACCTAAATTCTTTGGATTTCTTTTTAGATGTGCTGGCAGAGCAGGTCCCTCAGTATTTGGGGAGACACTTCGTTCGTACCGCTTCTCCAGGTGCGGCGGCAGCGCTGGCCCACACACATCAGGACCTGACTTGTCATCACCCTTCGGCGCCGTACGCCTTAACTTGTGTCTCAAGTCTGTAGGATCTATTTCAATCTCGCTCTGAGAATCGTCAGTTGATATCTCGCCTTCTTCACAGCTTTCTTTTTGAGCATTCTTTTGTGTGGAAGACACCTCCTCCACAAACTCAGCCCCGTTTTTTGGCAAATCACCTTTTATATCAATGTCAGTTGTGCTACTTACTTCTACTGACACTGTTGCATCTCTGTCCCTATCTTTGCTAGATTTGGAACTTTTTCTTTTATGTTTCTTTTTATGCTTTTTCTTTTTTGTTTTTTGAAGTTCTTTCTCTAAATTCAACAGTTTCGCCCTGAGTCTCTCATCATCAGAAGAATCAATTTCACTGGACTCTTCAGTTTTTTCTTTCACTACAGCTGGTATCATGTTATAGTAAGAGCCAGGTTGCACTTCCTCATCCGTATTGTCATGTGCTTCAACAACAATTGGACTTTCACTTTTTCTTTTTGGTGCCATCATAGGAGAAGGTACATATATTTCAGATCTTTTAGATTTGTGATCAGGGGATGGTGATTTCTCCCTTATTTTCTTAATAGGTCTCTCAGGACTTTTAACACGTTCTGGTTTACGCCGAGTGTCTTCCTTAATTTCTTTTTCTTTTCGAAAATCATGAGCTATATAGGATCTAGATGTAGATCCAGAATGTTTATGTCTATCTCTACTACTACTCCTATGATCTTTAAGTTTTGATTTATCACTAGAATCTCTGTGCCTATTCCTCTCATGTGATTTTCTACTTGGACTTCTTTCTCTTGAATGTCTCCTCCTATTTGCTGGTGAATGTCTAGAATATCTTTGTCTATCCCTTTCTATGTCTCTAGGATGTCTATCAGAGCGAGGCCTTTCATCCCTTTTCCTGTCAAAATTTCTATTAAATCTGTCAGGTCCAGATGGCCTATTTCTTCCAGAATCTCTGAGATTTTCAATTCTTTGTTTAGAAGATTTTTCTTCTTGAGTTTTTGGTCGCCCCTTGAATCTACCTGTTTCTGAATCACTGCTTGATTCATCAGAAATCATATTGGTACCTAAAAACAAAAAAGAGGTTTTAAATAAAGAATAATACAAATCTAATTTACTTACTTCCTTTATTATAATACATAAATATTCACAACATTTTTAGTTACAGTTAAAACATCTTTGCTATTTTTTTAGCACTGTAACGAACAGATTTCAGAAAGCCAGCAGTAAGGATGCCCTTCAAAGATTGTCTCACACTGGACTGCCAAACTATATCCTTCAGAATTTGTCTTAATATGACAGCACAATCAATGTCATAAGCCACCGCTCTCAGTACATCTTCCATGTCTTGTTGTAGACCACCATGGTTCCAAAATTTCACAATTTTTCTTTGTGGCACCATTGGCAGCTGCATCAAGTGATGTAGTTTAGTCTCTGGACTTATATCCTGATGGCACTGCGCATCTCCTGTAGGAATGTCCACATAAGCATGAAACTGCTGCAAGATTGGCCGGTAGAGTTCACGAAAGCTAAACAACTGTGGCTGTACAATGTTCCTCACTTTGTTTTTATTTTCTCCAAATGTCATCCTAAAGTCACCAGCATAACTTAAGTTAGATATGGCAAAGTAGAAATCATATTCAGAAAATGTTTCTGGTAAAGTGAGGAGAGCTGTGTGGACGGCAGAGCGCAGATTGGCCTGCAGGGCACCCTGTAGCTGTGAGCTGTTGGTCTGCTTTATAATCTCTACTGGTTTGTGAAGTCTACCAGCCACATACAGATCATTCCAATCCAGTAGATCAGCTACTAAATCTTTCTGTGACACAACCCCATACTTGATGAGAATGTTCTCTTCTTTTATTTCAACAAGGGTGTTGAAGTACACTTTAGCACCCCAGTTCTCCTGAAACTTTGCAATGAACCCTTTGCCTAGGAATCGAAGCGCGGAGTAATGCGATGGGTTCATTTCGATGTTAGCTGCGTGAAATCGATACGAGTTGTCTACGCAGTATATTAGATCGATCATGTTTTCCTTTTTATTGTTCCCCGCCTGTGGTTTCACAGCAGATCCATAAGCGAAGCAGAAAGTGAAATTCTGCGGAAATTTCGACAATATCCTGTAGTATAAGGGCGATATGTCTTTGACCGCGCCTGCAATAGCTTTTACTGCTGTTGAGGTTGCCATTTTTATGTTAGTGTAGAGAAAGAGATATCTGCTGACCTGAGAACAGCAACAATCCGCGCTGAAGACACGATGACAGGTGGTCGGTGGATGAAGTTCCCTGTTATTTTTTGTATTTTAGATGGTAAATACAAAAACAGATTTTGCCTTCAACTAGCTATTTACTGCAAGCAATTGGTATTGTTGGCTGTACAGTATAATGTTATGTAGCTGCCCAGTTGTTCATTTCATTAAATAAGCACAAATATAACCAAATAATCACAAACAAAATCTGACAAAATCCATGAATCCCACGAGCAGTGCTGCCAGTATGATTTCCCTAAAAAGGACGGTTGGCATTCTGAAAAGGTACGGTTTTTTAACTTCAAGGTACGGTTGGAGGAACTCGAAGAAAAAAAAACTGATCTAGTTCTTGCAGAAGTTTTCCGACTCGTACGGTTTAGCTAGAATTTTGAAAAATGCTTTGCAAAAAATTATACTAGGTTTACAATAAATTATGCTTTACTCATATTCTACAGCGAAAACAAGTTGTTTGTCAAAAAAAAAATGAAAATAATGTTTTAGAAACTACGAAAATTCCATTTTAGTGATTTGTGTCCATATTTTTGTGTCAAATGTGACAGAAAGTTGAAGAAAGTATGAGTCTCGAGATTAGTATTGTTCCTCAATTATGTGATTATCCGAACAACACAACACAATACCTTTTAATATAAACAAATAACAAGCAACAAACTACATATTTAAAACTGTTCTGTTTTTTTAATTCATCGCTCCTGAGGAAGGAAGAAAGGGAATGTAACCCAAACAGCCAAATCTTATTTGGTTGGAAGAAAAAAGTTTTTTAAATGCAAATTCAGAATGTTGAGAAAAACAGGATAAGGCGATTTTTTTTTTACCCTTTGTACAGCTTGACATAAAAATGTAGAAAACCGGAAGTCGCCACTGTCTTCGCGCTACCAGCACTTTGAATGATTTTATTTTATTTTTTTTCACTTATTAAGTTAGTTTTATGGCACAATAATAAATCTAACAAACCTGCGGTCTTTGTTTGCATCAAATATCAAAGATTTTAAAACGCTGTCAGAAATAAAAATTTTAGTTCCGTTTCAATCCGTTCTGGCCAAGCTGTACTGTAGTGATAAATAAATAAATCACTAGTAAGGTACGAAAAAGGTACGGTCTACACTGAGGTACGGTTGTTGTGGTACGATTGTGTGATGAATAGTACGAAAAAACCGTACTTTTTGGTGCGGTCTGGCAACGCTGCCCACGAGCATAGACAATTACATTTTTTTTTCATTCCTTACCATTATTACGCATTTGGGGGGGGGGGGGGACCGCTCCAAATTATTTATTAGCTACGTCTTTTTCACAACTTTGAAACGGTTCAACCGATTTTCATCAAACCACCATCAAACATGTCTAAGAACACTCACCCGTATAATTCACCTAAAAAAAACTAAATTGAAATTGCTTCATCCGTTTGGGCTCTATGATGCTACAGACAGACACGTCAAACCAGGTCAGGTAATCTTCAAGTAAAATATCTCAACCTTAAAGTCTATGGTTCACGTATTTCATCTGACACTTCCCTAACCCCCCGCGTACCCCTGCCTTCCGTTTTCTGTCAGCCATCTTTGTTAAGAGTGTTACCAGCTTACAATCTAAAATAGGCAATGGGGAAGGCAAGTGTCAAAGTGTAAATGACAGTTTGGTCCCCAAAGAACTGTAAAATCAAAGGAATTTTCAGAAAAAAAAAACATTTATTGATGTAAAATGACTAGATGTTGTGTAATAAGCTGTAAAAATGATGGAATACACTTTTCAAAATAATATCTACTTTTCTTTTGGAGGTTATGTACCAGTATTGCATCGCTCGAAAATCGAAGAATTATCACCTGGAACGAGTTTTGTAATAGTTGTGGTGTTAAGAAATTAAATATATTGTGATATTTCTCGAATCTAAATAGAAAAAAAGGTTAAAATTACTGACTTAAAACATTATGATATTTTATCAAAATAGAAAGTCAAAAGCAGCATTATATTCTTGATAAAGGAGAGGACAGGTAAAACATACCTAAACTCAAAAATTGAAACCTCAACTACAAGTAATTGTGGATTTATTACGGTAAAATCAAATGTATAACCACTCAATTAAATCACTTTTTTTCTCTTGTAGATGCGCCGCGGCGTCTTAATTCTTCTTTTAGTATATAGTACTTGCATGGACGAATAATTTTCCATATTTGTTTTGTATTTATACTCAATTTTTATAACAAATAATCTTGTTTGTTTTTTTGTACAAGGTAGACGTGGGGACCAACTATCGCAGCGCCATCTACGATTAGCTTTGAGTTGCCATCCCCATTAGAAATTATTGACCAAGGACATCCAGTTTTATCAAAGAATATTACTTATTTTTTTAATTATCTATTTTATTTCATATTATCGTCTTTATTAGAAGGTTTTCCAAGTAATAGGGTTGATTTTAGGAGTTTTGACCTAAGTTTTAGGGATAAAAATTTCTGAGAGTTGGTATCACTGTTTGTAAATCTGTCAAACAATTTAACAAAGTTTTGTGAATTAGTGTTTAATTTATCTAATTTCGTAAATAATCCTCCATATCTGAAGCTGTAAACATGTGCAACATGTACAACAAGTGCAGTGGGGTGTTGGAAGACGAAAGGACGTCAGTTTTCAAACGCTTCCAAGAAAAAAACGAAGAGAAGATGCCGCATCATACTTATGAAAAACAAGTTTTAGCCACATTGATCCGGGAAATGTTTCGGAGTCATCAAAAAAGAAGCAAACAAAAACTTAGAACATCGACCTAAACGGATTTCTAATATTAGAGGTATTAAAAATCATATTAAATATAAGTACTTGTTGGAATTCATTGGATGCTGTTTCTGAGCGCGTGTTTAATTCTTAAAATGTTATTAATAAAATATTAAAAGGTACAGACGTGTTCCCACTAGAGAATAAACAGTTAAAAGTTTTTAATAATTTTAAAATAAAAATAAATGAAACTAATAAGATTTTTATTATTCCTTATATCCTTTTATGACTTATTACAGCATATTTCTTCATATAATTGCAATGTGATTGCAATTATATGAAGAAATATCGTCGTTGATAGTCCAATGACGCGTAACTAACATTGTCAAATACTGCGTAACTACACTTTCACTGATTTTACAGGAGAGACAAAAAACTAATTTTCTAAAAGACTAATCGACCGATCTTCGACTGAACTTGAGTAGAGGATCATTTTGTTTTCTTTCATGTAATGTACTAATTTTGAAGACAATATTATCGATATTTTAATTAGAAAGTCACTTACGCTGTATAGTTTCAAACGATTTTGGATTATAGACAGTACTTACGTGATATTTAAAAAAATTCTACAACTTCAATCAATCATTTATTTAATGAAATTAAGTATATAAATGATTATGTTTATTCATAAATAGTTTATATTTATAGAAGAACAACAAATATATACTAACAGGTATGAAAACATATTAGAAGTAATAAATAGGCAACATTATTACTTTTTTAAACTTCCTTAGCTTATTTATTAATGCTGCTAAAGTTTAACATCATATAAGAAATAAACATAGTTGTTATTATATATAATAAGTCTTTATATGAACAGAAACAAATCAGTCTCAAAATTATAACTAACTAAAACTATTTAGAAACAATATTTTTTTCAACAATAATAATTTATTTTTTTAACAAATCTCTCCCCTAATGATCTATATTTTTAAGTCAATTTGTTAAAAATATAGGTAATTATTGAAAGAAGATACTCGGTAATAAGAAATACATTAAATAGATGTCCTAAAAAAATAAATGGTGAGCCGTTGCAGTATCCTGTAAAAAGCCTTACTTTTTACTAAATCCCCGCCGATTTTCGGGACTTTTTTCAGTGAATTTATCAAACAATTTAGCTTACTGTTAGCCTGTTATAGATTGGTCTTTGGGAAACAAGACAAATACAAGAATCCATGGACCCCAAAACTGATTCACATTTCCTAGCGATTTTTGTGACATGACTTCTTTCAAGGGAGAAAAATCTCCCTATTTCCCCTTTTTTGACAATTGCTCAGGAATGTAGTAGGAAAGTTGATTATCATAGATGTTCATTACACATTGCTGGTATCTGATCGTCACATACCATCTTGCAATTTCAACATGGTTAAGTTTTTGACAAAGTATTAGTCATGGAGCCACTTTAAGATTTTTTCCATTACCTGGCAGAGTAGCAGATTGCCTGAAATAAAAAAGCGCATTTTACAATGAAACGTGTTAATAAATAATCAAGCTATCGAATAAGTACAAATTTATTTACATACTACCCTCAAATATAGGCTAGGCCGAAAATTTTTCAAACCGAGGTAGTTCCTGTCGTCGCTATTTACACACCAAATTACACAATTTTAGAATAATAAACATTCCAATTTTAATTACCATAACATTTAGAATACGTGTAATATACTTACATTCAAAATAATCCAGTGATGCCGAAAAAAAGCAATTTTTAACTGAAGCGTCACATAAGCACTGCAAATTCTCATACAAACTGGCGCATATACGCGGCTTTCTGGTCGTAACTTGTTCGTCCAAAGATCCGCGGTATTGTTATTTTTGATTTACTCCTCATTTTATTGATCTATTCGAAAATTGGTCGCACAGGTCGACGCCAATCATAATCAGTTACCTACACCCGCGAAATCTCATTTTTGCTTTTTTTGTAGTTACGCGGTTTTTGACAATGTTAGTTACGCATTATTGGACTATCAACGACGATATGCTAACATTAAACTAAAATTTTAAATTCCTAGCAAGAAATACTTTCTAGGCTGAATCGTAAATGTCTTTGCCTATAATTACGCGTCGGACGGAGAGACAGATTTAAAAAAAAAAAAGCTGTCATTCATGATATGTGAACCTTCGGGCATGTCAAATTTGCTATAAGAGAGTGCCCTGTCTGAACCTATCTAGTCTGTGCGTCAAACTTATAATACCCCTCTTTTCCGTCGATGCCAACGATATCAGGTGTTGAGTATTTAGAATACGATTTTGATTATGACTCCTAATCGTAATCTAACAATATAAAATACTGAATATCCCATATTGGTCTTGAATAATAATAAAAATCAAGTTCGTTTAAGCAGCGTTTAGCTGGGGTTGTCATGCCTTGATTTTTTTGTGATTAAATATAATGACCACCATAAAATGCTTTGATACCCTTAGCTACTACACTTAAAATTGTATTCGAACACCAAATATAGTAAATGATCACCAAATCTATACTGAATGTGCACCAAATCTAAAACTCGCTTTAGCAAGATTTCAGGGACACCCCGAAGTTCGGTTTGGTTAGGTTCCTTTAAACCTTGTACTCAGAAATAGAAGCCCCGCGAAGCGGGGCTTCGTCGACCCTGCTTAGGTAGACTTTTTTTATAACACCTCGTTATGACATATTTTAATGAACATATTTTGGTGATCATCTTTTGGGTTGACAATGATTTATTTGGAGTCATTTTGATTAAATGGGGATGGCAACTCAAAGCTAATCGTAGATGGCGCTGCGATAGTTGGTCCCCACGTCTACCTTGTACAAAAAAACAAACAAGATTATTTGTTATAAAAATTGAGTATAAATACAAAACAAATATGGAAAATTATTCGTCCATGCAAGTACTATATACTAAAAGAAGAATTAAGACGCCGCGGCGCATCTACAAGAGAAAAAAAGTGATTTAATTGAGTGGTTATACATTTGATTTTACCGTAATAAATCCACAATTACTTGTAGTTGAGGTTTCAATTTTTGAGTTTAGGTATGTTTTACCTGTCCTCTCCTTTATCAAGAATATAATGCTGCTTTTGACTTTCTATTTTGATAAAATATCATAATGTTTTAAGTCAGTAATTTTAACCTTTTTTTCTATTTAGATTCGAGAAATATCACAATATATTTAATTTCTTAACACCACAACTATTACAAAACTCGTTCCAGGTGATAATTCTTCGATTTTCGAGCGATGCAATACTGGTACATAACCTCCAAAAGAAAAGTAGATATTATTTTGAAAAGTGTATTCCATCATTTTTACAGCTTATTACACAACATCTAGTCATTTTACATCAATAAATGTTTTTTTTTCTGAAAATTCCTTTGATTTTACAGTTCTTTGGGGACCAAACTGTCATTTTCACTTTGACACTTGCCTTCCCCATAGGATAGCGAAATGTTAAAACTGGTTATAATTTTACATTAAAATGCGGGTTTCATTTTGGTGATCATTTGCTATTTTTGTCTGTTATTATGTTACTATATCTGGTGCTAAGTTAAACTTAAGGTGATTGCTTCGATGTAGCCCGCGAAATTCAAATTTTTTTACGTTTTTTGCAATTTGCAGGCCAGTGACATGTTGTAACTTTATAAATATTTGTGTTGCGCAAATAACAAGTATAATTTTAAATATAAAAAATATCAAAAAACTCGCTCCATCAGCTCTCACATAGAAAAGGTGCATCGTAGTTAGATTTCGGAGATTTTAACATGATGCACCTTTTCTATGTGAGAGCTGATGGAGCGAGTTTTTTGATATTTTTTATATTTAAAATTATACTTGTTATTTGCGCAACACAAATATTTATAAAGTTACAACATGTCACTGGCCTGCAAATTGCAAAAAACGTAAAAAAATTTGAATTTCGCGGGCTGGTTGGAGCATCCCCCTTAAGCCGATTTTTTTAAAGCTTTCGTTGTTGGCCAGACTCTAAAGGTGAACGCAGACCTAGCCCCACCGCAGTCTCCGCAGTCCCCGCAGTCATCGTTTTCTTACCGCTTCTGCGGCTACTGCGATGCGGGTGAGTGTGCGAGGTTTCATAGAACTTCATACAAAGAATTCGTAATGCGGGGACTGCGGAGACTGCGGTGCGGCTAGGTCTGCGTTCACCTTTAATCTTGGCAAAAATCCCTGAATCTATGCCGGAAGAAATATCAATGTGTCAACTACGAAAGACAATATTATATAAATATATCACGGAAGAAAATATTGAGACGAAAGACTAGGCAATAAGGTTGAATGAACATAGCCTTCCCATCAGGGTAAAAAAAAAAAAAAATATCAATGTGTCAAACTGACGTTACAAAACCATGACATGATCCCATCCCATCAATCCCATTGTGATCCCATTGTTGATCGTTGTCCATCGTTGTCGCTGTGGTTTTTAGCTCAATTTAGGTTCGAATAGTGAATTATATCCAGTAATGTCGAGTGCCGATAGAATTGACTTTGAAATGGAAGTTGAAGTGGAGAGTGCCTCATCAGGGCCAGCTGTGGATCCTCCTAACCCTACATCACCTGCGCCAGTAGCACCAGGAGGCGCGAAGAGCGTGGTGGTCACAACAGCAACCTCTGGTTCAGTAACAGTATCTTTACATCCTCTTGTAATAATGAATGTATCTGAACATTGGACAAGACTGCGAGCACAGGAAGGATCCCCACAAATAGGTATGTACTAACATGGTAATTATGTGGTACAATCAAGAAATTCAGGCATGGGAATCATTCTTTTTTTTTCTTTCAGTTATTGGAGCCCTGATTGGCAAGCAGAAAGGTCGAAACATAGAAGTAATGAATTCATTTGAATTAATGTTCAGCGTCATTGAAGGAGACATAATAATTGATAGAGATTATTACAATTTAAAGGAAGAGCAATGTGAGTATTTTGCTTTTGCAAGGTAATGCAGCAATATGAAGTTAAAATACCTAATTCTAAACCTAAACAATAATAATAAAGAAATATTACTAAATGCCAGTCATGTGGTATTTTTTTTAAAAGTTACATTTAAATCTGAAAAAGAAAGGGGGGTCACATACACAAATTGAATTTAATTTTTGATGTGGGTACCTAGGGAACATTGTAAATAATTTTATACTGATTGAAATATTTACTATCAATCAGTATTGTGTACATAATTGTTTTTTTGAAGTCGAGCTATGTTGTTCTACTACTGCATTTGATAAAGATATAAATTGATAAAGATTTAATTGTATAAGATCATAACTTAATTGTTATAATTGGACAGTTAAACAAGTATTCTCTGACATGGACTTCCTCGGCTGGTACACCACTGGTGATGCACCCACCGATAAAGACATTGCCATTCACCGACAGATCTGTGATATCAACGAGTGCCCCGTCATGTTGATGCTAAATCCTGCGGGAAGGAATGGAGATGTGAGTGGACTGACAGTATTGTATTCATTGTCTTTTTAAATGGTTTCATAGAGACATTTTTGCCCAAACATTATCAAGTCAAAATGGTATTTTTCTTAGTAATCATACTGAACACACCATTAAGCTATTTATTTTATAATTATTTGTTGGTTAACTAGTATGTGACTTATTACTGGACTCGCACCAATAATTTTTAATTTTTGTCTGAAATGTGAATAGTAAGTTAGTTATGTGTAAGCTGCTTGGCCCCTAAGAGTTGGAGCATGATGTTGTATAGCCTATATTCTTATTCAATTGAGCCATCAAATGCAAAAATATTGTTTTATTAACTGACTGGCAGGTTTCAGAGACCTGTGTGTTTAAATAACAAATAAAACTATCATCTATTATATCAGTTAAGATAAAATCAAGTTCAAGTTAATTTTAAAGCATCAATTCATATTTCAGCAACTACCAGTGGTGTTATACGAGTCTGTGATAGATGTAGTTAATGGCAGAGCCACAATGTTGCTAGCACCGCTCACATACACTTTGGCTGCTGAAGAAGCTGAGAGAATCGGAGTGGACCATGTGGCCAGGGTCTCTTCTGGTGAAGCAGCACTTAACAGTTTAGGTAAGATATATTAGTTCAGTTGGCGCATGTTTTGGGTTTTCAGAATTACTGTGATGTTGTTTCATTAAGGGGTCCCTCCCTTCTGGGAATGTGGGAACCCTACATGCTTCTATGCGTTGTTGCCTTATGTGATAAACTTATTGGTACTAGGGTGAGTGGGGGTAAGATGAAAAATGGGGAAAGATGAAAAAAAAAAACAATAACTGAATATCAAGGAATACTTTTAATGCTGCTAACATCGTTTTATACAAAAATTTTCCGGTCCCGCCCCGCAGTCGGTGTCAGTAGCTAAGTGAGAGGACTCGTGTGTTTTTTGACATTTTCCATAAGGACACATTTACCCGCGCAAATGTAGGAATTTTAGTCTTAGGGTCAATTTATACTAGCGCAGAGTCGAAGCGCATCGAAGCGTCTTTCTAAAACTGAACATAACAATTTCAACCTTAACTCCACAGCGTAACGCACACATTACTTCTAAGATTTTCACGATTCATGATCAGCGTTGTTCACGCGCAGACGCGCGAATTCTGAAGAATGCGCGCGACTTTTTAAAATCTTAGAAGTAATGTGTGCGTTACGCTGTGGAGTTAAGGTTGAAATTGTTATGTTCAGTTTTAGAAAGACGCTTCGATGCGCTTCGACTCTGCGCTAGTATAAATTGACCCTTACCCACTTGATGCATGACCAAAATCGAATTTATGGTCATTACCTTATAGTCTATAATTATAATATAGACGATTTCAGTCACTATTTCAATCTTACCCCTTGGGCATTTTGTCTTACCACTACATGTTTTTTTCCAGTTTTAGTAACAGTTTTTTCATAAAACATTGTTTCAAATAGATTTCTGTCAGCATTATAAAAAACAACTTGACCATACTTTTTTACCCAAAACATCATTTTATGCATTTGCCTTGAATCCCTTTGTTTGACAACAGTTTCAAATCCACACTGTTCATCTCATCAAATTTTCATTCCGACTTACCCCCACTCACCCTACTTAGGTACTCTTTTGCTTTGTCATCAATTTTAAGGATTAAAACTTAGGAACATTTTATTCCAATAAAACTTTGCCACACAGAAACTGTTGATTACAGTTTAAAACAATAATCAACCCACTTATTCATTCAATATTTCAGTCTTTTTTTTTATGATGTGCTATTGAAACTAACACTGTGTCAGGATTCGCAGATGCAAAGATTTAATATGTTATTCTGACAAGTCATGACTCAATTTGATTGCAGTGGCGGAACACCTAACAGCGCAGCGCTCAGCTATCAAGATGTTGGTGTCGCGAGTGCGCGCGGTGCTGGCGACGGTGCGCGCCATCCGCGACGGCGCGCTGCCGCCGCGGCCCGCGCTGCTGCGGGAGGCGCGCGCGCTCTCCAACAGGCTGCCGCTGCTCACCTCGCAACAGTTCCGCACACATTTCTATAATGTACGTATCTATGTATGATAGAGGGATGGATAGATACTCTAGCGGCGCGGCGTAGCCACGATTTTATTTAAGTTCAGATCAGACAAAGACAATTCAGGGTTATATTGTTTTAATTGTTGTTTTTAAACTATTCAATTCATATGAGCACGAATGCATAGTTAATAAAATATATAAATCAAAAGTCGCAAGCTATGAAGCTCGTCAGAATTACAGTTTACCAGCGAACGATCGTTCTTCTAGGCCCACAGCTGCCCCTCCTTACCAATACCTCCCTACGCTCATGCTCTTTATTGTGCACAAAAACAACAAAACAATGAAAAAGTTGCTATGAGAAACTTTGACAGCTATGACTGTTAGACCATGGTTTATCGCAAAACCACGATTTGTAATAACGTTTGTGGTGAAAACCGTACTTTTACGAGATTTAAACCTGGGATTTAGTTAAACCTCATTTTGTAATAAGACGGATAGTGTCGATTCGTTTTGGGATTAGCTTGTATTATTACTAGTGCCCGACGGAAGGTCCGGTTTCAATTACGGCCAGTTTCGACCCAAAAAACGTGTTTCGGCCAGTTTTGGTTTCGCCCAAAAATTGGCCGAACCATTCAGTTTCGGTCGGACACTAATTATTACCCACTTTTTAAATTTATGAATGATCATTTGTGTTTGTTTCCAGCAATGCAACGACGTGGCGCTGATGACGTACCTGGGCACGATCACGAAGGGCTGCAACGCCATCAACCAGCTAGTCAACAGGTTCAATGTCCTCTACGACAGGCAGGGCATGGGTCGCCGCATGCGAGGGCTCTTCTTTTAGGGCGGACGTTAATATTAGCTCCTTTGTACACCCAAGACCATAGAGTGAGTGGAAAAAGTGCATTTTTTAAATCCTTTTCTATAACGACTATGGGAGTTTTTCCATGAATTCTATACTCAGTACAATTTAAGCAATTTTGTTTGTTTTGTGGCAGTTTTCTTTGATTCTGCCGCCCATATTAAATTTCGAAAATATTACAACCTTGTTCCACAAAGAATTGTTTAAGCATGTCGGTGGAAATCATAGAAAAACTTAAGATAGCTATAAAGTTTCAAGAATTTTAAAGAGATCTCATTGAATAAACTCATAATTTTAATATGTTGATAAAGATCTTTTTTGCCTTCGCAAATTAAGTAATAGTACTTTGAACTTTATTCACTTGCAGTAGCATCGTAAATGCAAATGCCAGCTTATGCGCTCACCGATTTCTTGAGGTCAACGTGTGATTGAGTCCTTACTTATCGGTGTTATATTTTTAATTCATGACAATGACCCATATCCATTCACAAATGTGTAAAGTTGATTGTAATTGTCACGTCCTACAATCGACATAGTGACTGATTTTAAATATAGCTACTTAAAATAAAATATGTACCTTAAAATAAAAAATAACTAAAATAATACACAATTCTGTGACGCATTATTTTATTTCGCATCCCGTTTGAAAATTCTAGTTTCACTTCAAAATTAACAACTTTGGACACATTGAGATTCATGCTATGGAAGACTTAGTCAGATCAAGTCTTTACACTGTAAGACACCATATTGTTTGTGGGAACCGGAAGTGACGTCAATTATATGACTAACAGGATAAGTATATTGTCAAGCTACATAAATGTATGTGATGGTTTTAGAAATAACTCGTTATCCAATATTTACAAATATATGGTGGCTAACTTCGTTAGGATGATTACGTATCGCGATAGTAAAAAACTTGGAAGTGGTAAACTTTGGAAACTTTTTATAAACAGTACACAGTCTTAATATTAGCACTGTTCTATAAATTATGTAAATTTATTAAAATTTGTAATAATTAAAAATCGCCTTTACATTTTATTTATTCAAGTTTATTACCAATGACTTGATAAAACTTACATTAGGTAAACTTTATAATTGTACTTTAATCGATAGTTGTGTATAAAAATACTTTTTTTTTAGTTTGTATTTTAAATCGACTCAAACGCTAATATTGCTTTTATGTAACTATTTCGTAAAAAATATCTAAAAGTCCACAAACATTATTTTATAATAAGACACAGTTGACCACCTTACTATTGAGTATGATGACGGAATAACATAAATGCATTAATGAGTTGTGGTGGAGTGACCGAACGAAGCTAACGTATTGTGTCACGGAGTAGTGCGCAAAGAGAGCGTCAACATCAACACGCACTATTGGAGTATCACGTGACTTGCGTTAAGCGACGACTGTTTACAATCTAGCACTGCATCACTCCATTTGCGGCCTACTCAGTGGTATGACGCTGTTTATTAGCAATCGTCTTTGATAAACAAACTAGTGGCAAGCACCGTGTGTCGCTATCTCCGGCTACCTCCTAGCCCGGCGAGTGTTAGCTATGTGTCGTCGGGTATCTTATCGATGCCGATGAGCTCGTCGAACAGCGAGTGGTTGTCAGGGATGACGTGCGGCTCGTTGAGCGTCTGTCGCGCGAATTTGAGCACGGCACGCGCTAGTTGACCCACCGTCCATTTTCTATCTACTAGTACTCGGACGAGCGTGTCCAACTGTGGAGGAAAATAATTATGATAACAATAATTAATAATTTTTAGCGCAGTGGCTGAGCGATTGGATTGCTGCACTGCTGCAACTCAAGCTGCTGCTGTGTTAATCATGGCCATGAATCCCAAGTCATCGTTAACATACATACCTTAAACAATTTCTCGTTCCCGAACGTGTAGTAGATGAGCGCGGGCACCCCGGCCACGCTGGCCGCGAGCCACTGCAGCAGCAGCTTGAGCTGCGGCTGTCCTCGCTGCCGCCGGCCGCAGCCCCAGTTGCCCGAGGCCACCGGCCGGCACGAGCCGCCCGACACGATCTTGTGCGCCAGCTGCGACAGCTGCGGACCGTGTAGCGATCAACTTCATTCACTTTTCTTAGGTCTTTGTTAGGTAAAGCAGAGGGTGTAATAAGGGTCAAACTCCAAATCGGCTCATGAGAGCTTTACAGCTTCTAAGCAATGTGTGTCAATATTGAATGGTTGCGAATACAAAGTTTTTTTTAATTAAATACATTAAAACATTAAAATATCTGCTCTGTGCTCATATTTGATGCGGTCTCTAGTTTCTGAAATATTATTCATCCGTGGTCAAATCAAATGATAGGTGATTTGGTTTATTCCTGGTATTTCGGACAGAAGCACCAAACTGTTAACATGAGATTTGCACATCTTGGCTTAAAAATGCCACTTTATCAGAATAATACGAACTACTATAGATATCTTAAAATGTATTACTCTATTCTATTTGTCAAGCAATATAATTAAAAATAGTTAATAGATACAGATTAACTTGATCGCAATTCGTATTATAATTCTACGAAAGTGGTGTTTTTAGACCGCCTTGCCGCCGTATGTATCGTAATAATCACGTCTCTAGCTCTGCAAAACAAATAACGACATTTGAAGGAAAAAAACCTACCAAAAAATTTCAAGCAATTAGCAATACCGTACGGTTACAAAAGTTGGAGAGTAGAGTATTATCTACCAAATCGTTATGAATGAGTATAGTTTTTAGATCGTTTGTTTAGCTGGTCAGTCTGGACGGATAACAGAAACAATGGAAATAAGAGAACATAAATAATTAGCGATTACAGATGAGATTTTCAACGTTTAACACATAGATGGAGAAGAGAGTGCGTTTTGTAAGAGTGCAACGAGCTTTGATTGCGTCCATGAATCTTATACGTCCCTCTTTCTGATTGGCAAAGCACTAACCAATCAAAACAGAACGCTACTTGGACGCACTACTAAAACCCCACTCTTTTTAGCATCGATTATTTTACTACATGCAACACCACAGAAGTATATGTTTCGACAGAAAGCAAAGACGATTATAATATCAGTGATGTTACTCGTATGTTAGTGTATTGTTTACAAGTTAGCGACAGCCGGGTGCACGCCTGCGGTCTGACCTTCGGTTTCTTAAGCTTTACTGTGACCGGCTCGCACTCCACGCTCTCTTCAATAGTCTCTACGATCATGTTTATCATCCAGTTCAACTTTTTCTTCCTGAGACCGGGGTCGTGGTCGGGGGACACTGTGTCGGTCTCAGTCGACGTGTCCCTGCTATTGTTATCGTTGCCGTGTCTCTTGTCGTTCGCTTGTGTTCCTTCTAGAAACTCCTCCGGTATAGATTCTTTTACTTTACGTTTCTGTCAAAACATATAGCAGTTTAGGTAACCGGTCGGTTTGTTTTGTTGAACTTTACTTAGTGGTTTGTCATTGAAATGTTTAATCAATTAGTTTTGTTTTTTGCCGAAAACTATTTGGTTATAGTTCGAGTTGCACGAGCTGTGTCGTAACTTTAGGGGTTTGTTAGATATTATTTAGACACAAAATCAATGAGCTAAAGTTATCTTGGATTCTTATTGGGTTGGTTGATAACAACGTCGATATAATACTAGACTCGTAATAACAGGCGACCGATGTCTGCCAACACATTAGGCAAAAAAGTCTTATATCCGTCTCATTTCGACCAATCCTGTGAGCCGTAAACATACGTTGAGTCAGAACAGACCTTGAGTTAGCCAATCACAACGCAGTACCCTGCCCCCCTCGCTTACGTAGTACCTCAGCGAGTTGGCAGAATAGTTTTGTTCGTTAGATCGTGCAATGCGTAGTCTAGTATTATATCGTCGTTGGTTGATAAAGTCATGTTCGTAGGACTGCGTAAAACCAGCAAATATGTTAGAAATCTTCGAGCTACCAAACTGCTTAGTATGTTATCTGTAAAGCTATAACGGGTCACACATTTTTCATGACGCTCCGCCGTTTCCGCCAATCGCCAATGCAAGTACAGCTCTTTGCAAAGAAATGATTTCGTGAGATAGCCATCAATGTATGGTGACGGATACAGCGGAGTGAATAATTTTCGGTTTATGAAAGTATTGTTTAACGAAATCAGGACATTTGATATTTTTTGATCTGATAAATATTAGAATAACTAAAGACTAAAATAACTGTGACAGGACTAAGATATAAAACCGGCTGTAGAAGAACTATGTGGATGATCGTAAAATACGTACGAGATGCGCGGCGAGGCGATGCTTGTGCCTCGCGAGCTCGAGCGACAGCGAGCGCGCGGCCAGTGCGAGCGGGCGCGGCTGCAGCGCGCGCGGCTCGCGGCCGTACAGCTCGGCCGCGTCCGAGCCCGAGCCGCCGCCCACCGCCAGCGACTCCGACAGCGTGCGCTTCAGCAGCGAGCCCGCGAACCTGTGCAGACGTACAAGTCGTGTCAAAAGTCCAGATTTGAGATAGCCGTAACTCGAAATAAGTAATTTGTCATTCAAATTAGGGTGAGAATCAAATGCTTTATTGGTCATTCAACTTAGGGTCAGAAACTAAATCTGTAATCTTTCATTCAAATTGGGGTGAGTATCAAAAGTAATCTATCATTTAAATTAGGGTAAAAATTAAAATGGGTAATTGTTCATTCAAATTAGAATGAGAATTAATACTTAAGCGCCATTTAGACGGGGAGAGTTTCTCGAACGTTTCCGTTCGAGAATGTCTAAGCAATTATCGCAAGCAATAATCGCCATAACATAATCGTATCAAACTGTTTACACGCAGGCAAGAACTAAAATCTTGTCTACGATTATATCATACGAGATTCGCATATGACATTATCGTAGGCGATAATGTCTATGTTTGTTTACACGGCGATATTATTGTAAGAAGATTCTCGCATACGAGAATCTCGACTTGTCTAAACACGATCTCGTATGACATTTTTTCTCGAACATACGAGTATCGTACAAATCAGTTTGAACCGTTTTGAGTGCAAGTTTTGTCATTCGAGTTTTTCGATTACTAGGATATTCACGGAGATCATTGTTCTTAAAATGAGACATAATGTTGAATGTCTCTTTATATTCCAATTGTAAAACAAGGAAAAACGTGTTTGATGCTCCCAAATTGTTTTGACTCGCTATCCATTTTTTAACCCAACACTTATTTCTCTCGCCGTTTAATAGTCCGGTCAATTTAGACCAAAAAATGAGAGTGAAGTTACATAAAGTCCCAGCAAGCTGAATTTCAGTGAAATTGTTCAAAACATAATTATAAACAATGTCTAAAAGTTCCCCATCATTCCCCTGTAAGGAAAAAAAATAATTCAAGGTCAATGGTCAAAAAAATGAGTTTTTCGTACCACTTGCTCAAAAAAGTGACATTCTATGCCACAAAAAGCGTACATAACAATAGTCATTATTAATCTGTTAGAAACAGCTTTCCCTAGGGAAAGAAAGTTGTACTGAATTTCATTCATCCTCTAGGGAGAGAATGTGATTTGAATTTGGAATACTTACCGATACTGAACTACATCAGTCTGTCTTTACAACATTGAGTTTGTATTTAAAGCAATAAACAACTTTTTGAAAAAGGAATACGCATTTATTATGCAGTTATGATTATTCAATACAATTACGAAAACCGTCGAGGCCGTATGAGCTTGATGCCTTTGCTTTTCCGACAAAAAAATATTAGTCTAGGAATTTGCCGCGTTTTTGTTTTTTTAAATACAATTTTAATTTATTTTTATGAATAAATTAATATTCTAATATAAAAACGTGGGAAAAATAAGTTACTACGATGTTAAATCAAAGCGACAGTGACAGTGAATTGTCTGATTCCATCAGTGCAAATGCTGCCGCAATTATAAATTGTGTTGCTACGCAGTACTGTTTCGGAAAGTAGGTCAAATGACGGAGTCAACGAACACAAGCGTCACGGTGCAAATACATTACAAAATGCATCCGTCAGCAGTTTTGCATCGGCGAAATTGGATTCGTCAGTGATTGCAAATGTCGAGGGCGATGCACCGAGCCCCGCCGCCCCCTGCCCCTCTGCAGAGAAAACGACCCGCGTAGCTATGTCGACCCCCAAACTAGCTTACGCCGCAATTGCTGCCTCAAACAAGCCAGCTAAAGGGGGAAAGCAGAACCGTCGCTGTGAAATCCTTCCAAGGAATCCGACACAGCCCTGTTCAGCGAAGCAAGAGTGTGACGAGGATGGCTTCATCAAAGTTCAGAAGAAGAAGAAGAAGCCTACCTGTCGCAATCAATGCGGTACTGGACTGACAGGACCAAATATGCTGCTACGTCCAGCGATACCCACGACGTTGCTGTATGTGTCCCGACTACATCACTCCACGAAGGTTGAGGAGATCGTGGAGTATGTGAAAGTGAAGACCAATTGGACCTTGAGGGTCGTGAAGTTGGAGCCGCGTAATATTACCAGCTTCAACTCATTTGTGGTGCGGGTCCCAACACAGCATCTCGACACGTACCTCAAGGAAGAGTTTTGGCCGAAGGGTGTAGTCTACCGACGTTTTCGCGGCAGGCTACGCGACACCGCGCAGTGTAATACGACACCGTCACTTCGTGTGCCTTAGTTTTAAGTTATTATTGTCATGTTTTATGTATTAGTTTGTTTATTTTTAATTTTTATTTTTGTATTGTATTTTATATGGGCCATTGATGCCTGCAATAAATGGAATAATAATAAATAATTTGCTTCCAACAAAATCCAAGGAAAATTATTTTAAAACTTATGAAGAATTTTCAACGTGGAAAAGTGCGAAAGGCCTATCAATTTCAGAATCAGTACTTCTTGTCTATTTTGATTATTTATCTAAGACAAAGAATCCGAATACACTTTGGTGCATATACTCAAAACTGAAAGCTACAATAAGCATCAAACACAGCATTGAAATAAACAGATTTACGAAATTGCTGGCTTTTTTAAAAAGAAAATCAGAAGGGCATTGCGCAAAGAAGTCTAAAATTTTTACGACTCAAAATGTGGAAAAATTTCTTAATGAAGCTCCTGACGAAGTTTATCTGGCCACAAAAGTAAGTGTACATGATATAACTATGAATATTTCGTATCTTAGTTATGGTAATTATTCTATATATTTACCTGTTTTTTATCTTTGTTATAGGTGGCCTTAATTTTTGGACTCAATGGTGCCTGCCGCGGATGTGAACTTGTAAACTTAAAGGTGGAGGACGTTGAAAATCATTCCAATGAGTTGCTGCTGATTAATGTAAAGGAAACTAAGACAAAGAAAAATCGCTCATTCATTGTACAAGGAGAATATACTAAAATCATTCACAAATACCAAGCATTACGTCCCACCAACATGGAAAACAGTAGATTTTTTATAAACTATCGGAATGGGAAATGTACTCGACAAGCCATCGGCAAAAATAAAATTAGCAACATGCCAAAGGATATTGCAAAATATCTACAACTTAAAGATGTTGAACTCTACACCGGTCACTGCTTTAGAAGAACTTCGGCGACTTTCTTGGCGGATTCAGGGGCGGATATTACGTCAATAAAAAGACACGGTGGTTGGAGCTCTGATGGAGTAGCTGAGGGGTATATTGAAAGTTCAATGGCGAATAAAACTATGTTAAGCAGTCAAATTAACAAAAACATAAAATTTAATCCATCAGAGCCACAACCATCAACTTCTGGCATCTTATCTTCGCCCGTAACTGACATTGCACCACCACCACTATCTCCGACGTTTACTAGCTGCAATGAAACGCAAGTTCCTCAGACGCAACTTGAACAGAGAAATACTCAAATTAACTCATCAACAATAAATGTACCCAACAAAAATATTACTCTTTCAATAAATAATTGGACCAATGTTTCAAATATTAACTTTTACTTTTAATTTTCATTATTTTTATTAAATGCTTATCTTATATTATTATTGTGTTATTTTTTTCGCAAATGGTACGAAAAGTAGAGTATTTTCCTCGGTGATAAAGCTGTCTTAGTCTTGGGTGAACTTAAATCCCTCGCTACACTCAGGACTCGTCTTAAATCCCTCGCTTCGCTCGTGATTTAAGGTTTTAACACCCTCGCTACGCTCGGGAGTAAACCTCGAGTCCTTCGTGACGCTCGCGATTTAAATCGTCACCCGCGACAGAAGACACTGCTTTATCCCCTTGGTTAATAATCTACTATTTCGCGATTTTCAGCAAAACGGTAAGTTTTATCATAAAAGTACCTCAGACAAAAATTGTAGATCATAAAATTATCTATAAAAATGTAATAATACTTTTTTTCTTACGAGCCACCGTTTCTGAGATATAACGATTCAAAAAGTTATAAAAGTTGTTATCGTCATAATAAGCACACGTTTCCACGCCACCTATGAGGTAGTGTAGGGTAGTGAGGTTTCCCCAGTAGGTCTACTCCACGGGTCAGTTGTGATCCTGTTTAATTTAAAACTATTGCAAAATAACGGAAATTTTCAAAGATTGGGAAAGATAAAAGCGATGTAAATGAAAAAAAAGTGTTGAAGTTTATTCGTCTTATTCGTAAGTTCCAAATTCTTGTTCTTCTTCTTGCTCTTCTTCTTGTTCTTCTTCTCCTGCTTCTTCTTCATCTTCATTTTGGATGCAAGTAAATTGCGTCAATAGCGATGTATCGCATGTATCGCGATGTATCGATACTTCGTCGGAGTCAAACGAATCCTCCATTGTTTGTGATTCAATATTAGAGCACGACCGGCCTTGACAATTTGTGCATGCCAAAGAACAAGACAGTCCGACTTTTTTGCAACCACATTTAGCACTGCATCCCTTTTTGCAGTTGCAAAAAATAGTGTTCAGCAGTTTTTCCGGCGCAGGTGGAAGTAAAGTTTGAACTGGCTCTAATATATTGTTGACCAACTTCCAAGACCCTACAGACTGGGGGTCTGTAGGGTCTAGCTGATAACCAAGCCACACTTGAACTTGGTAATATACTCGAAAAAGATGTTGGTGAGCAGCAACTGAGGTTGGAGGAAGACAAGCTAATTGAACTTGTTTTTTATTTTTAGTATTTTTAACGAAACATGCATATCGATGCTTATCTAAACAGGTAGTTTTTTTAGGAGCTCCGTACATAGAAAGAAGATGCGAAGCGGATGCCGTTGGTCATAACTTACTGTTGAGTTGAATTACTCTTTTTAAAAATTTCAGCACATTGAATTAAATCTTATTTTTCAAACATTTTGAAAACTGCTGTTTTACCCCTCCTGTAAAATGCAGGTGTCGTAGCACAGCCAGTTATTGCGTGTAAAAATAGTACATGATCTTTACACTTTACTAAAGTAAATAAACTTTTTGATGAATATATATCTGATTGATGCTGAGCTTTTCCTGGTTTTAAGAGAAAAATAGTTTTTTCAGTAGGCGTTCGAGCAGTGAGTAATACAAGTAAGTCAACATCTTCACCAACAACAATAATTGTATTTGTCAAATTGAATTGCTCTATTGCTGTTTCAATGCATATTATGACGATAACAACTTTTATAACTTTTTGAATCGTATATATCTCAGCAACGGTGGCTCGTAAGAAAAAAAAGTATTTCTACATTTTTATAGATAATTTTATAATCTACAATTTTTGTCTGAGGTACTTTTATGATAAAACTTACCGTTTTGCTGAAAATCGCGAAAAACTCATTTTTTTGACCATTGACCTTGAATTATTTTTTTTCCTTACAGGGGAATGATGGGGAACTTTTAGACATTGTTTATAATTATGTTTTGAACAATTTCACTGAAATTCAGCTTGCTGGGACTTTATGTAACTTCGAATGTCTAAATTGACCGGACTATAACTACTTCTTGTCCTAGAAGAGTAGAAATAATCAAAACACCCTCACGTAATGCACTCATGTTAGCAACTGTCATAAAAACTCGAAATGCGATTATTGCTTTGACGTTCTGTTTAGATGGACACTTCCCTTACGAGAAATCTTCCTATTCGAGGCAATTATAGCCCAAGTCAACGGGCGATGTTTAGACGAAGACAATATTTTGTATTCCTTCGATTATCGTATGTTCGAGTCGTGAAACTCTCCCCGTCTAAATGGCCCTTTATACATTATCGTCCAATCGGAGTAGGGTGACAAATAATTATGTTCAACTCCATCCAAATTAAGGTAAATAAAAACAAAATGCGCAATTGTTCAGTCGAATCAGGGTTAAAATCAAAATATCGTGTATGATAATGAGGATGTGAATTAAAAGTAAGACAACAGCCCCAAAAACTTGCGGAGCAAGTAGCGACTTTTATGCAATGTGTTGAAAATGTAATGACATAACTTCAAAGTTTTTTAGGTATATGAGAAAAAATATGGCAGACTAAACTCCCCGGAAAAAAGGTTGGTTTAAGACACACACGAGGTAAAAAACAAACAAGTTGTAGGTACGAGTAAGTTCAATTTCGACAGTATCCAAGGTGGACATTCGGTTACAGCGATGAATTTTGTCCAAGATATGAAAACAATTCCCCGGAAATAAAGAGAAATTCAAACACTGTTTTAGGCTATCACGGTTATTTTCAGAATTTAAAATGTCACTTACGGGATATCTTCCGTGATTATTTATGATTTTGAGTTCCCGATATTGACGCGGGATGACATCCCGCGATCATGGCGCTTGCAACAGCGTCGAAATATCGGGAACTCAAAATCATAAATAATCACGGAAGATATCCCGTAAGTGACATTTTAAATTCTGAAAGAGAAATTCAATCGCAAATATTTTGAGATGAACGAAAAGGACGCAACAATAAGCCATTGCACATGAGTAAAAAGTCATCTTGCAAAATAGTTGGTCACCGTTATTCAAAAATGAGCCTTATTCTACCTGGAGAACTTCTGTTCGTCAAGGGACTGCTGTGGCAAGACTGAAGTGTCTTCCCAATTCGGTCCTGCCGCATCGGGTATATTTTCTGCACCAAGCGGCAACACGGGAGCGTCAGCACTAAAGGGAAGATTTATTCTTCTACAGATCCTACTCTGGGAGGCATTTTAATGTCGCCAAAAATGTTAAGTATTGAATACAATAGTCGGCAAGTCATGCAGTTAGATACATATATTTTAGAACCTTTTTGATCCCCTGGTTTTGAAGCATTAAAACAAATGCGCAATATGGATATCGATACCAAAGTTTGCTCTGTTAGTCACCAGAACAACAGAAAGAAACTTGCTTATTTAGTTACGTAGGTAAGACCATCACGCTGAGGACTTGGTCCTCAATCTGGCTTTGTCTAACACAGGAGGTAGCTCACCTAATCACAGCCAAGTCTCGGGAGTCTAACTCTCGATTTTTGTGTTCGCCTGATTCTGAATCGACTATGGGGTCATTGAGCCACTGGTTAAACTGCTCGTACACCTCTTCTAACTCCGAACTGAAATGGAAATTATAATGTATTAGTTTGGGGCACACTTTGGGGAGTCACAATAAGAGGACGAACCGAGGGAAGAAAAGATAATGGATGCCTTGAGGAATGATATGAGAGAAATATAACCAAATGACGATAGGCAAATAATGGGCATTGTTCATTTTTTTCAATATGTTGTAATTGAAAAACCATTTCTAGGAATAGCGTTACTAATCATTAGTAACCAATCAAAAATGAAAAATGTTCATATTTGATTGATATTTTTGATAAAATACGCTTGACCTTCCTTGCCCTTCAAGTGACGTTATTATTGGCTGTACCGTTTTGTATCGTTGCCTCAGACAATAAAAAGTAAGTGGCAAGTATTTTCAACAATCTGTCAAGTGTCCAATTAAAAATGTCAAAAATGTAAACAAATAATAATGTTTAGTTTTTTATATATTTTATGATTATTTCTGCAACATGCCTCATAATCTCTTTATAAGATTTGCGAGAAAAGTGATGCCGTGATGTAGGCGTGTAATTTGCAAGGTTTAAAAAATGTACCTACTGTTGCGAAGATCATTTTGATGTAAGTAAGATATCAAAGCTTTAGATACCTTTGTATATTCATTAAGTTAATGCTAAAGTATTGCTCAGGAAAACGAACAATAATGTCACCTCGTCGACGACTTTCCGTTTTAAAAAACAAAAATAAAAACCGATTTCAAAAATTTATTGTATTTTTATAGTAGGGGAGGCGAGGATTCTAATTTGCAGTTACTCGAGCATCATGGCGACCTATTGGATTTGAAAGAATATGTTCTAAAAAGAAAAAAGTTTCTGACAAGTTTTCTATTTTAGTGGGGGGGAGGGCGTGTAAACAGTTTTAAAACTGTAAAAAAAACAGTTGTACAGAAGTACTCGAGCGCGTCAGCTATTTACAGTGTAAACGCGCTTTTCTATTTCTGATAACCAATACATATTAATCGGACGATTAACTCGAGGGGTCCGTGGCAAGCGGTTGAAAATCCAAAAAAAAAGTTAATCAAGCGCGTCAGATATTCAAAGTGTATGTAAAGTAGACCTTAAAAAGTGTCGTATTAAAATGTCTGACGATTTGGATGTGGCACAAAGTAATAATTCATATTTCTATTGGTAAAAAAAACGTAATCTTGAAATACTCGAGCGCGTTCCATTTTTTTTTTAATTGAAACTAACACTGTAAAAATCATACTCACTAAAATCTGACGTTTACCATGAAAAGGTGAACTACCTGTTAGTTCGCAAGTATCGGTCATGATTTAATGTCCGCCATCTTCAATGTACATAATCATATACAATTTTTTGAACGTAATTAATCTACCTTTTCGTAATCTGACTCGCTCAAGTATTTCTGTGGATCGATTTTTTTTTACTAATCTGGCGGGTTCTCCCACACAACCAATGGTGGGGACCATTTATGAAGGGTTGATACTTGGTACAGGTACATTAAAGGGTGCAAGATTTCTCCTTTATGATAATCTGATGCGCTGGAGTCACATTAAAATTCCCTCCCTGGGCTCCCCGACTAAGGATGTTAACTGACGTCTACTATCAGGAGAAAGTGACGTTGTGTTGTCAGGCAGTTTTTTAAATTATTCACTGGTGAGGCAACGGCACAACTTTTTGGTCAATGGTGACGTCAGCTACCTCAAAAATTAAAATATTAAAAATAAAAAAACTATTGAGCCAATCATAAAAATATTCAAATTAGTTTCTCAAAATGCTCTAAATTTGCAGAAAATAAAATAAAATCGAATGTTTGAAAAATTAAGACAATCCCCAATATCCCAACTTAGAAGATAGGCTCGGGGGGGGCCCATCTTTCATATTTCCCACTATATTAATGTAATTTAGGAAAAACGAAAATATGAAGCTCCTTCGAAATAGACGATCTTTGAACATTGATCCACTTGAAAAGCCAAGACGTCCAGAAAATATGTCGTATGCTAGCTATGCCGATGGCTTTAACTGGAAAAATATCCCTGTTCTTGAGACTTGCAAGTATTAATAGTATTTCCGAAGTCCATACTCACGTATATTCAGTGCTGAAGCTGTACTTGGAGCTGTTGCCGGTGTCCTTCCTGCCGAGTGGTCGGTGTCGCGGTGAGGGCTCGCCGTTGCTGATAGTCTCCTTCTCAGTCAACACGAAGCCTACTGAACCGCCACGTTTTACCCTGGCAACAGAACAGTTGTTGTAGTTATAACCGAAGTTATGCTAAGAAGTTTTATGTTTGGAAGATTTTTCGCGCATCTCCTGGAAAGGAAGTATCACAATCCTGAAGATAAGGATGTTGACCTTTAGTGCACCCTCATTTCGTCAGTTATTGTCTTATGTAATACTGAGCCTATAACAACTTGTCAGAAATCCAAAGTACAGGTCTATAAAAATGCTGTTTTAGTATTCGGTCGCAATAGCCCAATTTGAAAACCCCCCAGTTTCAGACCTCTCTGAACATCCTGGATGTTAAAACACTCACCTAATATCGTTATCCTGCACCTCAGCTCCAGATATGCTGATGCCCACAGCGTAGCTGGAACTGTCAGTGGACCAGTCTCCAGTGCTGGTGGTGGTAGAATGTTCGGCCTCTCTCCTCAGTGCCTCTCGCAGTCGGTCCGCGAAACTCAGTCGTCTTTCCTCAGTTGATAACTCCTTGAGGTACTGGAATGAATTAGGACGAGCGCTCTCGCCGCGACCTTCGTCTTCGCTACCTGAAATTGGGAGAAAAGTGGATGTTGACTGTAAAACGTGGATTTCATCGAATTGACCGTGATCAACACTGTTAATCGTTGTTGAAGGTCTGTCAATGTCAATATCCCGTAGCAATTACAACACTAGCAACTCTTGGATGCCTTGTTATGATTTGGTAAATTACCACCCCTGTGTTTGAAATTGACTTTTATGAAATAACATTCGCCGGCTAGAATGTTGCTAGTAAAATATACGGGAGAGGTGTAACTCTACGCAAAGCATTATTTAATTTATTTGTGAATGCAAAATTAATTAAAAGTTACCATAGTCAAAACTATCGTTAGCACTGTGGAACTCGTCGTCACTGGAATTACAGCTGGAATACAGGCTATCTTCTTGCCCGTCCTGTAATCCCCCGGTAGACCTGGTCACCGGCAGACATTCCCCAGAAGACCCCAGCACTATAAATCTTCCTCGTCGGTTGTTCAGCATGCCTCCGTCTGGGGAGAGCCAGCATTTCTTCTTCGTGAACTCTGCACCTGGAAGTAAATGAAGAATACTCGTAAATTAGTTTGAGGTGATACAATCCAAAGAAAAAGGTCTCGTCTGAGAACTACAAATTCGGCGCATAGAAGAAAGACTTGGGACGGCCTTGCGTGCAAGTAACTAAGTTGCATCAGGCCGAATGAATTATCAACCTTTAATTTATAAAAAGAGAGTGAAGAAGCCAAAATTCCTGTATCTCTCCCAATATGTAACAGTGATGGTGTCATTATCAGCTGGCAACAATCTGGTTATCGTTTTGGTGTCAGATAGTTCTCGTTGCTACGAAAAACTTGCAAGGATACAATCTAAAAATGATAGAGGCCTCAGTCTACTGTACAGTTTTATTTGCGAGTAAATGTCCCGCTCTAGTCGGTGGGAACAGTAATCAGGGTCATACTAACTAGGATCATTCAGGTTGAGCGTGGCCGCGCAATAATTCTGTGGAGAGGGACTGCGACTGTTGTAACTGTTCAGCGTACTGCATGATGAGGCTTGCTTTATTACCACTGTGGCTTCCACCTCGGGCGGCGTGTGGCTGAACGACTCGCCTGAAAATAATCGTGAACGACGACCTGTTAGAGAATATAGCAAAAACAAAGAACCATTAGAAAATATAGACTGATATTGTCATCGCAAGGCTTACACATTTCAGTCAAAACATCCGTGTCAGATTTGCAATAATATTTTCAAATGATCACTGTGATCACATTCAAAACATCCTGTCCTGTAAAAGGTCTAATTGTCTCATATTTTTTTCATACATTTATTGGCCTAGCAATATAATATAGTACTCGTAGATTATGATATTTCTTTCTAACGAAGCTCCAGGGGTCCAATGGAGTGTCTCACGGTTAGGTGATGTCAACTACACTAAATTTTCATCAAGTCTACGGGTTTTGAAACGCCAGAGGTTAATTTCGTCAGTAGCAGTCGGTGTGTGGTCAGATAGACCTGCACTTGTGCACTTACCAATGGGTGAGAGTCTCCTCTCATGGCGCGTGCCCTCTCTGCTCTTCATGGGCGTCTGCTGGAAGGCGAGCAGGCACTTGTTGAGCTCTCGCAGCACGTTATCTTCCTCCCATTGGCCCAACGGCAGTTTGCTGTAGTCTTCGGCGTCCATTAGGCATACGGTAACCTGTGGAAATATTTTGCCACTCAAGAAGTTTAACCACAAATCAAAAGGTAGTCGCCAAATAGGTACCTAACTATCTACAATGAGAGTACTTCCCAGAGCCAGTTGGATTATAGACCTTACCTTTTTAGGTTCGTCAAGCAGTTCCACTTTGGTCTTCTGTCTCTTGTCGCAGATCCTGCTGAACAGCCTGACGCCTTCTACCTTGAGCACCTCGTTGTCTTCTAACGCTTCTACTGACAACATCGCTGGCAGAAGTTCCGGCATCATGAACATTGATAGGGACTCCTGAAAAGTTTTTTTTGTTACATTATTAAACGTTTATCTACAAGGGTATTGTCTCGTCAATATAGCAATTACGCTGAATGGTAGAACAATATTATTGTCCTATAACTTCATAGAAGGCTTTTGAACCCTCATTGACTCTTTAACAAAGGGCCTCTTTAAGGCCCTTTGTATTTTACTATGAGTTTACCCAAAAGGACAGTACTATGACCAGTTTTCTTTATTTATTTTACTATACCTGTGATTCTCCATCAATGAGCGTATCCCCACCGACCCGACTGGACGCGAAGCACACTCGAATGGCCTCGTCATTCTCGCAGCGCTCCGGGCGCCCCTCGTGCCGCACCAGCAGCTTGCACAGCGGCAAGGTGCATTCTAACCAGTCCTCTATTGTCAACCACTGTTTTGAGGTCATCACCTAAAACATCACAATTTTTTGGGTGAGGCTTTTTTGAGATAGAATTCTGGCTGAATAAGGATATTTTTTTTTATTGAGCCCTTATGTTTGGGCGTGTGTCGTGATGGTCTAGTCTAGAGGTTTTATAACACCTCGACCCTCATGCACGAGGTTGTTATTCCAAACCCAGCAAGGAAGCAACAATATCTTTTTCATGGCATATTTATTTTCTAAGCTTATGTGGGACTCCGGATCGACGGCGCATTGTGTTCCACGCGCGCCTCAAAGAGTGTCAGCAAAATGACGGGGCCCCCCTCTAGAGGGCCAAAGCCTGCCGGGTTCGCGGGACTTCCGAATTAAGCCCGGTTTCCACTGCAAGCGGAGCGGACACATTAATGACCCAGCGGGTGAAAAGAGTAAAAATGAGCTCGGTCTGGGAACGCAAAAACGATTTGTTGGTGGAAATACAAGTAAGCAGTTTGCGCTTGCGAGTTTAAAGGAGTCATTAATGTGTCCGTTCCGCTCGCGGTGGAAACCGGGCTTTATCGTGATCCCGGAACGTAAAGCGCTATTGAAAGACAGCGTAGATTTTAGTACGAGTCTGACATTCCCTCGCGCCCCTGCCCTGGGTGGGCGGACTCATTTGATAATTTTACCACGATTAAAAAAAAACTAATCTTGGACTTTATTGATATCTATGAAAAAGACACCGGTGGGGAAACCTGACTTTTGTTAGAAATTATAATAAGTTTTACATCACTTATAAGAGAGAGGCACTGGGACTTTCAAAAGTGGCTTAATTTTGAGACGAGATAGTGAAAGAAAGAAGAAGAAGAACTTACATCTTTCTTGACCTTCACTAGCACAAACGTAACTGGCAAAATATGCATGCTCCTAGGTGTACCTTTATAATATTTCGGAAAATTCAGGCCGCGTGATGTTATGTTACTTAAATTTTCCTCTAACAAACTGTGACAACCTACGATGTAAACAACAATACCTAAGCATTTAGCTACACCATTTCACAGGTCTGTAGGAGTAGGTTTATGAAAGGACATAATTATGTAAACAAAGTGTAAACGTGCTCGTTGTTCCGACATAAAGTGCGTCGGCTAGTCGTGTAGTGGGTCATGGAAGAAGAAAATGATAATTAATGAATATGATGGTGGACAGTCACCATCGGTGTATTTTATGACTGCAATTACTTAATATAAAAAAAAAAACAGTTTTCTCCAATAAACTACTAGATTTTCTCCGCGGCTTCTCGCCTATATTTATCACGGATTGAAATGACTGTCGGGGTCGCGAAACTATGAAAAGGTTATCGCTACTCTGGAACGTAAAGGGTGATTGAAGGAACACGGTGTATTTTACGAGTCTGACTGTCTATTCGGGTCCACCCAGGGCGGAGCATTTAATAATGTTTTTAATAAAAGAGTGCCATCTATTTCTGTAGTAAAAATCACAGATCGGATTCGGTCCAACAGAGTTTAGGCGTAGAAAACAAAAATAAAATCACTTTCGCATTAATATAATAATACTAGCTGACCCGGCAAACTTCATACCGCCTCAGAATCATTTACCTATCGCGCGTTGCAAAAGGGGTCTAGACGGAAAAAATTAAGACGAAAAATTGTAACGACACTTTTTTGTGGGCGGCGGCTCGTCCTTTACCACGCCCGCACCTCTCCCTCATCTCTATCTCTCTCTTATAGAAAGCAAGCCAGCTAATTTCGTTTCGTCTTTCTATTTCGCATTGAACAGTGTGGTGCCGCGACGATTATTTTTGTTGAGTGTATACAGTAACTTCGTTCCATCCGGGTGTCCCTTGACACCTCTCAAGTTTTTTTTTTATCAAATTTACTCACCTTCTAAACCTTCCCTGGACTTCCAAAAATAAATAAAAATAAAAATTTGCCAAATCGGTCCAGTCGTTCTCGAGTTTTAGCGAGACTAACGAACAGCAACTGATTTTTATAAATATACATAGATTTTACATAGTTAAGATTAGTATGCCGATAACAGTGAGTAAGAGCAACGCGTTGACCTCAACTGTGTGAATTAAGTTCATAGAACAACTTAGTAATACTACCTACTTGTTTTATGAATGGACATAATTATGCCTAGGTATCCCTGAATGTAAGTAGGCATAGCATGAATGAACATAATTGTGTAAATCCAGAGGCGGCCTTACCCATTGCGAGGCCCCGGGCGGCAGGACTTTGCGAGGCCCTTTGTCCTTCATAAAAAGTATTTGATGCGAAAGTATGTCTGGTTGTTTGGTTTAGGCATTTGTAATGTTGAAGAAATGCTAAAGTTATACAATTAATAAATAAATCCAGTAATTCTGATTTTTTGCAGAGTTGATTATGATGTTGGCCCAAAGAACAATCCAAGTTTGAGACCGGACGCAACTTTGTCAAAAATCGAAAAAACACCGAACATTTTGGTATTTTTTAAATTTCAAAATTTATTTTTGGCGATCATAAGCCTAAAGGAGTTTAAATGAAACTATAGCACGACGTTCTGAAAGTGGAATAGATTTGCTACAATATGAGAATACAATGATTTCTGTAAATACAAAAGCTTCTGAGATACAGCTTTACAAAATTCATAATCATTTTTTGCAATTTCTGGCAATTTTTCCCCCACGCTAGTAATTTCTCCTGTGCCGTGGGTGCGTTTACAAACAAGAAACTCACATACACAGACACCCAGACCCGGAACAATTACTTGCAGATCATACAAATATTTGTTCCGCACGGGGATCGAACCCGCGACACACAGCGCAGCAGTCCAATTGCTAAGCCACTGCGCCAAACGTGAAAAAACGCCAAAATTCGAAAAATATAAATAATATAAATGATATTTTTTAATATATAAATTTTGAAAAGCTCTGTCTCGGCAACTACTGGGTCTACAGTGTAGATATAATTCGAACCTCATAGCAAAAGGAATATTTGAAACCGTTCTGAGAAGTTATTATCAACAACAATTTTTAAGGGTCATAAACCTAAAAATTTCAAAAAAGACCGATATTTTCACGGATTTTATAAATTTCTTTACAAAGTAGCGTTAAACTTGGATTATTTATTGGGCCAACTTCAGTGGCGTAGCGAAACCGAATCAAGACGCATTTGCGAGGCCCTTTTATTCAGGACAAAAAAAATAATTTGCCTCCACGGCTAGCGCGAGGCCCCTTTTCTAAAGGACGACTTGGTTTCCCCGTTCCTCCAAGTCATCTATACCAAATCTGATTGCCATGAGACAGCGTCATCAGCTTTGCGAGGCCTCTAGGACTCTTTTAGTTCCCAGTAACAAATAAAACGGTACGAAATTATTTTGCAACATGGGGCCTCGCGCGATCGGTGGAATCGCTTGACCTAAACGTGATCGTCGGCGACATCAGTATTGCGAAACCTCAGGTCTCTTTCAGTTCCCACTCATCATCAGAAATATACAATTGTAGGTCATGTTAAGTTCTAACTATAAGTTAAGTTGCACTGCTTGAGAATGGTGATCGCCGTTATCAATATTTTCTCTTTTTTTTTTTCTCTGAGTGCGAGGCCCCTCAGGCGCGAGACCGGGGTTTCCGCTTCTATCCGGCCTAGCTACGCCACTGACCAACTTCATAAACAATAGTCTGTAAAAAATCTGAACAATCGGATTTAACGTACGGCCTAGCTAGTCCATACGTACAGACGACAAAGTTATTGTACTAATTAAAGATTAACAAAATTATCAAAAAATACTAAAATCTTAATTAATTTACGTAGTATGTATTTATTTAGTTATGTTAGAGCCCTAAGTAGTTAGGATCAAAATCAAAAGTTTTAAATTATTATTTTTTTCGTTTGTGGCGCGAGTCCCCTACAAGCGCGAGGCCCCGGGCGGTTGCCCGGTTCGCCCCCCCCTAAGGCCGCCACTGTGTAAATCTACTGTAAACGTGCGTGTTTTCTAGTCATAAATTGCGTCAGCTAGTCGTATAGTAGGTAAACTTTACCTGTCTGCTTAATTTAATGGATCCCTCGTTGCTATTCTTATCTAACCATTCGAAGTAGTGGAGCAAGCTTTTTAATTTGTTTCTTTGCGATTTTCTGGAACAAATGAGAATTGATTAATTAACACACTGATCGGAAGCCTGAGCAGACCGTCCCGAGAGTCCCCGTTTTTGTGACGTAAAGTAAACGGGAACTTTGACGTTAATTTGATGGAAGTTGATCCTCGGTCGACACACGAGGTGCTTTTTCATGCTCCATCAATGATATTTTAGTAAACAGATAATATGTTATGAGCGCGCAAAACGTGAAGACTAGAAAATGTCCTACGTGGGACAATTTGCTAGTCTATGATGCCGACGTGCGGGGGGATTGATGACGCGTGGCGCTGTTTGTTTATCTAGCTGTCACTTTTTTTGCGTTTCACTATTGCGTTTTATCAAGCTATCCTTTTTACTTGTAGTGAAATGTAATGTGTGAATAAAAAAGTGTGTACCTATGTGTGCTGCCGCTCGGCGCGGAACAGTTTTTTCTGTTGTTTTGTAAGTGTATAACATATCTGTATATTAGAATAATTATCATTGTTCTCCATACAATTTACGTCGATACTTCGAGTATGCTGTACGGCCAAATACGTAGAATTCTTGATATTAGGCCTCAGTTGTGATTGCGACAATTCCTCAAATCAATTTGAACTAGTTCTCTTGATTGTTACGACGCGACTGTTTGTGTTTATTATTAAGAATTTGCATTGCCTTCTAATACTGTATAGCTACGTAGGTAGATAATATGAGTGCCTCCAACTTCATCAACCTTCAAGTCTCTGTTCTTCAACTTTTAATCAACCAATGTCTCTTCAAAATCTTCCCACTTCTGGCGGTTGGTTATCCAGTTTATTCCGGCCACTTTAACTACAACCTCTGGCCAACTAATCTGTAGTTTCTAAGTATAATTTCTCAGCTCTATTTATAATCACGAGCATAAATCGATCACCTCGCCTCCCTTGTTGCTACTAAACAACAGTCATAATCACCTTGATATACATACCTGTGTAAATTCTTAAAAAAATGTGTAAAGTTGAAGTCTTGCAAGGTGGGGTGTGTCTTGAGCGTCCGCTTGGGATTGGTGGAGAAGAAGGCGTGCGCGACCAGCGCCGACACGAAGTTGTAGTCCAGCTCTGTTGAGTCACCTGTGGAGAAGAATAACGTGAAGTAAGGTCTCGAAGGTGACATGGGGTGGCCTTTGCCCTGCGGTGGAACGGGTTAGGTATTCATAATTGTTTTAAATTATCGCATCGGCAGAATCTTCCTCATTTTCTTCGTTGTAATTTGCTTTCGTTTTAACTTTTGCTAAAAAAAATGTTAGCATCTCTTCTTATGACCTACTCAATTTTTTTTTTTGTGTCGCATATGTCTAAATCACGGCACAATATCGCAAGCTATCTAACATTCTCATCTCAGCTGCGTGCAAATACTTAGTCATATACCTCATAATGCTGACATTATTCAAATACTTAAATGCTAGACGTTAGTCGTTTTTAGACCTATTCTCAAGACAATCACAACGTTGGGCTCTACAACGAGCTCATCGACGAGACTTCCTCGAGAGTGACCGAACAAAATGACAGATTAAATCGAGGCTTTATTTTAGGGAATATTAAAATGTATGAAGAGCTTACAACTTATCGTCCACTGAGAAGTTCTTAGTCACAGCCGTGAGTTGAGCGAAGTGAGTAGGTAACTTACTGAACATCAAACTTTACTTTCAGCATTGCGTGAGCGCTGCGGCCACGCTGACACAAGGCTGTGTTTATAGAGAATAGCACTTGTACCTACGATAAAACAAAAGTCGCAGTCTTATCGTCATGGAGGTGGAAGATCGCGACTTAAATTACAAATGACAGTTGTACCTACACCTTAAAACCAATTACTAAAATCCAATTACAGTGTCTTGAAACAAAAGAAAGAAGTTTTAACTTTCATCAAACCTACGCGGTTTACTTCGAACACTCCAATGCGGCATTCCCTAGGATTAGGTACCAGGAATAGAATACCTTTTATTATGTAACTCGATTCTATAAGCGTAGGTTTATGAGGAGATAAGGTATGTAGCCCGTTTATTTAATCGGCTTATTTACTCAAAAAAAAACCCGTATTTGTCTTCGCTTCTAAAAATCACAAAACGTCAGTCGGTCGTTACAATTTTACAAGCGTTATAACGTCAGAAGCCCCACTCCCGATTTCCAAAGCGTTATAACTTTATCAATATTGATAATTTAAAAAAGACAAAATACGTGTGTATTATTTTTCAATACTTACCTGACTGACGGACTAAACCGATTTTAAATTTATTTATGCAGTAAATCACCCTACACTATTCTGCTTAGATCGAAAGGAAACCTTTTAATACTTATTCCAAGCAAATGTTGTTTCTAAGTTAATGTTATTTATCTCTGTAGTGCCGGATCGGGATTATGAGTCTTCCGGTTTTCTGACGTAATCCGTACACGCTCCCCCCGGAATGCGATAATAATGCAGGGTATTAGCTGAGTAGTCTGGCCAGCTTTCATGTAAGATAAGAACTAAATTAAGTGAAGGCTTAGAACAATAGGGTTATAGCGCCTGCTCGGTTTTTAGGGTTCCGTAGTCAACAAGGAACCCTTATAGTTTCGCCATGTCCGTCCGTCCGTCCGTCCGTCCGTCTGTCCGCAGCTTAGCTCAGAGACGCCCAGTACTAGAAAGCTGTAATTTGGTGTGAATATACGGATTTGTTGTGCCGAAAAAGTGGTAAAATAAAATCTCGTAAAATATTTTTTTTTAGGGTACCTCCTGTACACGTAAAGTGGGGATGTTTTTTTTTTTCTCGCGTACCCCTTCGTGTGGGGTGTCATTAAATAGGTTTTTAAAAAATATTGATAGTTTTCATTAACAATTTTTTGATAAAAAGATTCGTTTGTGAAATATTAAGCTTTAAAGTGCTAATTTTTGCTCGACTCGAGTGTCCCCCCCCTCTACCAGCTAAACGGTTATGTTTGGGGGTGTGAAAAAATTCACAATAGTAGTATATATAACGAAATTTTAAGGAAAATTATCATGACTAAGTAGGCTTTACAAGTTTACGAGTAATAGTCGACCAACTTATAAAACGTACTTGGACAATATATTTTCCTAAACAAAATGTATCGCAGAACTTGTTCTTCAACTGCAAATGTAAGTTTGTCAACTTTATTTTTACAGCTATAATAGGTGGGTATGTTTTGGGGATAGGTAGGTTTTTATTGTCAACTATTTTTAACTAACTTCGAAAAAAGGAGGAGGTTCTCAATTCGTCCTAATCTTTTTTTTATGTATTTTCCCCGATTTCTCAAAGACGCCTGGACCGATTTTGAAAATTCTTCTTTTTAAAATTAAATTCAGCGAATCAGTTTAATTAGTTCGCATAAGTATTTTGATAGGCAACTACGGAACCCTACACTGTGCGTGGCCCGACACGCACTTGGCCGGTTTTTTTTAAATAGGCTAGCTTTTTTGCTCGAAATTATTTGAATGGCTAGATTTTTTTTTGTACACGCATATTTCGCTAAATCAGATAAAAAGGTGGCAAAAAAGACAATGAAATTAATAAAAAAAAGTCACCAACTTCCGAAAGAAAAGTTTTGTAGGTTATTTTACCCTTTTTAGGGTTCCGTAGTCAACAAGGAACCCTTATAGTTTCGCCATGTCCGTCCGTCCGTCCGTCCGTACGTCTGTCCGCAGTTTAGCTCAGAGACGCACAGTACTAGAGAGCTGTAATTTGGTGTAAATATACGGATTTGTTGTGCCGAAAAAGTGGTAAAATAAAATCTCGTAAAATATATTTTTTTAGGGTAGCTCCTGTACACGTAAAGTGGGGATGTTTTTTTTTTTTCTCGCGTTCCCCTTTGTGTGGGGTACCATTAAATAGGTCTTTAAAAAATATTGATAGTTTCCATTAAAAATTTTTTGATAAAAAAATTCGTTTGTGAAATATTAAGCTTTAAAGTGCTAAATTTTGCTCGACTCGAGTGTCCCCCCCCTCTACCAGCTAAACGGTTATGTTTGGGGGTGTGAAAAAATTCACAATAGTAGTATATGTATATAGCGAAGTTTAAAAGAAAATTATCATGACTAAGTAGGCTTTACAACTTTACGAGTAATAGTCGACCAACTTATAAAATGTACTTGGTTAACATATTTTCATAAACAAAATGTATCGGAGAACATGTTCATTAACTGCAAATGTAAGTTTGTCAACTTTATTTTTACAGCTTTAATAGGTATGTTTTTTGGGGATAGGTAGGTTTTTATCGTCAACTATTTTTAACTAACTTCAAAAAAAGGAGGAGGTTCTAAATTCGTCGTAATCTTTTTTTTTTATGTAGGTATTTTCCCCGATTTCTCAATGACTCCTGGACCGATTTTGAAAATTCTTCTTTTTATTAAAATTAAATTCAGCGAATCAGTTTAGTTAGTTCGCATAAGTATTTTGATGGGCAACTACGGAACCCTACACTGTGCGTGGCCCGACACGCACTTGGCCGGTTTTTTTTTTGTACACGCATATCTCGCTAAATCCTGCAATGAAATTGCTTGACGAATGACTTCCTGGTGTCTACCCCCATTCAAGAGCTACCTATGTTAAATCTTTGTTCGATATGTTAAATAGGAGCCCCGCTTTCTGGAGGCAAGCGGGACTCCTTTGACCTTCTTCTTCTGCTTCTGGAATATTTTTTAAAGCTTTCGACTGAGAATAACTAAAACACATTCAAAAGAGCAGTCTTAGGGCGTGGCCCCATGTCTCCGGCGCGGCGCCGTGCCGAGCTACGGTGCCGAGCTACGGCGCCGCCCGCCGGCGCGCGGCGCGGCGCCGTGCCGGGCCACGGCGCCGCCCGCCGGCGGGCGGCGCGGCGCCGTGCCGCGCTACGGCGTCGTGTACCGGCACGTACCCTATGTTCAGCAAGTGTATCCAAAGATAAAAATTACAGTTTTGATTTGATATGGACCGCGAAAGGCGTATCCTGGTCCTGTTGCTAGTGTATACATATGTATGTATGTAGTCATACGTATGTCTACATCAAAAAAAAAATTCTATGATAAGAATAAATAAGTTAAAATAATTTCTTTTATTTCTTACCTTACGGTGCGTACAGACTATGTAACATAACATGTTATATAACTGTAATTTTTATCTTTGGATACACTTGCTGAACATAGGGTACGTGCCGGTACACGACGCCGAAGCGCGGCGCGGCGCCGTGGCTCGGCACGGCGCCGCGCCGCTCGCCGGCGGGCGGCGCCGTAGCTCGGCACGGCGCCGCGCCGCCGCACGGCGCACGGCGCCGCGCCGGAGACATGGGGCCAGGCCCTTAATGAACACCTATTCGGTGAATCGTTCAGTCGAAGTGGCGTTTGGTTTTGGTGATAAAAGGTTGACCTGTAATAAATTCCATAGAGGTAAAACCAATCGTCTAGGTACTTAGTCGACTTTCTAGAAATCGAACATAATTATTATAACTCTCGAGGTTAAGTTATGGACGGTGGAAGATCAATTGCTTGGCAATGATGGTTACTTTTTATCTACATTATTGGTGTAAGACACCATGCAAATTCAAAGAAAATGTCCAGAATCAATACATATTTATACTACGCAAAACCAACTGTTCTAGGTCTTAGTTCGTTATTTCAATCTTACTTTGTTGCTGTAAGCTGAACATGAGTCCTTTGGGTGGCTTCCAGCGCTTGAGGTGCAGCGCCTTGTTGACCATGATCCTGATAGTATTATCGAGGAAGTGCCTCCGCTCGTCCTCCGTCATCTCCTCTTCGAGGAACGCCTCCAACCCCTTCATCAACTCTGGATCCTTGATGTCGTCGTCCGGATCTATACCTATGCTGTTGATATAAGAATAAACCGCTACAGAGTTTTCGTAATGAAAAATAAAAGTAGGTACCTATGTACACACGGCTGCACATCAAGCTATACAAAACCAGTTTATTATGGTCTCGATTTGTATGATATTTACGCACATTCAACGGTCGGCTTATACTGGTTTTGCATAGGTTGATGTGTAGTCGTGTGTACAGACGTCAACACGTTTAAATCCTAATCTGTAAAACAATTCTCAATCGAACTTGAACCTTCAAATGACGTGATTAAGTTGAAAATATATTCGGGAAGGTTGATGTGCTCGCGTCTGTACATAATTACTAGACGGTTTGTTAAAAGGATAAAAAAGAAATTACAAAAAAACTTTTGTTTTTCATAATAATATTGATACTCACTTGCACATGTCATGTATTTTCAACATGCTGGCTGTGAGTTTTGCCGGCGAAGATGCCAGCAGCAAGTGCTTCAAGTGACGCTGCACCGATGTCCACCAGGGAAGATCACAAGGTAACATTACAAGCGCCATGCTGAAAATTGCATTTTCATTAGTTTTCATTGAAAAAATATTGATCGTTCGTCGATCGTTTCGTTAATTCTTTTATTTAGAGTACGCGGTCTTCGTAAATTCCATAAAAATGCGTTCGTAATAAAGTTAATTCCTATCGTAAAGTGATTTGCTCAAATGGGGATGGCAACTCAAAGCTAATCGTAGATGGCGCTGCGATAGTTGGTCCCCACGTCTACCTTGTACAAAAAAACAAACAAGATTATTTGTTATAAAAATTGAGTATAAATACAAAACAAATATGGAAAATTATTCGTCCATGCAAGTACTATATACTAAAAGAAGAATTAAGACGCCGCGGCGCATCTACAAGAGAAAAAAAGTGATTTAATTGAGTGGTTATACATTTGATTTTACCGTAATAAATCCACAATTACTTGTAGTTGAGGTTTCAATTTTTGAGTTTAGGTATGTTTTACCTGTCCTCTCCTATAACAAGAATATAATGCTGCTTTTGACTTTCTATTTTGATAAAATATCATAATGTTTTAAGTCAGTAATTTTAACCTTTTTTTCTATTTAGATTCGAGAAATATCACAATATATTTAATTTCTTAACACCACAACTATTACAAAACTCGTTCCAGGTGATAATTCTTCGATTTTCGAGCGATGCAATACTGGTACATAACCTCCAAAAGAAAAGTAGATATTATTTTGAAAAGTGTATTCCATCATTTTTACAGCTTATTACACAACATCTAGTCATTTTACATCAATAAATGTTTTTTTTTTCTGAAAATTCCTTTGATTTTACAGTTCTTTGGGGACCAAACTGTCATTTTCACTTTGACACTTGCCTTCCCCATTAGTTATTATGTTTAGGGAAATGAACATAACAATTTGAACCAGTTATTAAATTACCGGTAAAATGAAACGAGTTGGCAACAAAATCGATTTAATAACGTTTGACACATTTAAATAGCACGATAGTAGCAGCTGTGTTACATGAACGCTCCCGTTACCGCTTGACGTTTGACATTTGAAGTTTCGACTGCGCGCACTCGCGCAGTTTCAACTGGTACAGTGCTAAGTGATGAGATTACGATTTATTCGTATTTTTATTTTAAATGACGGATACCATTTAAGTGAAATATTGTACAAAGTTATGTAGGTCAAAATTGTTATACCAGAACTCATATTTAGTCCAGTTTCATACATGAAACTGATCAAAACATATTACGAAATAGATATTAATGTTACGTGTTTAGCGGTTACAAGTTTTTGTCAACTAGCAAGTGCAGATATCCTTGGTTACTGTGATAATCAATAAATTCCGCATATACAAGCGAGTTCATTACACTGCGATTGAATACGGCTGGACGTGTACCTAGATAAATGATAAAATCGTAGTGATACGGAGCGCGCGATATTAACAGTCAATATCAAAGTACAAAGGTCGGAAATATGACTGTGAAGAGTAAGTTATTAAAAACCTTGATCCTTGGTGCTCCTGCGTCAGGAAAGGGCACTATATCTTCTCGAATAGTCAAGAAGTACAATGTAGCTCATGTCTCCAGTGGCGACAAGCTAAGGGACCACATTGAAAAACAAACAGAACTAGGAAAAGAAGTGAAAAAGTATTTAAATGAAGGTAAATTAGTACCTGACGATGTGATGATTAAATTTATGATCACAGAATTGAAAAAAGTTGAGAGCCAACCATGGTTGCTGGATGGCTTCCCAAGAACAGTGGGTCAGGCTGATGCTTTGTGGAAAGTACAGCCTGTCGATGTTGTGGTGAACCTAGTTGTGCCATTTGAGGTGATCATTGATAGAGTGAAGAACCGTTGGGTGCACTTGGCTTCCGGAAGGGTTTACAATATTGGTTTTAACACACCAAAAGTGGAAGGTAAAGATGATGTGACTGGTGAAGACTTGGTTCAAAGGCCTGATGACAAACCTGAAGCAGTTCGCAAACGTTTAGAAATCTATGACAGTATAACAAGACCTGTCATAGAGTTTTATAAAAAAAAAGGTATACTCAAAGAGTTTGAAGGTCGAACTTCAGATGAGATTTGGCCCAAAGTAACTGCTTACTTAGACCCAATTTTTAAAAAGTAAACATTGATATGTTATCAATGCAAAGTTGACTACTGTGGATGCTGTAGTCTCTGATAACAAATTGTACTGGTGCTCGGAACAAGTAGGAGTAAGATTAACATATAATATCAATGGGAAATATATAATTTTATAGAATTTTTATGATTGTTAATTATTTGCAAAGCAGAGCCATTTTATTTATGTTTACATTTTAATTATGTTGTTATGAACAACTTTGTTTTTTAGTTTATTATTATCAAACATATATAACAATTATGTATCACTAATCACTAAACTTTAGCTATTTAGATATTTTTTGTTGTTTTATAAAACAGGTTTAATCTATGTAACCATAGCTTTAGAAAATACCTTAAACTAAGTGTACCTATCTAAAGGTATCTAAAGGTACTTTTATGCCAAATTTTGTTGAGTGTGCAATAATGATAGTGATAGTAAAGACAAGTGTAGTGATAATTATTTATAGGAAATGATTGTAAAGCAAGCACATTGATTATTTTCCTAGTCTTCCTTGTTGAAATGTACTTATCTAGAGTAGTGTAATACTTATTGAGTAGCTATTACATATTAAGTATAGAAGAATAGTGCCTTAAAAGGGCACACATAATATAATCAAATTATACATAACTATTAATTTTAAGGAATGTTAACTAAAATCAAGTTCCTGATTTTACCACAAATTGCTATATGAGCTCAAATGAAATTAAAGAGTTTTCTTTTTGTTATTGTTTCAAATATTTTAATTTTGTTGGACATATTTTGTACTTCTTTTTGAGTTTCTTTGTTTAATAGTACAGTAATAAACGTATTTTAGTTTTTAATTCAATTGTTTAATTTAAAACTTCCTAATCGAAAATCCGATGTGACCAAACAACAGGTCTTGAAACAATGTTCGTATTTTCTCAATCTACTCGTGTTTTTGTAATTTCAATGACGGTATAATAATATAGTATGCTAGTTTAAGAATAATCGTAAACAGGTTTAATTAAACAACTTTAAATTCCTTTAACACTAGATTTCCAGCTGTTGGGAGTACCCACTACGTAACCATGCCTACACTGGCTGTTTGGTAGTAGGCCATTGTTTGTTTACGTTAATCTACGTCATTGTGATTAAATCCGACTGCAGTGGCCTGGACAAGGATTGATAACATCATCACGATTCACTGTCTACCAGCAACGAAAACGATTGGCTCATCAGTTTCTGAGTTTATCGCTATAATTACGTCGAAAGCATGTATGTAATAGGTACATAGATACTCATTAATTCACATACAAGGACAAAAAAGCTAAGTAGACATGAGCATATCTCAAGCAATAAAGTTGAGTAAGCATATCTACAGATAGGTACGGCATAGCATGACGAAGGCAATAAATTCGATGAATCTGAAATGCTTTCGGAAATTTATAAATGCTTTGCACGTAACCACACATTTGGGAAAAGGAATACACAAAATATATCTAGTAATATACTGTATTTAGTTACCTTAAAGCGAATGCGTTGCAATTGAGGCACAAGAATGAAGTATTTCGTAAACACTATAATAACACCATCAGTCACTGTCGCCTCGCGACAACCGGCTTCTTTTTACGCACTTTTCTCATTATCTACAAGGGAACCGTCCACTGGTATTCTTTAGCATGTAGAATATCTTATTGCTTTTCTATAAGACAGAAATAGTGTAGGGAGAAACGCGGGCCGGCTGCGGGCAGACACGAGCGCGCAAACCCTGACTATTTTTAGCTGCTTTCGTGCATCGGCGCTGAAATTAGATTGTAAATAAAAAGTTTGGGTTAACAGAAGTCGAAGGCCTCATTATTAGTTCTTGTAGGTCATCACTTAAACTAGCACCTGAAGGGATTCTACTTAATTTGTAATTAATGTAACCACCGCTGTTGCTTACGCCTTGTGCTTTAAAAAAAGTTAGTCAGCCACATAACATTTCGCTTCATGGCCACTATAAGTAGGTTAAACACTTATTTATAGTATTTTGCGATTTTACATTGTCATGAAAAGCGTTAACTCATACACACAGTAAACAAAGAGTTTTAACAAAATCTGGGAAAACGTACCTAACTCCGTCTACTATTTCAGCTGCTTCCTGGTCACTTTATTACCTACACATGGGTAATAAAAGGAAATTCTAGTGCCGAATTCGTTTTCAGATATTGTCAAAACAATCTAGCGCGAAACTGCTACACACGAAACTTGTAATAACTTTTCACGCACTGTACGGATTTAGAACATTGATGTCTCATTGACTCTAGCTACTAAATTAATATTTGTGGCCTTTATATTAATATCAGATCCCTATTCCGGGGCTTGCGATCGTTGTAAATAGAGGAGCGACGTGTAAAGTGTACGAGCTCATGAGTGAGCCAGGCTGTACTGACGCCGTCGGGCCGACTTTCACTGGGGGGTGACTACCCTTGCCCTGCCGGCTGTCGCACCCTCCACCCTCGCCAGTGACGTCACTCGGGCGCGTCACGACCTACGACGCCGTACGACGCCGCCACCCGATGCTCGATACCCCGCTCCCTAATAGCGCCTCGTGAAATGTCGCTGCTGCTCCCGAAACGTTACGTAAAATGAAATATGAAAGTACCTACCCACAGCCTGCGTCAGTACACTACATCATTTTCATACGGTTAAGGTCGCTCTGTGCAAAAATTAAACAGCTTAACGGCAACTTACCTTTATTTATCTTTTTCAGACGAAAATCATCGGCGCATGTACCTACCTAAGTAGTTATTATGTATGATAAATTTTGCAAATGGAAGCCGCGTCCTGTGCTAGCAGTGGAATTCGGGAATAAATAATAGAAGATAGAGGCGGAGGCGTCCCATTAAAAAAAAAGACATTTCAGAAATGATGCCGTTTCGATATTTTCTCTCTAGATCCCGGGTATCCGGAGCTAATTACATAAATTGATCAGAATCTATTGAAATATCTCCTGTATTATAGGTAAGGTTATTCAGCCAGTAGATGATGAAGCGGAGCAGGTCGAGGTTTGTCCCAAAATAATAAGTTGAATGGATTTATCTTCAAGGTAATGTAACGAGTGCCGAGATAGCACCTGTTATAAACATTGGGATCAATTTTTCACATAATTTCCAAATAAGGGATGCAATGGTAAACTTATTTTGTTGTCGCTCTTATATTTTTGCGAAATGTATCATAAAGTCAGAAATCTACAAGTCTGCTAACCAGTTTTTCTAAGGAGTAATCATGTGATCAACTGGGTTGTAGGTACAGTTGGGACCAATGACGTCGTTTTACTTTAAATTCTGGGTGGTTCTTGAAAGTCGTAGTGCTGACTTGATAGATGATGAAGATAATCAACCGCAGACGTCTATATACAGCACATATTTACTTAAGATGAAAAAATGTTTAAAATATGTTAGCGTTACGGCGACGAAGCTACAAACTCGAAATTGTTCAAAATTAGTTATAAAGGTCGAACAACTACAGCAGTTTATAGTTAACTTTATATAGAAACTAATAATAAATTGCTTGTGATGCCATTCTAAATAATTATGTTGAATTATAGGTCTATCCGTATCAGTAGGCCTTTGAGAGACCTTTAGCGACTAGCTTCTGCCCGCGACTTCGTACGCGGATCCTGTTGCATATGCCAGCAGTCGGGGTCGTCAAAATCGAAGATCTGAAACGTCTGATGTCGAATTCTAGGAGCCTGGGGACGGGAAAACAACGGGATGCGCGAGACGATTCCAGACGTTCCAGATCTTTCATTTTTGTAAGACAACAGGAAATGCCCATCAGACTAAACAACTCTTGCTAAGACGTCATTCCTGTACCTATATGTTATAGTGTAGCTGGGCTCTTGGAGTTCCGCATCAGGTGTTCCAGATCTTCAATTTTTATACGATGACAGAGAGTACTCATCAGGCTGAATAACTCTTGCTAAGACGTCATTCCCTATTATATGTTATAGTGTAGCTCAGTAGCTGGGCTCTTGGAGTTCCACATCAGGTGTTCCAGATGTTCAATTTTTATACGATGACAGAGAGTACTCATCAGGCTGAATAACTCTTGCTAAGACGTCATTCCCTTATGTTATAGTGTAGCTGGGCTCTTGGAGTTCCACATCAGATATTCCAGATCTTCAATTTTTATACATCAACAGAAGGTGCTCATCAGGCTGAACAACTCTTGCTAAGACGTCATTCCTGTATATGTTATAGTGTAGCTGGGCTCTTGAAGTTCCACATCAGGTGTTCCAGATCTTCAATTTTTATACATCAACAGAAGGTGCTCATCAGGCTGAACAACTCTTGCTAAGACGTCATTCCTGTATATGTTATAGTGTAGCTGGGCTCTTGAAGTTCCACATCAGGTGTCCAAGATCTTCAATTTTATTCTCTTAGCAGAAAATGCTCATCACGTGGAACAATTTTTGCTATGGCAGCATTTTTGTATCTCTTATAGTTTAGCAGGTCTGTTGCAGTTCTGCATCAGGTCTGTTCAAGTTTCCAAGATAAATTATAGCCTATATGTTAATCAAAGTTAATACCTATACAACAAAAAAAAATCATTCAAATCCGTCCAGTAGTTCCGAAGATTAGCGTGCACAAACACACAGACAAACAGACAAAAAAAGGTTGCACTCCAGGAGTGCCGGTAGAAGTGAAAACTTTTTTGTTACTATGTTTTATTTTTAATTTGAATGACGTCTTACTCATTTTCGATCAGGGTCACGTGACCCTGACGGTCACGTGACCCTGACGGTCACGTGACCCTGACGCGAGTTTTAAATTTTTTACCCATTACAGAAAAAGTGTACAACGCCGCTAAAGAAGTTTTCACTTCAAAAAAAAATAATTACAGTTTCGGGTACGGCATCGATAAAATAACAACCCCTGCTACTTTTTTTTTGTATATTTCCATTGTACAGACACCACTTTTCTACAAATTTATTATATGTAGGTATAGATTAAAGGGACAACCAGGCGCGTGGTAGGTGGTAAGAATACACCAGTAAGCAGAAAAAAAAAATGTATTGTTGCATTTGTTTCTAAAATAGCGAGTGATTTTTCGATGAAAATCGTGAGCTTTGTAAACTTTTGATTGAATTCAAATCCGAATATTGAGCTAGATGAATTTATATTTTCACTTCTTAGGATCCTACAAGACTAGCTTTAGCACTCGATAAAACACAATTAAATATAAATAAAATATTCTACACTCAGCTGCATGTTTTCCTAAGTAGTAACTAAATCAAAACCTTCATGCCTTCTGAAAACTTAAACTTAGGGTCTGTTTCACAATCAATAAGTAAAGGTTTAAGTAGTTACTCAACGAGTTAACTACTTATAGGTTAAATCCTTTCGTTAACTTTTTTTGCGTTTCACAATCACCCAATGAGTAAATTAAAGTAAAGAGTAACTAATTAATACTTACTCAAGGGTGTGCTGGCAACATTAGAGTTTAACGTTTCGTTTCAATGTACGAAAAATTTAAGTTTCTTTTAAATGTGTAATAATCACAGAATAATCATTACAAATGTTTCTCGTTATACTTACCGAGTATAAGTAAGATAATTTTGATGTAAAAAAAAAAGTAGATTGGCATATAATGTGACTAATTCCACCTTTTTATCAATATTTAAGAATCAATGTTTTTGTAGGAAAGGAACGCAGCGAATTGTCTTGTCAATGTCAAGTTTCAACTTTCAGTCGGTTAAATTCAAATGTCATATCGTGATATTTGGAGATAATACGAAAACTTTGTTGAAATTTACTTAAAATGGCTCAGAAACGGGAAAGGGGTTGTAATTTCACGCGCGAAGAAAATGACACGCTAATTAAACTCGTAAATGAAAATAAACATGTGCTTGAAAACAAAAAAAGCGATGCCGTTACATGGGCGGAAAAAGAACAATGTTGGCAAAGAATTGAATCAAAAAACAGTATCAGTAGTGTTCGATTTCGTAGTGCGAAAGCATTAAAGATAAAATACGATGGAATAAAGAGGGAAACGAGGAAGAAGTCTGCGGCGATCCGGGCAGAAATGTATCGTACGGGAGGCGGTTCAAGTACCGCTTCAACATTAACACCAAGTGAAGAAAAAGTAAAAGAAATGATTTTACTAACAGTGGATGGAATGGACAGCTTATTTGCGTATTTCAATAAATTTTATACATAACCATTGTAATTATTTATCGTATCAGTGAAGCAAAATAGTGATTATTAAATTGGTGCGTACACTATTATCCTGTGTATTCTGTGTGCCGCTGTGGTATTCGTCCCAGTCGTTAGTCTCTTCTGGTAAGTTGTCTCCAAAATCTTCAATGATATCAAAAATATCCATTTTAAAACGAAAATAAATTGATAGGCGCTTGGGTTTATGACATTTGCCAAATTTACTTGTCGAGTAAACGACTACTTGGCAGTCCATCCGATGATTAACTTACTAAGCAGATGAAGTGGTGATTAACTTTACTGAGGGATTGTGAAACGCAATTTACTTGTTTACTGAGCAGTTATGTTCTAAGTAGCTTACTTATAACTTTACTAAGCGATTGTGAAACATGCCCTTAGTCTCATTTAAAAAAAAACTTTCAAGCTTAAATTCTAAGATGAAAACAAATTAATACATATAAAGCACGTTACGACCACCAAATTACGATTTTAAAGATAATAGTTTTTTAATATAAACCAGGAAGATGGGAGAAATATCGCGCAAGATTTCCGCATAACAAATGACGTCATTGTGCCTTGTTTTATCCGTAAGCTGATTGTAGTCCGTAGGCGGCTACGACCTCTGAGGAATGAAAAGCACCCTTAACTTTTGGTCTACTGCGCATGCGTGAATTCTCCATACCCTGTCCCTTTCGGATTTCTCGTATACGCTTGTTTTGTCTAAGCTTAGCCTCTTCTATCCGCTGTGAGCCTGGTATAGTAGCCGCCCGTGGAAAATTGTCGCCGCCCTACGTTGTCCACATTGGGCGGGCTAGGGCGGGCGGCTATATCCGCCTTAACAGTTAACTAACAATGCTTTAGATCTATTTAGTTTAATAGAAAATTGGTAAATTAAAAAAAAAGAAGTTTAATTTGGCGTGGTGGTAAATAGTAGCTTTAATTTAATTATTTTATGAGTCATGCAATTTAATGTTTTGTTTTCATGACAAATCAATAAAAGATTTCATTTGCTTCAATAGTTTTAATTTCCTATTTGTATTATAAGCTTTGTATCTTTTACTAATAGCGTTCTGTTGATCCGACAGGAAGAGGCAAATACACACATCAAAAGTGTCTAGGGATCAAGCATTTTTATGCGGATTTCTTGAGATTGAGATGTGGCTTTGTAATAAATTTATGATTTGATAAATTTATATGGATCCTTTTTGGTGCATTTCATAATTTGAATCAGGAACTGTAAATCAAATTCGAGTAAAAGATGAAAATCAGCTGTCAATATTTTCCCTATAAAAACATACAACGCATTGAAGACATTATTAGTGCTACTGTTTCCCTACTACTGATTAAAACCAACGTTATTATGAAGCGGCGACGTCATTTAAGCAGGGAAGAAATGCTCAGAGCCGTGGGAATGATAGAAGCTGGTTCCCGGCAACGTACTGTGGCTTTAGCTCTGAATACAAGTCAGAGTGTTATCAGTCGACTTTGGACACGTTACCGAAGCACTGGTACCGTGGCTGAGCGCCATGGAGGACGGTATCGCTGCACCACACGGAGACAAGACCGATACATTCAAATCTTAACTCGAAGAGCTCCAACAATAACTGCCATGATGTTAGCCGTGAGGCTTCATCACTCTTCAGGGAACTTAATTAGCGACCAAACAGTCAGAAACCGCTTGCATGAAGTGAACCTTCATTCCCGAAGACCGCTACGGGTACCACCTACAGCAATGCACAATCGTAGGATTCGATATCAATGGGCTCTTGAACACAGAAATTGGGCAGAAGAACAATGGCGTTTCGTGTGCTTTTCTGATGAGTCTCGTTTTGGTATGAGACCGGATACAAGACGTATACGACACTGGAGAACCCCTGGACGCCAACAGCGATTAAAATCCTGCCAGGAAGTCCATCCTTATAGTGGTGGAACCATCATGGTATGGGCGGGTATTTGGATCGGCGGAAGAACTGAGTTGATTTGGATCAGAGGCAACCTCAACGCTCAAATTTATGCTGAGACGATTGTATCAGACGTCATCGTTCCTCTACAAGTGCAAATCGGTCCCTTATTTCAGTTAATGCATGATAATGCACGACCGCACACCGCAAGAGTTGTAAGACAGACTCTCGCCGCAGCTAACATCAATGTCCTGCCCTGGCCTGCTCAGTCGCCAGACTTGAACCCGATTGAGCATGCATGGGATATGCTACAGAGAAGAGCTCTGCCGAATATGGAGGGTATCCAGTCGCAAGAAGACCTTTTTTTGTTGTTGCAACGAACATGGGCGGCCATTCCACAGCGTGATTTGGATGAACTCATTTTGAGTATGCCAAACCGATGTTCTTGTGTTGTTAGTGTTCGCGGTAGAAACACGGATTATTAATTGTTTAAGTTACCCAATAAAATTTTAAAGAAAACTGTTATTTCAGTCTTTTTTTCGAACTTTAATGTTAGTGGTTCAAATGTCAAAAATCCCTTTATTAGGAAAATGGCAAATTTCTTTATGAATGCAAAGGTGACTTGGTTTATCGTTACTGTGACAAACGATAACACTTTATTTGATGAATCCATAAAGAACATTTTAATTAATATCAATCAGGAGAAAAGTTATTGCAAAAATAATTATATGTTGATCCCTAGACACTTTTGATGTGTGTAGTTTTCTTGACACGATCCAACATTGTTTAAAATCTCAGTTATCTACTCATGTAAGAAGTAAAAGCAATTAGGAGCTTCATTTAAAAATATTTGCTAAAAGGTCGTCTATTTTAACAGAGTCGCGCGTGATTGTGAATGAAGCCCAGTTACTTAATGCTATAAAGTCCTTCAAATAGTATGGAGTACTTACATATACCTTCGTTGCTATGAAGTCCTAGTAATGTAGCCACGTGACAGCAACAGCGCCGCCCTCAGGAACAACTGGTGGGCGGAGAAAATTTCCCGGAATCATCAACCTTAGGTAGGAAAGATTTTTGAAACACAGGAATGAATTAGGGTGACATGGCTTCAGAAGACTGTTACGTCTACCAAAGTATTTACTTAGAAACTTTGAGGGTTGTTATTTATTTATGTTTTACTTTTTGTAGAATATTTCTAGTTTACGGTTATAAATGTGATGTTGATTTAAGTGTTTCTGAGAACTTGTTTAAGTAACTAACTTAAAAGGTTACCTTAAAAATAGACTAATTATTAATATTGGTCGACTTACTAAGTAATTTATTTATACGCTCTTCAGTGTCTTCAGTTTATAATGAAGAAGAGGCCAGACTTTCTTACATGTACTAAAATAGTGTATTAAACCTTTGTGTTATTCTATTAATTTTCTTGTAGTCAAATGTATTTACTTAATTAATGTACGTACCTCTTTAAACGCGTGGCTATCCATGCTGCATTTCTGTATGAAAAGCAAGCATGCATGAAAGGCTTAAGCATATAATTAAGGCTTGTAGCAGATGTTTTGTTTGCAGTAGGTACTTACATAACGTGCATATTACCTACATGATTATTTTGACGACTGTAATCATGCTATCATACTCTTACTAATATTATAAAATTGAAAGTTTGTTTGGATGGATGTTTAGTTTGTTACTCTTTCACGCAAAAACTATTGAACGGATTTGGATGTTTGGCACTACTTCAAATGGCTTAGCAGAATCCTGTGATACGTCGAAAATACTGCAGCATTAATTTTGAAATAAATATATGTATGGTAAAGTTGAGGATTAATGTTAGGTCTTATGTTTGGCGAAAACATGATTCCATAAAATTTTCTCGATAGAAAAAAATCCCAAAGTTACCTCTAAATAGAACATTTTATTGTTCAATTTAGAGGTAACTTTGGGATTTTTTTTCGCTGGCAATCATAAAATACTTAAAATTAGATAATGAAACTTTTTATAAACTGAACTAAATATAAAGCAGGTCTTATATTATTTAATTTTTCGTCGTAAAATAAATAGATTTGCGTGTAGACAGCTAAAAGAAAGAGCAAGCAATAGTGCGTGGTACGTGCAAGTGCGAGCAAGATTATATTGAAGTACTATGGATAGTGTATCTCGATTTTATGTACCCGAGTTGTAGCGGGTAAAACCGCTGGCAGCAGCTAGTGTGTGTATGTATAAAGCAGAGCTTGGCGAGGTCGTTCTCGATTTGGTGATCTTCTATTATTTATTTTTCTTTCATACTGAGTTCCCTCTGTGCCTCAGAAAGCATGTTGGCCCGTAAATCGTCACAGATTTTTTTTTGGGTTCAGTGCAGGACTAATTTTTCCCACGTTTTTATACACTCACTTTTTTTGTTTGTTTGTTTGTATGTTTGTTTGTTTGTCGTTCCGGTTGGACTTTTGCAACTCAATTTTGAGGCACTTCCCGATAAACTAGCAGGCTGAAATTTTGCACACGCTCTGAGTTCTGATGACAATACATGACTAGCTAAGAAACGTCATAACAAATCCAATATGGCGGCCTCCCCAAGATGGCGGACGGGCTGTTTGAAATCCACCCCCCTGGATATGGGTATCAAATGAAAGGGTTTGCTGTCAGGAATACGAAAAAAATAGTCACGTGACTTAAATCCAATATGGTGGACATCCAAGATGGCGGATTGGCTATTTGAAATGCACCCCCATGATATGGGTATTAAACGAAAGGGTTAATTTGCTGTCAAGAATATGAAAAAAAGAGAAAAATAATAAAATAATTAATAGATTTAAAAATATAAAAACCCACGTTTTTAAATTTCCTAAAAATAAGAAAATAACCCTACGGGGCTGAGAAAGGGGCCACTTAAAACGTGGGGGCGTATCTGTGCAAGTTACACCCACGATCTATACACGTCATGTAAATACAGGGTGGAATCGAAATCATGGGCAATATTTTAATCTAAGGCTCTACTCACGATGCTGATTGCATTACGGCTAATAAATCGCAAATCAAATATTACTAATGTAATTATGGACACCTTTAAAAATGTAGTATGTCACACTGCAAAGGCTTATTATTGCAAACAAACACGTAAAAGTAATAAAAAATAAATCATAAAGCCGAAAAGTCCTAAAGTATCCAAATTTTAAAGCGCAATACACCGCGCGCGGAACGAAAGGTAAACAAACATCAAATAATATTAGGCGAAGATACTTGCATTAATAACGTTTTTGAGTTCCGTAATACGATTAGTATCGTTAGTAATGCCCGAGTTTAAAATATTGCTCATTAATAAAATTTCACCCTGTATATCCCATAAATAATCCCTTAAATAATATTACGCCCCCACGTTTTGAGTGGCCCCTCTCTCAGCCCCGTAGGGTTATTTTCTTATTTTTAGGAAATTTAAAAACGTGGGTTTTTAGATTTTTAAATCTATTAATTATTTTGTGGAGGATTGATTCCAGTCACAGTTAAAATACGTGTTTTCAACTGCATCCCATTAGACTGGAACCGTGCCCAAACATAGTTAGGAAAACGTTAGGCAGATGAGTATGAATAAAAATAATATCATATACTTATTTTTTTACATGTTACTTACACTTTTTTGAGATAATAAATTTATCTCAGTTTAAAAGTAAATAATTATGAGGTTGCAAAGTTATGACACGGTAATAACAGTATTGGGACTCCCTACAAACGGACGAAACGCGAGCTATACCTACGCGCCTCGATGTCGGGGCGCGCTCGGGGCGCAGACAGTCACGGCCGTACCGTAGTGATGAACGGACGGTGCGTTGTTTTTTTTTAGCAAATATGACAAGTAGAAAATATTGTGCTGTGTTTGGGTGTTTAACGTCAACAATAACGCATCCAGACATAAGTTTTTTTAAATTACCTGCAACCTCTGAAAGGTGAGTACTAACTATAAAATCTAGTAGCTAGTAGCCGTGCTAGTAGGTAGGTACATAATGTGTGACTTTTTAATGGTTATGTATTTTTCTTTATCTCACGAAAAAAAGGGTATTTGGGTTAATAAATACAGTAAAATGAATAAAGTAAAGGAAAGTTACTGAGGCAAGTTAAATAGTTAAGTTATAGGCGGTTCTGAATGAATCATGATACGGTAGGTACTTACTCTTGTGTTAAAACTCCAGTGCATGTGTGTTTTATTAGTTTGTATTATTCAAAGTAAAGTCATGGTGTAACGGCGCGGTGGGATTGTCGGCGGGCACGGAAATGAAGCAGTGAGCTTCATTTACCTACGGTACGGTGTACAATCAACGTATATTCAGTGTACTACATAAACTTTAACACAGTCATGAATCCTGGAACGTAAGAGTACATAGTACGCTCCGTGTTTGAGTGTGCGCACTCGGTTGCATTAGGCCGACTGCCTTCGTCGTCGTCGTGTGGAGCGGTTGACGCGAATCCACACGACGACGTAATCAGACCCTTGTTATATCGTCACGGGTGCGTTTTACGTAACGGCGCTACAGTAATATTTGTTTATTATCTGTGTTTTGTGTATGAATAATACTAGAAAAACCGGCCAAGTGCGTGTCGGGCCACGCACAGTGTAGGGTTCCGTAGTTGCCCATCAAAATACTTATGCGAACTAACTTAAACTGAGTCGCTGAATTTAATTTTAAAAAGAAGAAAGCTTTTTATTAGAATGCGAGAAGCTTTTTATTAGAATGCGAGTTTATTATACTTTAAAATTCAATAATAAAGCATTTCGTACGAGTCAGTCAAGGCGCAAATATTTTTCGGTCGCAAATTTATAAGCACAATTTGTTTTTCAAACAAACATTTGTTTTTAAATTAAATTTATTAATAAAAAACAACACGCATTTTTATTGAACACTTCCTTTTCAATATACAAAGTATTTTATTTGTTTACTTAAATATAAGAAAAGTATATTTACAATCACAACACTAAATAGAAACAGAAAGTAGGCAAATGTAATTAAAATGCTGGAGACGGGCGTCGGACAGCCCTAACGCATGTTTACGTACCGCGCGGCTGTAGGTATTTATTTCTATCATGCGGCCGAGAGCCACTACTGTAGATATTTATACTGTGGTTATGATAAGTTATCTGTTTGTACACCAAATATCTTGCTTGTGCGATTGCAATTTATGTGTATAGGTACAGTCACGAGCAATAGTAGGTATGTATACACCAAGTAGTATTCAAAAGCGATTTTCTGCTACCTATTTTTTAAAGTTATGCCATTTTTTTAGTCTTTTATTTATTAAACTTTTGCCTTTTTATTAGTCTTCTATTTTGGAAGCCATACTACACACATCAAAAGTGTCTAGGGATCAACATATATTTTTGCAATAACTTTTCTCCTGATTGATATTAATTAAAATGTTCTTTAAGGATTCATCAAATAAAGTGTTATCGTTTGTCACAGTAACGATAAACCAAGTCACCTTTGCATTCATAAAGAAATTTGCCATTTTCCTAATAAAGGGATTTTTGACATTTGAACCACTAACATTAAAGTTCGAAAAAAAGACTGAAATAACAGTTTTCTTTAAAATTTTATTGGGTAACTTAAACAATTAATAATCCGTGTTTCTACCGCGAACACTAACAACACAAGAACATCGGTTTGGCATACTCAAAATGAGTTCATCCAAATCACGCTGTGGAATGGCCGCCCATGTTCGTTGCAACAACAAAAAAAGGTCTTCTTGCGACTGGATACCCTCCATATTCGGCAGAGCTCTTCTCTGTAGCATATCCCATGCATGCTCAATCGGGTTCAAGTCTGGCGACTGAGCAGGCCAGGGCAGGACATTGATGTTAGCTGCGGCGAGAGTCTGTCTTACAACTCTTGCGGTGTGCGGTCGTGCATTATCATGCATTAACTGAAATAAGGGACCGATTTGCACTTGTAGAGGAACGATGACGTCTGATACAATCGTCTCAGCATAAATTTGAGCGTTGAGGTTGCCTCTGATCCAAATCAACTCAGTTCTTCCGCCGATCCAAATACCCGCCCATACCATGATGGTTCCACCACTATAAGGATGGACTTCCTGGCAGGATTTTAATCGCTGTTGGCGTCCAGGGGTTCTCCAGTGTCGTATACGTCTTGTATCCGGTCTCATACCAAAACGAGACTCATCAGAAAAGCACACGAAACGCCATTGTTCTTCTGCCCAATTTCTGTGTTCAAGAGCCCATTGATATCGAATCCTACGATTGTGCATTGCTATAGGTGGTACCCGTAGCGGTCTTCGGGAATGAAGGTTCACTTCATGCAAGCGGTTTCTGACTGTTTGGTCGCTAATTAAGTTCCCTGAAGACTGATGAAGCCTCACGGCTTACATCATGGCGGTTATTGTTGGAGCTCTTCGAGTTAAGATTTGAATGTATCGGTCTTGTCTCCGTGTGGTGCAGCGATACCGTCCTCCATGGCGCTCAGCCACGGTACCAGTGCTTCGGTAACGTGTCCAAAGTCGACTGATAACACTCTGACTTGTATTCAGAGCTAAAGCCACAGTACGTTGCCGGGAACCAGCTTCTATCATTCCCACGGCTCTGAGCATTTCTTCCCTGCTTAAATGACGTCGCCGCTCCATAATAACGTTGGTTTTAATCAGTAGTAGGGAAACAGTAGCACTAATAATGTCTTCAATGCGTTGTATGTTTTTATAGGGAAAATATTGACAGCTGATTTTCATCTTTTACTCGAATTTGATTTACAGTTCCTGATTCAAATTATGAAATGCACCAAAAAGGATCCATATAAATTTATAAAATCATAAATTTATTACAAAGCCACATCTCAATCTCAAGAAATCCGCATAAAAATGCTTGATCCCTAGACACTTTTGATGTGTGTATTACGAAATAGGTCACGAGTAAATTGCGTTTGAATTTTGTCAAGTGTATACATGTTATTGCTCGTGACTGTTATACTTATAGCAATTTTTTACCCGAAATCATGTTGTTAAGTACTAGATTGTTAAGTACCAAATGACTATCTAATTCATTAGGTACTGCAAGCAAACACAATAATTACCTACCTGTAACTTGATCATAAATAGCTAGAAAATACACTCGAGAGCAATGAATCCGGGTCACTTAAAGAATCCTAAAAATCTCGGAAACTAAAAATGCTAGGTTAATGCAATAAATTGTATTTAATAGACAATGTAATACTCCTTAAATGAAGGTATTAAAACTTCTTAGTTATTGTAAAGTTATATCATAAAAAAATCAAATTTGAAAAAGGGCCACTTTCGAAGATGGAACTACGAAATTACAGCATTTGGTTTTGCTTTTGTTTGTAATCTGTCATTTATGTGGGTACATAAACCATGTTGATAGTGCTCTATATTCATTATTCAAGCTGAAATTATGTCGCTTACGCCTGAAGAATGCACCAGAATACTTACAATGCTGGAAACCGGCCGGAGTCAGCGCGATACAGCCAGGACTGTCGGTGTGTCGCTGTCGACAGTACAAAGAGTTCTCCGACGTTACGAAGAAACTGGTTCTAACCTACGCAGACCAGGAACGGGCAGAACCAGGTGTACCACAGCACGAGAAGACCGATACTTGGTGAACACCATGCTTCGAAATCGCTTTCTCACAGGAACTGAACTCACCAATCAGTTTCGACGCCTCGGAGAAAGTAACCCAAGTGCATGGACAGTAAGACGTCGGCTTGCTGAATCTAACTTAAAACCCCTTAGACCTGCAAACGGCCCTAAACTGGAGCGTGGGCATCGTATTTCAAGACTAAGATATGCCCAGAGCCACGTAAATTGGAGTATTGAAGATTGGTCAAAAGTTATGTTCTCCGACGAATCAAAATTTATGCTCTACAAGCACGATGGAAGACACAGAGTGTATCGAAGACCAGGAGAAAGATTCAAGCAAGCATGCATCGAAGAAAAAGTAGCCTACGGTGGTGGGTCTGTACTTGTGTGGGCCGGAATTTCTTCTGAAAGTCGCACAGAGCTGGTGATCATAGAAAACGGCTCTTTAACTAGCGCAAGATTATGTGGAAGAAATCCTCAATGATCACGTTGGTCCATTTATGGTCAATTTAGGTGAGGATGCTATATTTATGCATGACAATGCCCGACCTTATACAGGTAGGTTTGTGAATGACTACCTTCAAGAGATGAACATTACTCGTATGGAGTGGCCAGCGCGCAGCCCGGATATCAACCCGATCGAGCATGCTTGGGACGAGCTAGGCAGATGCGTAAAACAACGAAACCCTCCCCCAATCACGCTTCGTGAGCTCAAAATTGCTCTCACAGAGGAATGGGAGAATATTCCCCAAAATCGTATAAGGAACTTGGTGTACAGCATGCCAAACCGCGTAAACGCAGTAATGGAAGCACGAGGAGGCAATACGAAGTATTAAAATTCAAGAAAATCGTAATAAAATTCAAAAATTTCATGTTTCCTATTTTTGTTTTAAGGAGAGATCGGCAGTTTTTTTCTTTATGTAATTTTGTGTTAATAAAATGTATGGTGACTCATTACATTACTACATTGTCTATTAAATACAATTTATTGCATTAACCTATCATTTTTAGTTTCCGAGATTTTTAACATCGGATTCATTGCTCTCGAGTGTATATACCTACTTATATATATATATTGTAGGTAGGTATATTTGATGTTTCTACCTTTTTTTACATAATGCCTCTTTAGAGTTTTCGTTCTTACATTAATTTGATTCGATTGGTTACTAAATCTTATCAGACTTGATACAAATGATAGTAGGGGAAAGGTGTACGAGATGATCCGTTGAGGGAAGATGATCCTTTGATATTGCAACGAAGCCAGTAGCGTCATCTAGTTGTTTTTAATGGTAAAACGTACTCCCCGATATTTCCCCGCCTCAGTCAAAAGTCACATAGTTTAAGTTATCGAACATTGAATAAACAAGTTTGTGTTGGGGCAAGATGATTATGTTACCGGTGTACAAGATGATCCCCACGGATCTTCTTGTAAACCGGTAACATACCTATACTATTACGGGGATAGATTGTGGTCAGAACACTCCATAATCAAAGCACTGGATGCTGTTAAAAATGGCATGCCATATAGCACAGTTTGGATTGCCTGTATTATCACTAAAACGCGGGCTAAAGTCAAAAATAAGGTGGCTGTCAGTACAATCAAATATATAGGTGAAAAAGTAAACCGAGATTATGGTTTTATGTGGGTTATTCTCTTCCTGGATCCTGGGATCATCTTGGACACCGGGGTGTACAAGATGATCCTTTGACAACGTTTTAAAAATGTGTTTTTTTAATAGTAAAGCATTTAGAAAATTAAAATTTTGAGTATGCCAACAATAAGATAAATAAATTTACTATGTATATACGTATTTACATTCGCGCTAAGTAGGATATCTTTTAATCTACAAGCAATCTCCCTTAGGGGAATCATCTCGTACACCTTTCCCCTAATGATGAATTGTAGGTGGAAACTGATAAGATAAGTTACCTTTTTTTGTCAAAATACTCGTAACATACCTATTGTTGCACTCGATGCGACGCGTTACATTAATTCATATAACTTCAAATACTTAGGTACCTACTTACCTATCTACTTTATACCAGACTACCTATTTGATTTATTGATTGGATTGAACGAAGATAAGAAAAAACTGACGATACAATAAAACGAACAAACGTGTGAAATTATAATAATTTAATTCCTCGCTCTTGACAATCAATCAATCCATTACACTTGACTGGCTTCTCTAAATCACGGGCCATTTTATTATTAAATCAAAAGATTAGATCCAAATTGTCTGTATCGATAGAGTCGCAAAAACTTCTTCGAGTATTCTGTTCTCCTGGTCCAATCGACCTCTGGGGCGGACGGAGCAACCCCAAAGAACGGCGTCATCCTTGGGGTAAAGGTCACGCGTGAAATGCCAAAGATACACAGTTTTGTCACGTTCTGACAATTTGCAAGGTCCCGAGCTGCGTTCCGAAAGTTTTGTAACGAACGAAACTGCTCGTACGACTATCATTATTGGATAACATAAGTCGAAGTAATTATTATTTTATGGCCCCACTATTAAATTTGATTTGGTTTTTTAAAATAACAGATTTGACTAGGTTCAATTAAATGATCATTTAATGTTATAAAATCTCATTTCAAAAGTCTTCTTTAACAGTTATTTTATTTAACCCTCTCTCGTCAGCTTAACATGACGTCTCAATTATGTTGCCGTTTACCCGTGTCACCCCCGGCGCATCACCCCTCGTTTTCGACCGACGCCGACGTCAGCGCCGACTCGTGACACCTTGTACCAGGGCTTTATGATACAATGGAGGTAAATCCACCCCTAAGTATAGTTGGCGCGGACGTCATATATCGACCAGCTTACGTCTGGCTACAAATGCGTAAGGCCCTTCGTACACAAGGCGACTCAAGTTTCCGATACCTTACGACTTCGGTATCCAAGCGGCTATCGCAATACAAACCCATAGAGGTTCGAACACAAGCACGCGTCTTTGAATACCAAAATCGTAAGGTATCGGAGACTTGCGTCGCCTAGTGTACGAAGGGGCTAACAGTGCAGCAGACTGGATCAGCTTGAATAACCTAGGTTATTCACCCTTTTTCATCACCCATTCGGCTACCCACCCCAACGACGACTGGCCCTGGTAACACACAACATACGCACATTGAGGACTGACGAAAAGATCTGCGAGCTGGAAGAGGAGCTGAGCAAGTTACACTGGGACATTATGGGGTTATGCGAAGTCCGTAGAGAGGGGGAGGACACCGTAACCCTGAAGTCTGGTAACTTGCTATACTACCGGGAGGGCGACCAACAGTCCCAAGGTGGTGTCGGGTTTCTCGTTCACAAGTCCCTCGTAAACAATATAATAACCATCGACAGTGTGTCGAGCAGGGTGGTATACCTAATACTCAGAATATCCAAAAGATATTCGCTGAAGGTCATTCAGGTATACGCACCGACCTCATCACACTCCGATGATGAAGTGGAGACTATGTATGAGGACGTAAGTAGGGCCATACATAGCTCCAAAACCCACTTCACTGTTGTTATGGGGGACTTTAACGCAAAGTTGGGCAAGAAAAGCGGTGATGAGTTGAGAGTGGGGCAATTTGGATATGGGCAACGGAACCCTAGGGGACAGAGGCTGGCCGACTTTCTGGAGAAAGAGGAACTCTTCATGATGAACTCTTTCTTCCAGAAGCCGCCTCACAGGAAATGGACCTGGCTGAGTCCCGATGGTTTCACGAGAAACGAGATAGACTTCTTCATGACCGACAAGAAACGGATATTCAGTGATGTCTCTGTGATCAACAGGGTAAAAACCGGTAGCGATCACCGAATCGTAAGAGGCTCGCTGAATATCAATGTTAAACTTGAAAGGTCCAGCCTGATGAAGTCTACGCTCCGACCTACTCGGCCCCATATTCAAAACCCCGAAAGCTTTCAACTCGAGCTCTCTAATCGCTTTGCTTGCCTTGAGAACTTAGTGTCAGTGGACGAGATCAACGACGGGCTAGTGGAAACTGTCCGCACGGTAGGGTCTAAGTTTTTTAGACCCTGCCGTAAAGATAGACCTCAGAAATTGACCGAGCAAACCTTAAACCTCATGGCTGAACGACGTTTGCTACAGTTGCAGTCTTCCGATGACGCGAAGTCATATAGGCAGCTCAATAGACGTATATCCAAGTCCTTGCGACACGATCTGCGTCTCTTTAATACGAATCGTGTTAAAGAGACCATACAGCGAAACCAAGGCTCTAAAGTGTTCGCAAAGGACAAGTCTATTGGGCAAAGCCAGATGACAAAGCTGAAACGGGAGGATGGCAGCATAGCGTCGACCAAAGCAGAGGTTTTAGGCGAGATCGAGAGGTTCTATGGACAGTTATACACTTCGGTCGCAAAGCCCGTTGACAGCTTGGTAGGAGATCCAAGAGCCAAGCTGTCCCGACATTATACCGAAGATATCCCGGACATCAGTCTGTACGAGATTAGGATGGCCCTGAAGCAGCTTAAGAACAACAAGGCGCCGGGCGAGGACGGAATCACTTCAGAGCTTCTGAGAGCGGGTGGAACACCGGTACTTAAAGTCCTCCAGAAGCTCTTTAATTCCGTCCTCTCCGAGGGCAAAACGCCTGAAACATGGAGTAGAGGTGAGGTGGTGCTGTTCTTCAAAAAAGGTGATAACAGCCTATTGAAGAACTACAGACCCATCACGCTTCTAAGTCATGTTTACAAGCTGTTTTCAAGGGTTATCACGAACCGTCTCGAACACAGACTTGATGACTTCCAGCCTCCCGAACAAGCCGGTTTCCGAAGAGGCTATAGTACCATAGACCACATCCATACGCTGCGGCAAGTTATACAGAAGACCGAAGAGTATAACTTGCCATTATGCTTAGCGTTTGTGGACTATGAGAAAGCCTTCGATTCGGTGGAAACATGGGCGGTACTTGAGTCACTCCAGCGATGCCATATTGACTATCGGTACATCGAGGTGTTGAAGTGCTTGTATAATAACGCCACCATGTCGGTCCGAGTACAGGAGCAGAGCACGAAGGCGATTCCATTGAGAAGAGGCGTAAGACAGGGGGACGTTATCTCCCCGAAACTGTTTACTGCCGCAATGGAAAACGCCTTCAAGCTCCTGGAATGGCAAGGACTTGGCATCAACATCAACGGCGAATACATCACTCACCTTCGGTTTGCCGACGACATCGTAGTCATGGCAAAGTCGATGGAGGAACTCAGCATGATGCTCGATGGCCTCGACCGAGTTTCACAACGGGTGGGCTTGAAAATGAACATGGACAAGACGAAAATTATGTCAAATGCCAATGTTGTGCCCACCCCAGTCTCTGTTGGAAACTCGGTACTCGAAGTTGTTGACTCATATATCTACTTAGGACAAGTAGTCCAGTTAGGTAGGTCCAACTTCGAGAAAGAGGTCAACCGCCGAATCCAACTCGGTTGGGCAGCGTTCGGGAAACTACGCAATGTCTTTTCGTCCGACATACCTCAGTGCCTCAAGACGAAAGTCTTCAACCAATGTGTGTTACCAGTGATGAGTTACGGCACCGAAACGTGGTCTTTCACTATCGGCCTCATCTCAAAGCTCAAAGTCGCTCAACGAGCTATGGAGAGGGCTATGCTAGGTGTTTCTCTACGTGATCGAATCCGAAATGAGGAGATCCGTAGACGAACTAAAGTCACCGATATAGCCCACCGGATTAGCAAGCTGAAGTGGCAATGGGCAGGCCATATTGCTCGCAGAGCAGACGGCCGATGGGGTCGAAAAGTACTAGAGTGGAGACCACGGACTAGCAAGCGCAGCGTAGGACGTCCACCAGCAAGGTGGACAGACGACCTTATAAAGGTCGCCGGAAGACGCTGGATGCAGGTCGCTTCCAACCGGTATCTGTGGAGATCAAAAGGGGAGGCCTATGTTCAGCAGTGGACGTCCTATGGCTGAGATGATGATGATGATGAACCTAGGTTATAATAGTAAAGACATCAATGCTTCAATGATGTCAGCTGAATTACATTGTAACTTTTCTATAAGTTTTTGGTTCACTACGAAGTTTAGTAGGTAGGTTCAACTTTATGAATTAGGTATTTAACTTTACCTACATTTATACGTATCTAAGTTATTGCTCTCTCGTGTGAGGATATGGCTATGGGTTATATGTAATAAAATGAAAAATTGTTTATTATTTTCACATAACACGTATACTAAGGATCCTCACTCACCTATTTTAGTGATGTATAAGGTAAATTGGAAAGTAAATGAGTATTGAAAACGTGAGTGTAAGTAGGTACTTGCCAGGGCTTAAACTTCAAGCTCGTGCCGTTAAACCTCTGGGCCATCATGTTTCCTAAAATAATTATTTAATCATTATTTTTATTAAATAGATCGATTTAGTAACTTGCGGGCAAACATCTGACTATTGACTAACATAATTATGTTTGAGTGGTTTTAGTAGAGCACTACGAATTTTACTTACTTACCAAAAGTTATTTCTGAAAGTTTTGTTAAGAGGTTCGGTATCACAAATTCTGCTTCATTGATGGATTTTTCTGAATATAGAGATACTAGCGCACCTTCCCAGCTTCGCACGGGTCGTCTATTCATTTGTTACAAAAAAGGTGATAATAAGTAGGTACATGAATAACCGCTCGACCGATTTTGTGCAAACTTCACATAAACCATCTACTAAATAGTCAGAACAAAGCCTAAACATTTGTTTTGGATAGGTGAACCCGTTCTTGAGTTATAAAATTACAACGAAAAGTGGCATTGATTTTAAATACTTATACAACGTGTAACGTTAATAGCGCAAAACCTTTCGTGGGGTAACTCAGCCAGCCCATGTTACTGAACAATGTTTGTTCTAAAACTTTTGGGAAAAAATAGTAGATTACGCACCAAGGGAATAAAGCAGTGCCTTACGTCACGGGCGTATTGAATCCCGAAGCGACACTAAGGATTCTGGGGGTGAACCTCCGGAGCGCAGCGAGGAGGTTCAAGTGTTAATTCCCGAGTGAAACGAGGGAATTAAGATAAGAATCCTTAGTGTAGCGAGGGATTTAAGTTAGCCCAAGACAAAGGCAGCTTTATTCCTGAGGTGAGTACTCTGCTTTTCACACCACCTGCGAGGAAATAAATTCGGATTTCGAAATTTGATGTGGTACGACAACCTTCGAACGTGAGCATGCTGTGGTGCCCACCTCAGCAAGCGATCAGCTGTTGCAGTGGGGACTGGCCGGGGGGCAGCCGCCGCTGCTTCAATTCCTTCGTTCAAAGTTTTCATACTATGTTTTGTTTGAGGTTCCAAATTCAAATCACATTATTCCCACGGGAATAATGAAATTCAGTACATATATTATTCCCGGCTCGAGCGGGAGGGAACAATGCCTTGCTTTACGGCCGGTTAGCAGACATATAATTAGACATTTACGAGCAGGTGGTGTGAAAAATGTTTTTTCATACAAAATGAGAAATTGATCGAGCCCATCAGTATGAAAAATCATTTTTTTTTCCAAAAGTTTTATTACAAACATTGTTCAGTAACATGGGCTGAGTTACTCCACGACAGGTTTTGCGCTATTAACGTTACACGTTGTGTAGATAATTTGGTCGAGAGACTCGTTTCGGGACATATTATGATAAATTATTTAAAAAATGCTTTTTTTTTATAAACCCGTCACCCAAATATAAATGTAATCGATCAGTTGAACAAGAACTCTAAGTAAGACCCTTTTTAGACAAAACTGCAAGGATTTATTTTTGCATGCACTAAAACCTATGCCCATGTGCAATATCCTAAAATAAATAGTAAATATGATGCTCTTATTGATGTTTTCATAGCCCCAATATAGTCCCATAACTAAACATTGTTATCATTTTATCAATCATCAGTCACTTGCCCTTCGTGAACCTCCCCAGTGGTTATCATGTATGACGTTAGCACCCCTCGCGAACCACCCACCCCACCCGATAGTTAGACAAAACTATTTTTACCTTCTCACTATCATGTTGTCCTATTGTGTTACACTAGCGAGCGCGGGGCGCCCGCGTTACTTGTCAACTTGTGGAGTGTGTAAACTGTGCAACCCTTCACACTGGTCATGCTACCCTAGTACGTTCGTAGTCGTGGCGTTACGTCACTACGCAAAATGTTAGGAGCGACTACGCCAATTCGCCCCCGCTACGAAAATGTCTACGATTCGAGAAGCTTGCAGTGCGCTAGCCGCTACGAATACTAGGTACTTAGATTCGATAGTTTTGGGAATAGGTCGCGACCGTGATGTGAGTAATGTAATTTCAGTTTTATTTTTAATCATGAATTAAAAAGTAAATCTGTATGTTTCAAAAAAGAAATGTTTAAGAAATTATTTACGGTTTCAGTTGAAATTATCCAATTATATTAATTGCTGGACATTAAAGGAAGATGCATCAGAAAATAAATCAGATACGATAGGAAAACGAACTCATTTTATCTTGTGCAGAGTTCAACTGTTTTATTTAATTTCAGACACATTTCAGCTAAAAATAATTTTCCGTATTCCTTTGATTTTCGGATCGCGGGACCAAAGTTCAAATGCGAGCCTATAGTACAAAAAAAAGTTATGTAAAACATAACTTTTTTTTGTACTGTACAACATGTCTCTTGACATTTGGAAGTGTGTTGTCGGCTTCGCCCGCCACAACTCAAAAATTATCCCACGGAAAAATACAGTCGGGATAAAAACCATCTTATCGTGGGGTTATTGCAAATACCAACTAACTCGAAAATATTGAAAACTAGTACTTCGCCCGCGCCTGCGTCCGCGCGTTATATAACATAGCCTATGTTACTTGCAGATAATGTAGATTTCTAATGGTGAAAGAATTTTTAATTTTCTTACGAAATGTCACTCAAATAATTAAGTAAAATAGTAATTTTTGTTCTATTTAGGTATTTACTTACTTATGATTTACGCCTCTATTCATTTGTAATTATTATTTCCTCATATTTCCATATTATGCAGCCGAGATCTAGACTCCATGAGAATCTGAAAAAAGTAAAAAAGACGTTCTGTAAGCGTGGTGCTGGACGAAAACAGTTGGAGTACTTATGCTAAATTTCGCACCAAGATATCCATTCTCCAAGAGCTCGGTATCAAGTAACGTCAGTCAGCTACAGTCTAGGCTCGAATACTTCAGTTATTTGGTCACGTGTCTCCGAGAGGCGGCTACTCTTGAGCGGCTTGTTGTCCAGGGGAGAGCACGCGGCAGGTCACCCATGCGATGGACTGACCAGAGTAAGTCTGCAATAGGGGGTCAGCTGCATGAGTTCCAGCCGAAAGGGAGGGATCACATGGCATTGTGAGGCGAATCATGGTACGAAGCCTCACTGTAACATGCTGACCACGACCACTCAAGACTGAACCGACGAATAATAACAATTATGTATTATTCATGTGCAGCAGTAAACATGTTATAAAGCACCTATAATAATCAACGTAATTTATTGTGATGTTTATAGTATTGTGATGTTTATATATATTTCGTGGTAATATGTTGGCACACAGGTTCGCTCGTTGTACGGCTCCAGTTAAAGTAACGATGTTTAAGGCATTCTGCCAGACGTTTTACACGAGCGGCCTGTGGGCAAACTACACAGAAGACCTACAATGCCTTGCGCGTCCAGTACAAATGTGTTCAGGGCTCTGTTTCGGCTCCCTCGTTATTGCAGTGCATCGTTGCTGACGCCAGCGTAGATGATTTCTATGCAATTATGCGTAAAAAAGTTGCGTCGGTGGTGCGACGAGTACGTGGGAGCCCAAATAGCGTCCTGAGAATGATCGTAGAGAGATCCGATACTGTTCTGCTCAGTAGGTTCACCGAACTTCATGTGTTGCGAAACCGATGAGCCTACTGTGCAGGTACGCCTTTTTTGGTTACTTTTGAATATGTACTAACATTAGTTATAAGCAAACATTTCACACCTTTGCCTGCTATGGACTTTTTTGTCTGAAATAAATGATTTTTATTTTTTTATTTTTTATTTATTTATAGTGTACTTATCAAGGTACACTATTATAAACATCACAATAAATTACGAAAGTATTGAGTGTACACAATCGTAATAGTTTTGTTTTGATACCGCAACCACGTTCTATACAAAGTTTAATAGACGTAGAGGAACGTTGCCTGGAAACTTTCTCCTCCTGTTCCTGTTCTCCTGGTTAAAATAACCTCTGAAACGCCGCCGCTGCGTTCGGCCCCGTGTTTTCAGCTGAAAAGTTTCGAATAAGGTCCGTACGAAAATTGGCATGTTTTAATTAAATAAATGTTTAATTTTAGGTTTGTTACTTATCTATATCTATACTTATAATAAATCTGTAGAGAGGTCAATTCTGTACATGAAATATAATTCCAAAATAACTATCAGGGGGTGATTAGGGATCGATACTGATGCCAAAAATGCAATAAAATTATTGTCTGTCTGTCGGTCTGTCTGTCTGTCTGTCTGTCTGTATAACCGTTATAGAAACAAAAACTACTCGACGGATTTTGACGAAACTTGGTACAATTATTTTTCATACTCCTGCGCTGGTTATAGTATACTTTTCATCACGCTACAATCAATAGGAGCAGAGCAGTGAAGGGAAATGTTAGGAAAACGGGAGAAGTTACTCCATACACGCTAATCTTCGGAACTACTGGATGGATTTGATTGTTTTTTTTTTTTTTTGTTGTATAGCTATTAAGTCTGGACAATATATACCATACCATGTAATGTTGCCAATTTGGAATTGGTTCAAAAAACCGGTTATAAACGCCCAAATGGTCGCTATAATTTGTCTTGGAAACTTGAACACCTGATGCAGAACTACAATAGATCAGTTAAACTATAAGAGATACAAAAATAGCGCCATAGCAAAAATTGCTCCGCGTGATGAGCATTTTCTGCCAAGACAATAAATTTGAAGATATGGAACACCTGATGTGGAACTCCAAGAGCCCAGCTACACTATTACATAATATACAGTAATGACATCTTAGCAAGAGTTGTTTAGTCTGATGGGTATTTCCTGTTGACTTACAAAAATGAAAAATCTGGAACGTCTGGAATCGTCATGCGCGTCCCGTTGTTTTCCCGTCCCCAGGCTCTAAGAATTCGACATCAGACGTTTCAGATCTTCGATTTTGATGACCCCATTGTCGCTGGCATAAACAACAGGATCCGCGTACGAAGTCGCTGGCAGAAGCTAGTTTTTAAATAAAGTAAAAGTATTTTGAGGACAGTTTTATTTTTGCGCATATACGCGTGTCGTCATTTTATGACTTTTGAGTCGGTAAAGATATTATTTTTGGAATATCAATCATAGTGGTGAAAGCTTTGACTTAAATAGGGGAGCTTTTTACGTGTTTCGCAACCATTTATAGTCGCAAAAACTACTCATGGAGTCAGTAAAGGGTTGAGATCGTATGGTAATTATGACTATAACCAGTAGAATTCGTAGAAAAGTAAAATTGGGCGTATTATTCGACAAAAAATGGAAAGCGAGGGTTTTGTTTCTATATGTAAAAATAAACATACTCCTTTCTCTGATGATACCCCAGATACAAGGTCGTCTGTCTCGCTTGACATCAAAGAACAATTAAGACAGTATTTGTATAAACATTCCATCGCAACTCGATATTTGTGTTATAGGAGCAGAACAAATAGGAGGAGCAAGTTCTGAGTCTAACCAGTCAGTGAGTCCCGGGGGAGTGAGAGAGGGGGGAGCGCTATCCTCCTCTCAAATTATTCATTAACTAAGACGAGCACTTTGTGCGTTTGCCGTCACTGTTTGTGGTTGGCTAACCTTATTAGTTCTAGCTTTGATTCCTACTGTATATTTAATTATTTATAACATAAAAGAATACAGTCTACTTCATTGTTTATGTTTATAAACTCTAATATTTAAAGAGAGAGAAAAAAGGAATGATAACATCAAAAAAAAACGACAAGGCATATGTGGTCCGAAAAATTCCTCCGGCACTGAAATTTGGCATATGATGAAAGAAGGTGATACAGATTACAGATGCACAATAATCCAACTTTTTTTTTCGAGATGACAACAATATGAGAATTGCTTATAACTCTCTGTGTAAAATTCCTCAGCCTCAAATTCTTTTTGTATTTGTTTAAATGTATTAGTTAGAATAGGTAAGTATAAAAATCCAAGATATTTTCGATTTCAGTGTCACTCCAAATCAACTTTTTACATATCGCGCTCTAACTTCTAGTGAAAAATTGCTCTGCCGATTTTTATTTTTTTATGTGTTATTATATAGGTTTGTTACCTTTTTCATTTTCAAACGTCATTATTTGATTGATTTGACATCAAATAATGTTGTTTGAAAAGGAAAAAGTTTTGGATTATGTAACAAACCTATGTATTTAAGGATAAGAAATCACATAAAAAAATAAAAATCGGCAGAGCAATTTTTCACTAGAAGTTAGAGCGCGTTATGTAAAAAGTTAATTTGGAGTGACACTGAAATCGAAAATTTGTTGGATTTTTATACTTCCCTATTCTAACTAATACATATAAACAAATACAAAAAGAATTTGAGGCTGAGGAATTTTTCGCAGAGAGTTATATGCAATTTTCATGTTTTGGTAAAAAAAAACGGAACTTCTCGGCTAAAAAAAAATGTGGATTTTGAATTATTGAATTATTGTGCATCTATAATCTGTATCACCTGCTCTTATCACATGCCAAATTTCAGCCCCGGAGGAATATTTCTAAAGTCTTCATACAAAAAAATCCTCGTTGACTGGACTACAAAAGGAAACATTTTTTCTTATAAATGCAACCGAAACCTACACAACTGAAAAAGTTATGAGCAATCCGCAACTATACCACACTACGCCGAGCGTAGCGTATAATAATATCGCTGTAGGCGGTTTCGTAGCACTCGTAGAGGCTCTACGCGCCGCGCTCGTGCCTCAAAATATCGACCCTCTCGTGACGTAGCATCCGAGAGAAGAGACTACGCGTGGCTTATGTAGCCTTAGTAAAGAAAACCACAAAGCCTTCGGGGTGGTATTATCTGAATTCAATGGCATGTAATGGGGATAATTCCCATCCCTCCCATGCTTTTGGGTTGGCTTTGTATAGTGGGGAATTTTCCAGAGTAAGGAGTTTTATGTAGCGACTGATAACTAAAACAATATTTATTACTAGCTGTTGCCAGCGGTTTCACCCGCTGCAACTCGAAAATTATCCCACGGGAACATAAAATCGGGATAAAAACTATCCTATGTGTTAATCCAGGTTATAAACTATCTGTATACCAAATTTTAGCCAAATCCGTTCAGTGGTTTTTGCGTGAAAGAGTAACAAACATCCATACATCCATACATCCATACATCCATACATACAAACTTTCGCCTTTATAATATTAGTAGGATGATTGACGTTGATGTGTTTTTATCTCATAATAATGAGAAGCTTATTTATTATTTAGCATCCTTTCATTGCTATTATTAGAGTCGTACTATACTGTAGACGTTTATTATGTTAGATGTAATTTCAATCAAGTAAAAAAATAAATTATTATTATTAATTAAAACTTTAAAAAAAATGTAACCGCCTTCAAAAACAACCACAAAAAGGGTAAAATAACCTTCAAAACTTTTCTTTCGGAAGTCGGTGACTTTTTTTATTAATTTCATCGTCTTTTTTGCCACCGACTTCCGAAAGAAAAGTTTTGAAGGTTAATTTACCCTTTTTTGTGGTTGGTTTTGGAGGCGGTTAAATTTTTTTTTGAAAAAGTTTTTCTTTTACTCTTTTTAGTTTAAATATTCAACCACAATTATTGTCAAATACGAGTACATCATTTTCTTACATGAGCACTAGAATTTTGTAATCCGTAACACTGGTAATGACATCGTTAAAATCTCTTATATTCATTCCCTATCTCGTATTACACTAGTATAGTTTTAACAACTACCAGCAAGGTCAAGCAACTAATTCACTAAACTGTCGCGGTTGATCTCAAATCCACAGATTCTACTGTACCTAAGTACTAAGACATCAGATGCTGTTAGAAATATATTCAGCCTAGATTTTGCCTAAAATTTCCTTACACACACATATGTTATCCCAGTATTTAGGTACATGAAGTACTGGAGCGTTATTTGACTACCTACAAAAGATTCACTGAGTTCGTAAAGTACTCGTTCAGACATTCGCAAAAAATGTTAGGGTGAAACAAGGGCTGTCCAATTACTATCTATTCATTTTCCGAAGAGGTACCTTATAGATTTTGTGAGCTAAAACTTTCGATATTGATTTCGAATCGAGTTTCTCAAAGGAGAATGGGCAAATTTGTATGGAGCGTGGGCGGTCCGCGGCCAATAATGATTTTGTTATATACTGGTGTACTTTAGTCCTACAATTATTGTGGGCAAGTTTTATCACTGTGGTGTACTTTAAAATGGAAAAAAAAAATTTTGTTTTTATTGGGTGAATATTGATTATAAGGGAGTTTCGGGGCTACTGGTTGTATGATATTGATTTAAGTTGAAAAAGTTTTATTATTCATTGCTTTTTGGTATGCTCGGAATTTTCAAAACTACAATTATTTTTTCAATAATTTCGTATGTCAGTCAGACCCTAACTGATTGAGGCATTAGTAGATCTGATAACAGTAACAGTCGTTACTCAGCAAAATGACGGGGCCCCCCTCTAGAGGGCCAAAGCCTGCCGGGGGTCGCGGAACTTACGGGTAACTGTGGCCCCGGAACGTAAAGGGCTATTGAAGGACACCGTGGATAGTGTATGTGCAAGTACTCGCCATTAGCAAGACGAAAACAACAGCAATATTGCATATGAACATGATTATTGTGCGATATTGTTCTGTGCAATTAGGTTATATTGACAATCAAATATATTTTTTTCTAAATGAAATACAGAGTAACGCCCATAGTAAAAGTTATTCCTAAATAGCAGTACTTTCGTTTTATACTCAATTAATTGATGGCCGCCGAACGCCCAAGTCCGCCCATTCTCCTTTTGACAGTGGGTCCAAACGACCAATTCAAAAACGCACTAGGTCGTTTGGACCCGCGGGCCCCGCTAGAGCGGGGTCAAACGACCAAAGAGCCGTATAATAATTGCATTCCTGAAATCAAAAGTCAAACTCTGATAGTTAGATAAGGGACTTCATAGCTGCTTAAACTTTCCCAAACTATCTATCTATATATGTACTTATACTCCAGCATACTTTCAGACCTGCCACATAGAATCTGAGTTAGTTTATGAACTATTTTCTTAAGAAACTTATTTTTATGATGACCAGCGGGTTCTGTACCCTTGGTGACGGAAGTTTCCACTTCTTACTAGTCCTGGGTCCTTAGTACTCGGCCACGTGCTCAGCCATGGCGCAGTACGTCACGCATTGCGCACCAGTCCTCGTCTACGTCATCAAATGTTACACAGCAAGGGCTTTCAGCACAATCATGTTGATATTAAATACTCGACCAAGTTTTCGCAACTAATTAATAATCGATCAGTAAAGTAAAATTCACCATGTTTTCGCAACTAAATAATAATCGTTCAGTAAAGTTTAAGAAATACTATTGAATTAAATAATAAGGGGTAGTGGACACAATTTAGTGGACTTATTTAAATATTCCGAGAAATATATAAAAATTCTCGTGTTAGTTACCATACACCTCTGAAACGGCTTGACCGATTTTTATGAAATTTTATATGCGTATTCAGTATGTCTGAGAATCGGCTACTATCTATCTTTCATACCCCTAAGTGACTTATCACTTATCCAACCCTAACGTTTTTTTTTTAATTTTTTGGACAAAAATATTCTTTTTTTTATTTTTTCACATTGTGGCACTAGATATATTTTATATGGCAAAACAACCCGTTTGCGGGGTCAGCTAGTAACTTATAAAATAAAACGTCACTCAGTCACGAATTTGCGAATACAGACACACAATAGCGTGTACAAAATCGATATTAACCCACACTACTACGAGTACGCGACGTACCGTGAGGTGAGCCGGTCGATACCCACCCTTCATGACGTCAGAGCACTTTATTGATTTCTTTGACCCCATACTCTAATACTTCTGCTGTCCTAGCATCTAAGTATGCCGAGGAAAGCTTTCGTCTACGGAAAACTTGAGAGGGCACTGGAAAATCTTAAGGAAATCTCCTTGCCTCTATTGTAATTTTCATGTACTCAATAATGTCCTTGGTTTCAGTAGTTCCATTGCGACCGACTACATGCTAGCCGTAAACAGATAGGAAAATTATTTAAAGCGATGACAAACAAACAGATGCATACGTGCCTGACTTACATGAGAGGGGACTGTCAACGTGTTGATAAACTTTATTAAGGAAGTATTCTCGCATAAGTAGTAAATTACCACGACTGGTACAACGCCAGTCGAGTGCTGTTCATTTGGAAGCCCGCCCACGTATTCTCGCCACTTCGCCTTCACTCTATCCGACGGGCTAATCTATAAAACATCTCCCCTCGAATATTGTCTCCTGGTACAGACGGCTCAGTTTATCCGAAAGTTTATCCGATATTATCCGGGTTATCCAGAGCAGTTAATCCAATGGCGTGCACTAGTGTCATTTTGATATCGTTGTGTTTTGGTTTGGTGCAATGTTACAGTCAGTACAGTTTTGAAAGTCATAAATATTGTGATGATCTGTCACCTGTTTACGGTAATATCGATTTGGATCAAATATCTGGTGTTTGGTATGGAATCGAAAAAATACCACACACAAGAGGAGAATATAAAATTGAACACACACAGGAATGTTTCTATATCGACATCAAGGAGTTAAATATCGAGGTTTGTAGATTTGATTTGTTTATTTTACACAATACAAAATTATTTATTGTTTGTTGCTATAAGTAGCTACGGATAACGTAACTCGTTTCAATCAGACCTTCCCGTCGCGGATATGCGCGATTAGTTGTACAGGCATACTAGTGTACAAGAGCGGATCGCTGAGTGTTTGTAAATTCACAACTTTCAGTTGAACCTGAAACAGGATATAAACACGTAAATGACCCGTTTTAAATTCTAGATAGCATGAGAGAACATATTAGTTTAAAACATTATTTTTTATGATTTTGTGATGCAAACTTTTTATATGGAAAGATAGAATTCGCATTCGCTTATGATAATGAGAATTGATTTTTATTTAAAGGGCACAGAATCTACATAATACAGATTAAATAAATCATAAATATTGATTTGGTTGTAGGTATGCTGTGTTAACAAATTGCATTGCATAAAGCTGTAATAACAAGTACTTGTACCGTTTGTTATTGTTTATTCATCCATGCATATACCCCATAACCATTGTGTTTTACATATTTATTAAACCAATATGTAAGTACTAGCTATGTAAATAAATGTAAATTTCTGTGACTTTTAACAGGTTATATAAAGCTTTAAAAGGCCTACTCATAACAGGATACGGGGTGGTCGTGTCAATTAATAGGTTAATTGTCATTATAGTCCACGTAAGTGCATATCAAGACATGTACTCAAGTATGACTGAGCCGTTAATTAGGACGCTCGGTGTCGGGAAACAGATCGCTCACAAACTACCTAGCATACATTTCAATGATGGGCTTAACTCTGTTGGTCCTATCATGTTTCTTCTCTGCTACTTTCGCAGCCAACGTGAATTTTTGCCAGAATTTAAGTCCGACCAACGATTTTGATGAAGAGGCTGTGCTAGGCATGTGGTATATCCATGAGTACGTGTACCACAAAGAAAATGCTACTAGAACTGACTTTAATCCTTACTGTCCTATTGTGCAGATTAGAAAGTTTGAAGATTACGTTGAAGGTGGCTTGTTGAATCATAACTTAGTGAGTGGCCCTGACTGTGTCTTTTAGTTTAATTCTGGTAGATTTAGTTCCACGCATCGGTGTCAAACCGTCAATCTTACGACACGACTAAATACTGGCGATTGAAAAACTTTTTCGCTTTTTTTTTACTTTTTTTTTCGTTTTCAGCCTACACCACCGACCCCCTACCCGCAGCTGACGAACACGCCGTATGTGAACCGCCAGTACAACGTGCACGAGCAGTACCGCATCAGACACTTCGTGCTGGAGTGGCACGAGGGTCTGTGGCAAGACGACTACCACATCAAGGTCAACACCTCGCACAAAGGATTCTGGGCCACTGACGTACCTAATAAATGTAAGTATTAATGAGTTTAGAATGTCTTCGGAATTTTGTTCTGCTAGTTTCAACATAAAAGTTTTAGGATAAGTAGTGATCTCTTCTTACTAATCTAATAGCAACAAATGTTATGGTGGATACAATAACCTTCAAAGCTACTTCAGATTTATTTCTAAAGTATTATTTTTTTAATTTCAGCCGTGGGCGAGATGTATCGTTTCTTCGGAGGTGTGATCCAAGTCCTGAAGGTAGCTAACAACCACCTGGTGCTGAACTTCTGCATGAGGCTGCCAAACTCACAACTATTCAGCGTCGTACTGTCTAGGAACGAGAACCAGCTTACTCCTGAAGACCTGGCCAGCATCCACAACGTATTCACATTGAAACACCTCTCCACGTCCGCGCTACAGAGGGTCTGCGAAAACTCGGCAACTAAGATGACGATGTCGACATTATTACTCTTCATAATTTCTTCCACAATTTGGGGAACCCGAATTTAAATTATATTAGATAACTGTAATAATGTAATTGTAAAGTTTTTTTTCTAAGAAAAACGATCGATATTTATATTTTTCTATGAGAATAATAATATTAAATTATTAATACACGCAGCTTTGTGGAGCAATTTCTTAAATCCTATCCTATATTATTAGACTAGGGTCTCATCCCTAACCCAAAGATAGGATCTCATTTCTTGCCTCAATGAGGATTAAAGTAAGTCATGTATAAAATATAGATCTTGGGTCCTTTGACGTAACAATATGCTTGTAACAGAGAATTGTTATTACGTCTCAAGGTATTTGTTCAGACAGAAAAAGTTTTGTGTAGAGCGAAACAACTCAGAAACATTTTGATGAGTTTTATTGGCAGCTTGATAGGAATATAAGATTTGTTTGACTTATGTTATGAAGGAAAAAGTTGGAACAGAAAGTAAGCAGTCATACTTCACATAAATTATTGATACTAGTTTCATGAAAAGAGAGCCAAGGAGTTGATAAAATAAGTGGATTTTGATCGAACAAATTATGGCTAAACTAAACTAATAAGAGAATTATTAAAACCCATTTCAAAAGACTGCCGGTCTTATCCTTTTTTTTGTTTTTTAGCGTGGTAAAATCATCAAATTAGTCCTCCCACCCCGGGCAGGGCGGGAGGGACTGTCAGACTTCTACTGACTAAAATCCACGGTGTCCTTCAGTAGCCTGTTATGTTCCGGGGTCACGGTAAGGAAATAATCCCGCGACCCCGGCATAATCCCGCGACCCCGGCAGCCGGTCTTATCCTGATACATTTTATTAATTGGGTATTATGATATTAGGATTAGATTAAATGAACCCTCAAATAAAGAGTGACACACCTCATATTTTACCTCAATCTGGCTAAAAATACCTAACATACTAAAAAAACATAATTAGCTGGACTATGATGATACTTATTCAATTTTGAGTCATCACGTTAACGCGTCATATTTTTTTTTGGGACAATCCCACACTATTCTCAATCCACTGCAACTCCTGAAAACTAGAATCAACAGTGGCGACCACTAGAAAAGCGTCCATACAATAAAGCTCGACGTGTTCCGGAGAATGGTTATTATAACTGTCTTGGATCCTGCAACGAAATTAGCCAGAAAAGAATAGTGGAGGTCTGAGTAGGAAAAATACGTATTTTTCACTTCCCTCCATGTCAAGTAGCAAAAAGAACAAAACAAGGCCAAAATGCACAAAAGGGCATTTACAACTGGGCGAAGCCCAGTTGCCTACCACCACGTATAAAAATACTACTAATAGGGTAAAACACCCAACTATTGACCCCTTAAGCGGTTTTCCTTGTTTCTTTCGCAAAATAAACTAATGTACGAGTTGCAAGTGGAAATGAATGTTTTTGGAAGATAAAATAAACATTGGAGAATGTAACTAAAACAATATTTACAGTCATACAAAGGTAAAAAGTGTTTTTTTTCTCGAGTTTAGCAAGAACAGGCCATTTGACCAGTTATCAACATGCTTGTACCAAATTTTCATCATGCAAATGACCAATTTTTTGACCTCCTGTAGTATAAGAATAAACTCAAATATTATTTATTATGAATGTGATACGAGGTCTTTTTTGATAAAAAACAAACAAAGCTAGTCTTATAGCCCTTCTCATTTTCTTTTTTCACACTATTTAGGTCTTCAGTCTTCAAACGCCGTCAATAATATTCTTGCACTTATTTTTGAAATTTTGTAGTTTTTATCACTTTTTGTTGTAGTTTTTATCACTTTTTGTTCAATTTTTCTTCTTTATTAGTAGTTATTTCACTGTTCTGTATTATGCAGCAGATATAAAAATACTCGCCGGCAAAATAAATTGAAAGAACACGGCTTTAGTTCTACAAAGTGAGTTTAAAAATCTTTGAATTAATATTTTCCTAATTACATAAGACGGTTTTAACTTTTTAAAACTTATGTAAAAGACCTCACAAATGAAGAGAACATACAAATAAAAAACTAGCTCACACTTTGCCTCGGAAATGATTTAAGTCAGTTTGTTCAAACATGCAGGTTAGGGTATATTTTGTCATTTTATGCATTAAACCAACCTGTGGCTGAGGCATTGCTCGTGTTATATTCTGAAATTGTCCCACGGGATCATATACCGACATAAAAAGTATCCTGCGTCCAGGTACACCCACTTAACCAGGTTTTAAAATAATCTGCTTGCCAAATTGTGTCAAAATCCATTCAGCCGTTCACTTTTCCTATAATATTAGTAATTCTAAAAGTCTAAAATGTTCAGGAGGATCCAGAATGTGACAGTAGACCGAAAATTTAAGTACCTCACTCAAATTGTGCTAGGTTCTCAGGTTACTACGTAAGGTAATTTTTATGTTTGTGATTATGCAGATACACACCTTTAGGGGTGCCAACGCCGTAATAAAGTTAAGCTACCTCGCCATTAAAAATGAACTATTCGTACACACCGTGGTGTCAGTAACTGGTTTTCTCGTACATTTGGTTAATTACCAGCTATTGACATGCCATGTTAAAAAAATGGTTATTCATACATTTGAGTGTACCAGATATTGACCTCATCATTTTTACAAGTTAACGCTCATTAAAACTTGAAAATCATGTGGAAAAGCATTGTGTCTGTCTTAAATAACCAAAAAATACCAAACTCTAAGGAATCTATTGTGTAAAACTGAAATAAAATGACATTGAAAACAACCGTCGGCTTAGCAAATTGTTAAATTTCTTGATGATTTTAGGAGGGTATTTTGTTATCATAGGTTTACGGACGCAATATTGCTTTATTTAAATTTTCTGTGACGCCAATATATTACAAGATAATAGTAGATTATTAACCAAGGGGATAAAGCAGTGTCTTCTGTCGCGGGTGACGATTTAAATCGCGAGCTTAACGAAGGACTCGAGGTTTACTCCCGAGCGTAGCGAGGGTGTTAAAAACTTAAATCACGAGCGAAGCGAGGGATTTAAGACGTGTCCTGAGTGTAGCGAGGGATTTAAGTTCACCCAAGACTAAGACAGCTTTATCACCGAGGAAAATACTCTACTTTTCGTACCATTTGCGAAAAAATTAACACAATAATAATAATATGAGATAAGCATTTATTAAACATTAACATTTAACATTAACTTATTTATAAAAATAAATTAAAATAAACTTAACGTTTTGTATTTGAAAAAAACAAAAATTCGGCAAAATCCTCGACTAATATTTTTTTGTCGGAAAAGCAAAGGCATCAAGCTCATACGGCCACTTCGGTTTTCGTAATTTCATTGGATAATCATAACTGCATAATAAATGCGTATTCCTTTTTCAAAAAGTTGTATGCTTTATATACAAACTCAATGTTGTAAAGACAGACTGATGTAGTTCAGTATCGGTAAGTATTCCAAATTTAAATCACATTCTCTCCCTAGAGGATGAATGAAATTCAGTACAACTTTCTTTCCCTGTTTTTAACAGATTAAAAATGACTATTGTTATGTACGCTTTTTGTGGCATAGAATGTCACTTTTTTGAGCAAGTGGTACGAAAATTATATTTCATTTTCTGTGTTCTTTATGCAGCACTGCAAGAAGATTTATTATTATTTTTGATAAAAACTGTTATGCGGTCAATAGTTGGTGGGAGGTCAGCAGTTGGGTACTTTACCCTATTTATGGGTCCTCAATTGAGACATGCTTATTTGATTCCTGTAATAACTATAACTATGGCAAAATAGGTATGATAACGCTTAATGTGTAGATTATAGCTTCATTATGAAGTAAGCAAGTAGATATAAACAAACAATGCAATTAAGGCACATATCACGTCAATCATTATCAACAATCCCATGCAGGATTATTCCAATGAGTCATAGTGCAGTTGCGATAGAGAGATCACCTGCACCAATTCGCTAATTGGCAGCGCGGGCGACGCGACGCGACGCCTTGTCCCATATTACTTGCGTGTCTACTGCGAACATGTTCACTGTGACTGTGGGACTGCTTCTCTTTGTGGTGAAGGTTCACAGCTTCTGTGGGGATAACGTGAGGTGGGCTCATCACTTCAACTTAGAGGATGTGTATGGCATGTGGTACGGCGTGGGGTACGCCCAGCACTCCCCGGACTTGACCAACAAACCGAACACGATTGGCTGCGTCACCCTTCACATCACTGACGTCACTACCGAGCCTCAGGATGATTGGCTTGATTGGTCTGTAAGTACTAATTAATTGATATTGTTTGTAATTACTCTATTTACTTGTGGCTTAAGTTATAAATAACGCCTGGTTAAGTGGTTAACGTTCCAGAGTATTCATTAACTGTTAACTAAGCCCAATATGCTAGCACTTAATTTACCAGTATGAAATTATTTCAATGGAAAAATAAGTTACCATTTCACTTTATAACTACTTCTACTTCAGTTATCCATTGGAAAACTGTGAACAAAACTTTTAAATAGGTACTCAAGAATTACGTGTTTACCTTTTTCCTAGATCCAAAGACACAACTATTCAGATGAAAAATGGCGTTCGTACAAGAGCAATCCCTGGTCTGGTAATGTCCTGTCGGGCTCTTGGTTGGACATTCGTGTGAAGAGGGACATCTACAACGAGAGGAGACTCCGTGTGGTCTGGGATGAGGACGGCCAGTCCGTGGAGCAGATCTACCTGTACACCCCTGAGGCGCCAGGGCTGTGGACAGCTGACCAGCGACGGCCATTGGAGAGAGAGATGATGGCTAAAGGCATAGGTATGCTTGATTGATTTTCCTGGAGGTAACTAACACAGAAGCGTTTGTAGCTTATTGTGCACCGACAATTTGCCAGTTAGGTCTTTTTTTTACAATGGTAAAATCATCAAATGACTGTCAGATTCGTACTGACTAAAATCCACGGTGCCCTTCAATAGCCCTTTACGTTCCAGGGTCACGGTAAATTGGATAAGTCCCGCGACCCCGGCAGGCTTTGGCCCTCTAAATAGAGGCTCCGTCATTATGCTGACACTCTTTGAGGCGCGCGCGCACGTGGAATATAACGCGCCGCCGACCCGGGCATGGTCCGTACGTGTTCGTGCAGCGAGTCGCCCATTACTCGCCGCCCGCCAGTTAGGTCTAGATGCTATGTTATACGGGGGCGAGCTCTTTGCCTTCCAAATGTGATGCCATTGACTGACCTTTTTTTCATCGGATGTGATAATGAGTGATGAGTCTTTCGGCACTGGATGGAACGGAAGGGATTGTCAGGCTTTTACGGACTTAAAATCTATTCTGTATCTGCAGTTGCCCTTTACGAACGTATAGTGGTGAATTGAGTTTCCTAGGGGAGTATTACGTCTTAAAACCAGGCATGTTCCAGCGAGTGAAAGTGACGCTATACAAGTCGTCTAGCGCCATCTCGTTCACTCACCAGAACGAGCCTGGTTTTAAGACGTTGTAATACCCCCACACATATGGTCTATTACGCTACACTAGAAGCTGGATGACCATCAAATTACGTACAGTCACGAGCAATAGTATGTATACACTAAGCAGTATTCAAAAGCGATTTCCTGCTACCATATTGATTAAAGTTTTGCTTTTTCATTAGACTTCTATTTTGGAAGCCATACTATTACGAAATAGGTCTTATTTCAAAGTAAACCAGTAAGTATTTCACGAGTAACTGTCGTTTGAATTTTGTGAAGTGTATACATGTTATTGCTCGTGACTGTACAGAAAGGTTCTTTTTACTCCTTGCAATTAATTATTTGACAGACTTCTGGAACCCAGATGAACCCCCAAGACATCCTCAAGTGATCCGCATACTAAATGTGTCCACCCACGTGATGATTATCAACCACTGCTCCGAGATCACCGGCAGCGTGTTTTCCCTGATCCTTCGACGGTCTCCCGCAAGGGTGGACCACTGGCAGTGGATTGACTACAAGAGACAGTTCTACAAGTTTGAGTTACCCAACGTAGTTCGGTATTCGGCAGTTTGTGCGGGCTGTGTTGAAACTAGCTCAGTTCTTTTTGTATTACTTTGTATGACTGCTTTTGTTATTTTATAAGGATTTAGGTTTTGTAAGAATTGTTTTTAGATGGTAATAAAATTTGGAATGGAAAGGTCTGGTTATTTTGGCATGTCCACGTAATTATACATGGTTGGCGCAGTTGTTGAGCGGTCGACTGCTGCGCAAAATAACGCGGATTCGATCCCCGCACGGAACAGTACTCTTTATCACGAGTTTTCACTATATTACTTTACAGCGTCTTTCCAGACTACAGCGTTCCTTGTATGGAAAAATGGAACAGCGCCTCTGGTATACGAAGAAGGAACAAATTTTTTCCTTGAAAGTCAATTTGAAAATGTCGAAGTTCCAGTTTACTTTACGTCAGAATAACTGAAAACTCATGATAGGCCTCAGACATTTTTATATTACCTACAAATACCTACGAGTTTTGGGTTCGATCCCCATACGGAACAGAGATTGTTATATGACCTGCAAGTATTTGTTCCGGAAATCCGGATAAGAGCGTTTGTTGCTTTTTTTTTAAATCTATATTTAAAGAGATTTTTCGCCAAAGCGAATATGACACTCTGTACCTACCTACCTATACAAAAAATTTTTACCTACATCATTAAAAAAACATAAATGTTTGTATATACCTACGACCTACGTAGGTATTAGTCGTATTACTAGGTACATACTGACTCTATTTTTCTAGGCGAACTTCACCATATTTATTATCGCAACTATTTTATCAGATCGTACTATCATGTAAATTAATGTTCCCTATGCCAATTTTTGTCTATGTTTGTAAATCCACCCACGATACAGGATAAATTCTAAAGACGCTCCCTCACCGGGAGCATTCGCGTGTAACGTAACTGAATGCACAGAATATATTATAGTACCCTGAATGTAACGTCAAAGTGCGCATTGTGATGCTCGATTGTCTTCCATCACTGATGAAATGTTCGAGATGTGAATGCTCGCGGTGAGGTAGCGCCTTTAGACACCGTTTCTAAAAACAAAACCCATCCCAACTCCTAATAATGTACATTTTTTAAAATGGTGGACTTGAAATTACTTACGTCATATTTTATTTTCGCATTTATTTATGGCTTTATTTCAATAGCATCAATTTAAGTATAGCAATATAATAAAATGATACAAAAACAAACTATTACTAATTTATTGCTTACCTATGTTATTATGTCAGTATACAGGGTGGAATTTTGTAATGCCACCTGGAGGGAAAGTACCTACTCATAATACTGCAGATAGAATTTTTTAATCAAAGGAAGCATTCCTTTATTTTTGAATAGAAAGTAAACTGCATTCAAAGATTTTCGAAAATTCTCTTCTCCCATACCCGGGAATCGAACCGGCTAAAATCTGAAAAAATTATACCCTGTAGGTACTTTTATTGCATCGATCGTTAGGGTCAATTATAAGGATGAAATCTCTCTAACAAACATGATAAATTAAATGTCATTTCGAGCCCATCTCGAGCAACTAATTAGTTAGTTTACCATGTTTTGTAAATATTAAAATTAATTTAAGATTTCCCGGTTTTCCTTTCATTTAATTTATCATGTTTGTTAGAGAGATTTCATCCTTATAATTCACCCTAATGATCGATGCAATAAAAGTACAGGGTATAATTTTTTCAGATTTTAGCCGGTTCGATTCCCGGGTGTGAAGAGAATTTTCGAAAATCTTTGAATGCAGTTTGCTTTCTATTCAAAAATAAAGGAATGTTTCCTTTAAGTAAAATTTTCTATCTGCAGTATTAAGAGTACTTTCCCTCCAGGTGGCATTACAAAATTCCACCCTGTATAGTGCGATAGCAACACATCCGCATCAATATCGGTTAGTTCTCACCATATCCGTTATCATGAACGTAACTGTTGCACAATTTTATTTCACTGATCGGAGCAAGAGGAAAATCGCAAACAATTTTACACAATATTATTATTGCGCCATGTATTGCATAGCAGAAGTAATGAGTTGCAAAAATCAAAATTCATACAGGCCCCGTTTTGTGACAATTCGTTCATCACTATTGAGGCCTTTTCTTGTTTTTTTTTTTATCGTGGTAAAATCATCAAATGAGTTCTCCCGCCCAGAGTGGGACGGGAGGAACTGTCAGACTTGTACCGACTAAAATCCACGTTGATCCTTCAGTAAGCCTTTACGTACCAGAGCTACGGTTACCTGGTGAGACAGTCCCGCGACCCCGGCAGGCTTTAGCCCTCTTACGGGGCCCTCTTTGAGGCGCACGTAGAACACAACGCTCCGTCGACCCGCGCATGGTCTATGATCGGACGGCGAGGTCGGGAATCGTCTCGCGACCATTGAGTACACGAGTTTTGTGACGTAAAAAAAAATACGAGGGCTTTGGTTTCACGTTCACTGGAGGCGTTTCTCATTTTCCATGTAAGTACATCATAATAAGTACTTTAAGCACCTACTATGCTTGTACGGCCAAATACGTAAAATCATGCTAGGTACTCTGCTCTATCTCGACTCGAGGAAACCACCGCAGTATACCTTAGAACCAATTGAGGTAAATTACAGTCTCGTCTTAGCAGCAATGCTAATTATGATACATAGGTCATTGACATTTGCATCGAAGCATATTATACTGTATGCTTATTGTGTAACATACGGACTAAAAACGAGCCGAAATACATAAAGCGTCTTCCGGAGAATTCTCGCGGATTCTAGGGATTTTTTGCAGTTAGGATCTTCTATACCGTTTCAGTACCTACTCGATTGATAAAGTTCTAAACTCTGTTAGCCCCTTCGTACACTAGGCGACGCAAGTCTCCGATACTTTACGATTTTGGTATTCATTGACGCGTGCTTGTGTTCGAAACTATGGGTTTGTATTGCGATAGCCGCTTGGATACCGAAGTCGTAAGGTATCGGAAACTTGAGTCGCCTTGTGTACGAAGGGCCTTACAAAAATTCGTTTCCATTCGATTCCGCGGCAATACAAGTTGAGCCTTATAGACTTGCGCTGGGCTTGCGCCATATTTTTTAAGCATCACAAGCACGTGCTCACTTAGATACCTGGCAAACATAATCTTCTACAAGTTACATAAACATAGGCAACGTGTTTTAGGTAAACAAAGGTTTATAAATACGCGCCAACACACTGATAATCTATTTATATATTTTCTAAACATAGTTACGTTGAATGTAATAATGACGTGAGTTCATTCTTTAAATATGCGTTAATAGCTGACCGAAATCCGGTCATCCATGGCAGTAAGGGACTATACATAGATGACGTCACAGTTCCGGATTTTTTAACGGCGTTTAACCGATGCCTTGATGCCGTGTGCCGTGCAATGAATTCTTCTTTTTAAGGCCGTGTGGCACAGCGAAAGCTATGATGATGAGTCGGAAAAGTTGCCACGCACCGCCACCAGCAGGCGCCAGTATCGCGAAATTAACGCAATCCAAAGTTTTATGTACCTATTTCATTTCGTCAACTTCGACATTTCATAAAGTGTTCCCTTTACGCAAAATACATGTATTACTCTAGTAGAAATATTTTGATATAAGGATATTGAAACATTTACTAAAACAAAATGATAGAAATGCCTACTTATTGATGTGGATAAATATTTTGTAAATATTTTTATCATTCACAGTCTTAAATTTATTTTATAACACTTTGAGACATTTTGACGTCCCGAGATAACGAAAAAAACTACTATTTGGTAGAAAATTAATAAAATTGGCACACTTTGCGAAAGTGACAATTCCCAATTATCTAAAGCCCCAAACACACACGCGCACGGGCATAGGCATATGAGTTGTGTTCCACGCGCGCCTGAAAGAGTGTCAGCATAATGGCTCCTCCTTAGAGGGCCTACCGGGGTCCCGGGACTAACGAATACCGTGACCCCAGAACGTAAAGGTCTATTGAAAGACATCGTAGATTTTAGTACCCGCCCTGCCCTGGGTGAAAAAAGCCCCAAACACACGCTCCTTTTATTAACGTCCGTTCAGAAAGCTAGTTGCGTGATATCTTTATTATGTTCGAGAATGTAAAGCTAAGGGTGAAGTTGGTACTAATTTTTGATGCATTTTGATGTAATGACAGACACTAGCGCCGCGTAAAAGGGACTTAGTAGTTTTTTACTCGTATATTATGAGGTACAGGTACACAGATTATTGTAGTACAATTTTATTGTCAGTCACTTCTTTATAATTGAATCTTCATTCTTTAATATCCTATCTTTTTTTTTGGGACAAGGATTTAATATCACTTTTCTGATAAATGAAACCTTTGAGAGATATCTATCGGCTTCAAAAGAATGAGCCCGGTGCTAATCATTTTTTTTGCCTCCAAAGCAATAAATAGAGCGAGAAGCAACTTGTACCGAACACGCGGTGAGACAGCAATGACCACCAATTTTTCATCGCAGTCGCAGCATTATACTATAGGCGATATTTAACAGGGTGGTGGGTGCTATGCCTTATTTGTAGTTGACAAGTAATTTTGAAGTATTCAAAATGACAACAGCAGTTTTCATTTAATTTATTTTAATCCTGTTTCTTCGAAATTGTTATAAATCTGTGACGAAACTAAATAAATAATAATAAAAGTGAAGTGCTTCTTATCCTATATCGCAGTTTGATACGATTAGAAGTTGTTTTCAGTAACATATTGTCTCAAATTGTTGACTGCAAATCAGTGCATTTATCATTAGTTCATGTGAAATGGTATTTAGATGCATAAAGATTACATGGGAGGAGGATGGACACAGAGGAACCATCCGACAACAATAGTACGATATCACGATAGCATTGATATAATATCACTGTGAGTAATTTATTATATTGATAGGAACAATTCGTAATGTATAGAATCATACGTATTCTAACATTTGCCTTGTTTGCTCTGTAGGGGTCGTCAGGAATTTCCTGCGATGATTTTCAGTAAGTTTGGTTTATTTTATTCTTGATTTATTAATGAAAATAATGTGTTATTTAAAATAGAAAGTTTACGTGACTTATTTACAGTCATGTCCGTTTAATCACGTCCCGTTGAACACAGCGAAACATAGTTTTGAATAATCTATAAGCCTACGTATCATTCGTTTTTATTTTCTCGATCTTTTTATCCATTTCCAATTTTATTATTACGAAAATCTGACAGCCGCGGTCTGAAAAAAAGTGTCGCAGGTCTAACCTGTAAGAGCCACGCTGGCTGACTGATTCGTCAAGGAACGAAAGTGATGACACTACTTTTAAAAGGCAAAAGATGAGAGGACGATAGTGAATGTGTGCTCAGAATAAAACGGCGTATGTGCCTAAACATATCGACGTCTTTTTATGAATTAAAATTGTTATTAATTGAAAAAATGTCTTTAAAGAATGTAGATACTAGTATTTTCTACAATTTAAAACAACATCCTTTCAATAACTCATAGTAGTTATTCCATAAAGTTCAAAAAATAAAAAACATAGACCGAACTTTGAATTTTTTTTGTATCGAGAAAATTTCATTGAATCGTGTTTTCAACTTTGTGAGAATTTAGATCATATAGTCAATAACTATATTCCAAGTTGTAAGATCTGTAGTCCAGATATGTACGAAGAAAAGTAAAAAATAAAAACCGTATTTTTACTGACCAATCCCCTTAAGCTATTGCATAGCTTCTATTGTGGGCCTTGAGCGCGGGGACCGAATCCAGAAATTCCGTAACGAAAAAACCTCACGCTCATTTAATTTAATTAAATTATTAATTTAATTAAATAATTAATTTATTAAATTAATTATTAATTATTAAAATTAATTAATTATTAATATAATAATAATAATAAAACCATAATAATAAATAATAATAATTTGTTTTTTTTTTTTTGTATATAAATTATTAAATTATAAATTTAATATTTAAAAATGTAACTTGAATTAATATCAAAGGAAAAGCAATACTGCATGAATAAAATAAATAAATAAAATTATAATTGCATAAGTTGATACAAAATGCTATGCAATAGCTTTACCGCGGCAGTCCCCGAGTGCCACACGTATTTTTTTTTGTTTGTAATTTATATCCATCAATTCATTTCTAGTTTCGTTATTGTCCTAATGAAAAAAAAAAGCATGAGTGCAATTCAGACGTGATAAAAGTATACCTGCAAAAATTTTGTCTAAGTAGGTATCTCATTTTGTCCCACGTTAATAAATCCTATTTGATTTCGAATTTTTCTCTTCGAAAACAGTAACAATCGAGATACTCAGGATCTCTGTAAAGAATTCATAAGGGATGACAGTTTTGGTAACGGCTACAAAATTATGAATACCTACAACTAATTTAAATCTAGGCCTATACTAACGGGAAAAGCTGTTAAATTAATTATTTAACGGCATTTCCCGTTAGTGTGGCCCTAATGTAATAGGTAGGCATTTTTTTTTAGGTGGTAAAATCATCAAATGAGTCCTCCCGCCCTGGGTGGGGCGGAAGGGACTGTCAGACTCTTACTGACTAAAATCCACCCGTGTTCCTTCGGATGCCCTTTACGTTCCGGGGCCACGGTATCCTGGGTTAAGAAAAACCCGCGACCCCAGCAGGCATTTGGCGCGATACACGACGCGCCACCGACCCGGGCTTGGTCCTTGGTCGGACGGCGAGCTACCCATTACTCACCGTCCGCAAGCCCGCTCCGCCGCTGTGCCCTCTGCTGATCAGAGGGACACGCGCGTCCACACGACAGGCTATTCGCATATTATGGGCAAAGAGACCCCTTAGGCACACAGTGCCTAAGGAAGAGTTTCTGCCGCATCCCAGGGTGATCCGGCACGAAAAACTGACGTCTTCCCCCCGGACGATCCGAGAGGCCCACGGGCGCACGTGGAGGTTTCCTGTCTTAGCACACCATTAAGATCAATAGTCTACTGTCAATTGTTTCTTCTTTCATTGGTTCGAAATTCATTCGTTGACCATTTTCCTTGATTGCAGACTTATGTACGTTTACATACAAATTGAGGACTCGAATCATTGAGGTCTGTATTTAAATTTGAGCGATATCATAGTGATAGTATAGTGGTTATTTATTATGAACTGGCAACAGATAGAAAATACATAATTGCTCGCGATTTAAGCAGATGCATGGTATCGCTATTCTGTTTAGTTTAAACTAAGTATAAACTAATATTATAAAACTTTTTCAAAAAAAAAGAAAGAAAGAAAGAAAAAAGGTTTATTGACACGTACACAGGACAGAACAATAGTACTTTATACATAGATAAAATAATAAGAAATAAACACAAAGCAAAAACTAAATTATACATAAAAAATAAAAGATATTTAAACGAGAAAAAAAAAACAGACGAATATAACATGAATTTTATTGTCCTGTGCAAGGCCAAAAGGCTCCTATCTCAGCATGTGCTGCTGCTGACACTTTATTAAAATGTCACAGCGCTGGTTTTCTGATAGGGCCCAAAGTGATGTCACGGTCAGATACGATAATTATGTTATAATACATATAAGATAAACTAAATAAATTAATAAGATACATAGAATTAATCGCACCCGCGACGACGATGCTTGTCTATGCCACGAGTGTCTGATGGTTGGCAACACTGTCTTGTCAACGACAAGCAGAGACGCGCCGCGGGCGCAGACACAAAATGTCATCCCAAAATACCAAATAATAATAAAATACTAATAATGTTTGTAGTTAAAAGTGTGAGGTTAATTGAAATTTTCTACTGCAAAAAATGTAACCGCCTTCAAAAACAACCACAAAAAAGGGTACCTAAAATAAACTTCAAAACTTTTCTTTCGGAAGTCGGTGACTTTTTTTTATAATTTCATTGTCTTTTTGCCACCGACTTCCGAAAGAAAAGTTTTGAAGTTTATTTTACCCTTTTTTGTGGTTGTTTTTGAAGGCGGTTACATTTTTTTTTTGAAAAAGTTTTTATTTTACTCTTTTTAGTTTTAATATTCAACCACAATTTTTGTCAAATACGAGTACATCGTTTTCTTCCATGAGCACTAGAATTTCGGGCACGCCGCAATTGCGGCGGTAAGACCCCTCTTTGAGGAGTGGTTGGAGAGAAGTCATGGCGTCCTTACCTTCCGCCTGACGCAGGTCCTCACCGGGCACGGGTGCTTCGGGAGGTACCTGTGTCTAATGCGGAAGGAGGAAACGTCTGGGTGTCATCACTGCGAAGATCGCCCGGAGGACACGGTGGAGCATACGGTGCAGGACTGCCCAGCTTGGGCGGCGCATCGACGTGTCCTCACGGCTGCGATAGGCGGAGACCTCTCGCGCCCGGCATTGGTTTCGGCCATGCTGCGGGGCGAGACGGAGTGGGAAGCGGTCGCCTCCTTCTGCGAAGCAGTAATGCTCGCTAAGGAGGAGGCGCGCCGCGAGCGAGAGAGGACAGAGTCCTCCCTCCGCCCCAACCGCGGTGTAGGACGCCCACGGCGACGGACGTCGCGAGACGATCTCCGGCCACCGTAGGCGCGGGCATGCGGGCAGCGAGTAAAGGGGAAATCGCTGCCCGACCAAGGACCATGCCCGGGTCGACGGCGCGTTGTGTCCCACGCGCGCCTCAAAGAGCGTCAGCATAATGACGGGGCCCCCCTCTCAGAGGGCCAAAGCCTGCCGGGGTCGCGGGATTATTCCCTTACCGTAACCCCGGAACGTAACAGGCTATGAAGGACACCGTGGATTTTAGTCAGTAGAAGTCTGACAGTCCCTCCCGCCCTGCCCGTGGTTGGAGGACTCATTTGATGATTTTACCACGCTAAAAAAAAAAAAAAAAAAAAAATGAGCACTAGAATTTTGCAATCCGTAACACCGGTGATAACATCGTTAAAATTTCTTACATTCATAATTCCCTATCTCAAAAACTGCTGAACCGATTTTGATGAAACTTGCAGCATTCCCTAAGTTGAACGATACCTAGTACAACAAAAAAAGAATTACTTAAATCGGACTTGTAGTTCCGGAGATATGCGAACACAAACATAATTTTCTTACTTGAGGAGTTGTACCTTCCATCATCAGCTCAGCTACATGAGATGATGATTACCATACGCAAATACTTAAATTACTTCATAAAATTAGCGAAAAACGATGTGTACGCCTATAAAATTTGAGGGTTGCCCTCGATTTCTCCAGGATACAATCATCAGATCCTGACATGGTGACAATGGGACCACTCCTGAAGTATCTCCTTTCGAACAAAAAAAGAATTTTGCAAATCGGTCCACAATTGGCGGAGTAATCAGGTAACAAACACAAAAAAAAAAAAAAAAAACATACCGTCGAATTGATAACCTCCTTCTTATTGAAGTCGGTTAAAAATTAATTAAACCCTATTCCGTATGTTTGTTTTTACGTAATGGATTAACTCACAAACTACGAATCGATGTAAAAAAGGATTTTACCTAAAGTAAAATACAAAATTAGCGAGTAACCATAACAAACTTTATAGGTAAGTATAAGCAGGGAGAATCAAGCCTCTTAATTAAAAATCATAAATAAAAACAACGTAACTTCCCATACAGTTTTTGAAACATTACTCATCAAATCAACATCGTTAGTAAAAGTCAATTACTACTTCCCAGCACATACTTGTGTACTAATTATTCGTGAAACTTAACTAGTGCTCCTTAGCAGCAATAGAGTTGTTTGTCCCGGAGGATGGACCAGTGGCCTCTGATCTGTGAACCAGCACAGGAGACAGGGTCACGGAGCCGCTCGGGACAGTACATTAACGGGCTACGTCAGTACTTATACGGTTTTTATATTTAACTTTCTGTCGTACATGACTGGACTACAGATCTTACAACTTGGAATATAGTTGTTGACTATATGATCTAAATTCTCACAAAGTTGAAAACACGATTCAATTAAATTTTCTCGATACAAAAAAAATGCAAAGTTCGGTCTATGTTTTTTATTTTTTGGACTTTATGGCATAACTCCTATGAGTTATTGAAAGGAAGTTGTTTTAAATTGTAGAAAATACTAGTATCTAAATTCTTTAAAGACAGTTTTTTAATTAATAACAATTTTAATTCATAAAAAGACGTCAATATGTTTGGGCACATACGCCGTTTTATTCTGAGCACTCATTCACTATCGTCCTCTCATCTTTTGCCTTTTAAAAGTAGTGTCATTACTTTCGTTCCTTGACGAATCAGTCAGCCAGTGTGGCTCTTACAGGCTAGACATATAACACTTTTTGTCAGATCGCGGCTGTCAGATTTTCGTAATAATAAAATTGGAAATGGATAAAAAGATCGAGAAAATAAAAACGAATGATACGTAGGCTTATAGATTATTCAAAACTATGTTTCGCTGTGTTCAATGGGACGTGATTAAACGGACATGACTGTAAATAAGTCACATAAACTTTATTTTTTCAATAACACATTATTTTCATTAATAAATCAAGAATAAAATAAACCAAACTTACTGAATATCATCGCAGGAAATTCCTGACGACCCCTTCAGAGCAAACAAGGGAATGTTAGAATACGTATGATACTATACATTACGAATTGTTCCTATCAATATAATAAATTACTCACAGTGATAATTATATCAATGCTATCGTGATATCGTACTATTGTTGTCGGATGCTTTCTCTGTGTCCATCCTCCATCTAATCTTTATGCATCCAAATACCATTTCACATGAAATAATGATAAATGCACTGATTTGCAGTCAACAATTTGAGACAATATGTAACTGAAAACAACTTCTAATCGTATCAAACTGCGATATAGGATAAGAAGCACTTCACTTCTATTATTATTTATTTAGTTTCGTCACAGATTTATAACAATTTCGAAGAAACAGGATTAAAATAAATTAAATGAAAACTGCTATTGTCAAAATTTTGAATACTTCAAAATTACATGTCAACAAATAAGGCATAGCACCCACCACCCTGTTAAATATCGCCTATAGTATAATGCTGCGACTGCGATGAAAAATTGGTGGTCATTGCTGTCTCACCGCGTGTTCGGTACAAGTTGCTTCTCGCTCTATTTATTGCTTTGGAGGCAAAAAAAAATATTAGCACTGGGCTCATTCTTTTGGAGCCGATAGATATCTCTCAAAGGTTTCATTTATCAGAAAAGTGATATTAAGACCATGCCCATTGTACCACAATAATCTGTGTACCTGTACCTCATAATATATGAGTAAAAAACTACTAAGTCCCTTTTACGCGGCGCTAGTGTCTGTCATTACATCAAAATGCATCAAAAATTAGTACCAACACCACCCTTAGCTTTACATTCTCGAACATACAAAGATATCACGCAACTAGCTTTGTGAACGGACGTTAATAAAAGGAGCGTGTGTTAGGGGCTTTTTTTAACGAGGTAAAATAATCAAATGAGTCCTCCAACCCAGGGCAGGGCGGGAGGGACTGTCAGACGTAATACTTACTAAAATCTACGATGTCTTTCAATAGACCTTTACGTTCTGGGGTCACGGTATTCGTTAGTCCCGGGACCCCGGTAGGCCCTCTAAGGGGGAGCCCCGTCATTATGCTGACACTCTTTCAGGCGCGCGTGGAACACAACGCACATGCCTATGCCCGTGCGCGCGTGTGTTTGGGGCTTTAGATAATTGGGAATTGTCACTTTCGCAAAGTGTGCCAATTTTATTAATTTTCTACCAAATAGTAGTTTTTTTCGTTATCTCGGGACGTCAAAATCTGTGTCAAAATGTTATAAAATAAATTTAAGACTGTGAATGATAAAAATATTTACAAAATATTTATCCACATCAATAAGTATTTCTATCATTTTGTTTTAGTAAATGTTTCGACATCCTTATATTAAAATATTTCTACTAGAGTAATACATGTGTTTTGCGTAAAGGGAACACTTTATGAAATGTTGAAGTTGACGAAATGAAATACATAAAACTTTGGATTTCAATCATTTCGCGATAGTGGCGCCTGCTGGTGTCGGTGTGCGGCAACTTTCCCGACTCATCAAACGACGCTTTCGCTTTGACACACGGCCTTAACGAATTATATCAATTAACCGCCCGTCACACAGGATTTTATGAATCAGCTTTACATAATGTAAGTAGGAAGTAAGGCAGTTATTTGGGAATTTAAGAGCGCATATTCTGAAAGTTGGCAACGTCGCAAATGGCTGTCAAATATTTACAAGTTTTAATAAATTTTACAAAACTGTGTGAAAATAAGAAATATCTGTAGTGCACTAAAAACTGATTAGGGAATGCGATAATTAATATCGTTACACCGAATATATAGTTTTAGACGTAAAAAAGCATTTGGAAACATTCCAAATGCCTTTTATACACCTGTGACGGTTACAACATCAAATTCAGTGTTTTAATTGCATTCCTATATCATTTTTCTAGTGCACTACAGAGAGATGGATGTATAGAGATGTATGGAAATAAGAGACCATATATATATTTCTTATTTCCATACAGTAACATTGCCGAATTAATTAAAACCTGTAAATATTTAACAGCTTTTTGCGACGTTTGCTAACTTTCTGGTTATGCGCGCTTAAGCGGTGGATACAGCCTAATGGGTGAATTTTCCAACTGGGCGCGTGGATAATGAAATCCAAAACAATAAAAGGAATAGTGAAAAATACTGAGAGGAGAGTCTGATTTTGGTGAACAATAAAATTGTTACGTAATCAATCTAATGATGAGCCATAATAATTGATCAATATTTTGAAGAAATGTTTTAAATCGAATAAAGTCAATTGGCTAACTCGGACGGTGTCCCAGAAATATAAAACCTTTACCTTCTAAGTACCAAACTGCAGACTTATGCATCCACCTTAGATGCATCACATTAGTATTCTTTTTAATTATCTAGGATCATCCACTGCTGGGTATTCGCTACTTTGTAATTGTGAATTTACCTGTTATTACATAAGCTATATTATTTAAAACCTACAATTTGGGTACAAGCAAGTGGCTTACATAAGTACTTCAATATACCTGCTTCTATGAAGGCTACATCAATAGGAAATACTTCGTCATCTATACTTACTATATTATTATTAGGTATATTACCATCATATTATAAAGCAGAAGAGTTTGTTTGTTTCTTTGTTAGGTTGAACACGCTAATCTCAGGAACCACTGTGGTTGGAATTGAAAAAATCTTTTTGTGTTGGATGTAGTCCATTTATCGAGGAAGGCCATAGTAATGGATAACTCGCCTTCCTACTAAGAACAAGAACCGAATCACGGTCCGAGTCGTCATGTTCCACGCGCTCCTTAGGGAACTGATGGGGACGGGACCGTAGGGCCAACGCCTATTAATTGTCGCCGCACACGAGCCACTCCCGACAGCCACAAACGCCGCCACGAGAAGCTAGAAGTGGCTACAGAGGTAGCTGAAGCGCGCGACAGCCATTTATGGTCGGTGGTCGACGGTTGCGGTCGTTGGCTGCTACTTTTTTAGGGTTCCGTAGTCAACAAGGAACCCTTATAGTTTCGCCATGTCCGTCCGTCCGTCCGTCCGTCCGTCTGTCCGCAGTTTAGCTCAGAGACGCACAGTACTAGAGAGCTGTAATTTGGTGTAAATATACGGATTTGTTGTGCCGAAAAAGTGGTAAAATAAAATCTCATAAAATAATTTTTTTTTAGGGTACCTCCTGTACACGTAAAGTGGGGATGTTTTTTTTTTTTTCTCGCGTACCCCTTAGTGTGGGGTATCATTAAATAGGTCTTTAAAAAATATTGATAGTTTCCATTAACAATTTTTTGATAAAAAATTTCTTTTGTGAAATATTAAGCTTGAAAGTGCTAAATTTTGCTCGACTCGAGTGTCCCCCCCCCTCTACCAGCTAAACGGTTATGTTTGGGGGTGTGAAAAAATTCACAATAGTAGTATATATAACGAAGTTTAAAAGAAAATTATCATGACTAAGTAGGCTTTACAACTTTACGAGTAATAGTCGACCAACTTATAAAATGTACTTGGATAACATATTTTCTTAAACAAAATGTATCGGAGAACATGTTCTTCAACTGCAAATGTAAGTTTGTCAACTTTATTTTTACAGCTTTAATAGGTATGTTTTACGGTATGTTTTTTGGGGATAGGTAGGTTTTCATCGTCAACTATTTTTAACTAACTTCAAAAAAAGGAGGAGGTTCTAAATTCGTCGTAATCTTTTTTTTATGTATTTTCCCCGATTTCTCAGACCCCTGGACCGATTTTGAAAATTCTTCTTTTAAAATTAAATTCAGCGAATCAGTTTAGTTAGTTCGCATAAGTATTTTGATGGGCAATTACGGAACCCTACACTGTGCGTGGCCCGACACGCACTTGGCCGGTTTTTTACCAATGCAGTACCGAGAGGAGAGCGGAATCGCGCGAGTGGCGTGTGGCGGCGTTTTGTGGCCCGTGTGCGGGAGCCCTAACATACGCGGGTGAAACCGCGGGCAGAAGCTAGTGTTATTTATAAAATAACAAGGCATACTGGACTTTAACAAATACAGTAACACAAATAGCCGAAGTTGGCCTAACAGCTGCAAGGTTGAAGTGGAACTGGGCTGGTCATATCTGCCGTATGTCGGATGAGCATTGGGCAAAAATAAGCAAGTACTCAGTGGATCCCAAATGGCGGTAAACGACAACGCGGCAGGCCCAGAAGGAGATGACGGGATGAGCTTATAGACTCTTTTTTAAGGGGTTGGCCTACAATCGTGGTGCCCACCTCAGCAAGCGATCAGCTGTTGCAGTGGGGACTGCCGGGGGGCAGCCGCCGCTGCTTCAATTCCTTCGTTCAAAGTTTTCATACTATGTTTTATTTGAGGTTCCAAATTCTTCTTATAATTCCCTCGTTTCACTCGGGAATGAACACTTGAACCTCCTCGCTGCGCTCCGGAGGTTCACCCCCAGAATCCTTAGTGTCGCTTCGGGATTCAATACGCCCGTGACGTAAGGCACTGCTTTATTCCCTTGGTGCGTAATCTACTATTATACTTAACACTGTACTTAATTAAAAAATATGCAAACATCAACAGACATTTTGAATTCGCGACGCGACGAGAAACGAGATAACAGCTTTGTTTTTATGATAGTACTGTGATATTTTTATTATAACCTACGGTCATCATCGTGATGCATTTCGTCAACAAGATATCCGACTACAAATTGGCATGAGGTATTTACATTTTTGTCATTTTCAGGAATTAACTTTTGTAATTTTGAAGAATCAATATCGTTGTTAGCTATCGATCTGTGCTTTAAAACTTGAATACAAAATTAAAAGAAGATAGTCTAAAACTGTAGATTTTTTCAGCTAAGGTAAAAGAATTTTGAATTATTTGTAGATTTTTTCAAACACCGCTCAAACGGTGAAAGATAACAAATTGAGGAAACCGCTGCCTGCGGGCATATCGTCATACCAAAAAAATCATACAAGACATAATTTGACATCCAATAACCGCAATAGGGCCAGCTTGATGGATTACGGCCGACTTCTTACAACCGAGAGGAAGCCACTGCTATGTCTGCTATATACCTACCTACCAGTTTGAACTCTCTTCCCACCAATTTGCAATTGTACGCGGTGTACTTTTAGACAGTACAAATCTGACAGTTCCTTCCGCTTTCTCCAGGGTGGAACTGGAAGTCATCTACTTTAGACTTCCACCACGACAATAAAAATATATTCAGTGTCTTCCGCTTCCCTATTATTGTAGTTTAAACGGTCTAATAACCTTGAATTATAAGACAGAAACGCAATATGTAATCTAATAAGTATTCCTTACTTGTACCTTTTTGTGTCATAAGTGCCTTGAATGAATAAGAAGGGATGTTATGCTGGCAAAGTACAGTAAGTCTGTAAGATGCATTTGGTTCAGGATGCAAATTGCAATGCAAATGCAGAGGTGAGTCAACCAAGTTTTGGTACTCCTGGGCAAAGTCCACCTACGTGCTAGATCCAGACCGAAAAGCCTTTCTGAAAATATAATCACACCAATAGTTAAGTCTGTTATTTAAGTAATCAGGAACAAATGAGTGCTACTTCAACGTCAAGCAGTTTTCTTTGTTATATAGAAAGAAATGTATTTATTTATATTGTTGAAAATAATTTGTATACCTAATTATCATCAGCATAGGTATTAAACAAAAGTGTTTTTAAAATATCAGAATGAATGATTTAACACATTATTGACAAAAAAAAACATATGTAAGGGTTAAAGATCATCTTAATCTCTCGTGTGTCTAAGTGTTACATCTAATTAATATTAACTAGACGCAAGAAATTATAAATGTGACTTAGACGTGTTCTCATCTCCGGGAACAGTGGTCGTGAATTAGTCGTAATTAGTTTACTTCCCACTCCTATCGCGAGCTCGCACCAGTCACGTCTTGTGGCCACCTTACTATCACGCAACGACTCACACCGAACACTAAAAAGAAACTAGAAATGTACCGAAACGTGGTTGTTTTAATTGTTTTGTGGGCCACAGCCGAGTGCGCGAACTACCAACGATACGCCGAACCTGGTGATGCAAGATACGCCACGACCTCCAGCTGGAGCAGCAGCTACACGACCGCAGCGAGCCCATACAGCCAAAATCAATACCCATACAGATCTGCCACTTACGGGAGCGATATAGCCAACTTCCCAGAAGTGACCAGATACCCGAACTACAGTCCTGGGCTGTCGACGAGCAAGTACAACTCCTACACTACCCAAAGAACGAACCAGTTCTATCCCCCGGGAGGAGACGTTACTCAGAGATATGGAGACACCTACGGCAGACAAGGGTACGGCCAGGGATATGGGCAGGGTGGACAGACGTACGGTACTGGTTACGGTACTGGCTACAGTTCTTACGAGATGCCTTTTATGGGGAAGAACATAAGGGATTACTGTGTGAATCGATCGCCGCAACAGGGCATCTGGGTGGACAGCCTCATGGGCATGTGGTATGGAGTGGAGTTCGTTCAGCATCTAGCCGGTGATTCCAGAGTCGACTACGCAAAAACTTGCATCGTCATTCACATTTCGGAGCCCGTAGACCAGGTTAGTTTTGGTCCACGAATAATGTCACTCAATCACAAAATTAAATTTAAAACACTATAAGTCAATTAGTCACTTTTTCGGGGGGGGGGGGGGGCTGTCAAACCTAGCAGAGACTAATAAACATATTATTGACCCAGGAAATATGTAGTAAATAAACGTGTAAAGTGTGTCCCGATTGCGATGAGGAGTTGTGCTATTGTCAAAAACGCTCGTAAAATACTAAAAAATCGGCCCTTATAGTTTTTTATGTGCATCAATTGAATTCTTAATAGTGTTTTAAATTCCTAAAGCGTACAAGACTTTCAAAATAATATCAATTACAAAACCGAAACAAAGGTTGTAATTGAAGCTTTCTATTGGGAATACACTGGTAGACCAATTGACTCTCCGTCAATTAGTGACGTTCCCGCACATTTAAACGAATGTTGTGACAAATACCACCCACTTCTATTTACTCCTTGCCACAGTCCCACAAACACCATAGACAAGTTTACTTTATGAGCCAAGATACGCCCACTGCTGGCCATGTTTCGGGTATCAGCTAGGTACTTTACGCCATTCTTGGCAAATTGACAATTGACATTAAATTGTACAAATCGTTTTTAATTATAATCTGCTATTCTTATCTGAAACTTTCCTAATTTATGTGGATTGGTCCAACATCTCTTATTTATCGAGTGATTTTAATCTCACATAATAATTAGGTATGTCAAATAAGTACCATAAAGTTTTGTAATTAAGTATGTACGAGTATTTTTATAATAAACCGACTGCGCCTTTGACTTGCTTAGCCACAATAGTAGATTACGCACCAAGGGAATAAAGCAGTGCCTTACGTCACGGGCGTATTGAATCCCGAAGCGACACTAAGGATTCTGGGGGTGAACCTCCGGAGCGCAGCGAGGAGGTTCAAGTGTTAATTCCCGAGTGAAACGAGGGAATTAAGATAAGAATCCTTAGTGTAGCGAGGGATTTAAGTTAGCCCAAGACAAAGGCAGCTTTATTCCTGAGGTGAGTACTCTGCTTTTCACACCACCTGCGAGGAAATAAATTCGAATTTTGAAATTTGATGTGGTACGACAACCTTCGAACGTGAGCATGCTGTGGTGCCCACCTCAGCAAGCGATCAGCTGTTGCAGTGGGGACTGCCGGGGGGCAGCCGCCGCTGCTTCAATTCCTTCGTTCAAAGTTTTCATACTATGTTTTGTTTGAGGTTCCAAATTCAAATCACATTATTCCCACGGGAATAATGAAATTCAGTACATATATTATTCCCGGCTCGAGCGGGAGGGAACAATGCCTTGCTTTACGGCCGGTTAGCAGACATATAATTTGACATTTACGAGCAGGTGGTGTGAAAAGTTAATTTTTATTTATCTACTGTCAAATGAAATTCGTTTATGGCAAATAAATAAATAAAATATAAACCTTGCTATTTACGAATTTGAAAAGTTATATTTGTGTAAAGCAGCAATTTATCCTGCGATAATACAGAAACTGAGATAAGTAATGCTCGGTTTTAGTTCACGAGTTCAATACGATAACTATGCTTGCATGAAGTATGTAATATCATTATCAGTAGCCAAAACATGACTCAATTGGAAAATACAGACCTGAGCTCTCAGGTCATCTATGGATGTGTTGCGACACTAGAATCAAGCACTCAATACTTATTAATTAATAAAAAACTACTTTCTTAATAATGTTACAAAACTTTAAACATTAAAAAAAATACAAAAAACAAATGAGTTGAGCATCGCAAAGTTTCCTTAACTCCACCATTCATAAAGTGCCTCTAACGTAGGTAGTTCAATTTTGTGCAACTACAGTAAAACGTCATGAAAAGAGAGAAACCGGAAAAAATATTTGAATATTTAATTTATATGTAAATGTATCTTAGCATTAGTTACGCAATAGTTTTCTTTAACTATTTCACCTGACAATACAATATTTTCCTAAGTTGATATCTACGTGTTAGAGGTACGTCAAGTTTTCCAAACTCACGTGGACGTCTATGTGTACAACTTAATATCTAATATTGTGAAATTTTCGTTCACGTCAAGGAAAATGTTGTTTACCTTTTTTTTTGTGCGCGACCGGCCGGCTCTGTCCGTATAAAAGCGTTCGGTACAACTTTGATAACATCAAGCGCCGTGAGTCAGGCGCGCGCGCCGCTTCGCCTCTCAGTCGGCTACCATCTTCTATAAGCGCAATATTTATTCGCGAGCGCAATACTTCGAAATACAGTCTCGCTCGAAATATCTCAATTTAAATTAATCAGACGGAAGTTTGATGCCAGAAAAGTGGAGTGATTGTTGTGTGAATACGAGAAAACTTTGGAAAATGGAGTCGTTTTATCGAATTTTACCATGGATGTGCATTCTGTTTACATCGCTTACTGCTGAAGAATTCTTGATTTATGACATGGACCTTGATTCGAATCATACTGAAAACAGTTCGAGCGTAGCTTACAACACGACTAATGTGAATTGTTTTCGTGAACACTTGTATGACAGAATGGACATTAAGGAAGTGTTGGGAAAGTGGAAGGTGCGGGAGCTGTACCTGCACCTCAGCAGGGAGGGCGTCAACGAGTACAACAGCTGTCCCGAGGTCACCATCTGGGAAGAAGACCGTTTCCCCACTACCACCTTTGGGGTAGGTTTAATGCTTTTCAATATGTTTCTTGAAAATGGCAATATAAGACGGCGACGATAGATTTGTGAACAAATTGTGATAGCTGATAATAACTAGTACTCTGCAAGAAGATTTTTTTTCTCAAAAGCTAGTGTCCATTTAGAAGAGAAATATAGTGATAATGAATATTCCCCGCGCTACACATCCACAGTGACCTCATAATATAGGATAGGATAAGTTGAACTAAGTACTTAGTACTTACGTATAGTGAATCTGGTCATTTCGGAACTAAGAATTTTAATTATTTCGTTTTAATTATTGTATACCTATATATTATGTGTTGTTTATGAGGTACTTATGTACTCTAACGAACTTGATGATAACATTGTGTAACTCTGTCAATTGAGTGAATTTCATTGTAAAATAGATGTCGGACAGTAAGAAGTCCTTAATGATTTTCTTACATATGTGTCTGTGGATTATGATCTCTATGTTGACTTAGTAATAAGACTGAAAATAGAACCGGCCTTATTGGTATATTTTTATTAGAAGAAGGCTGAATATTTTCTGTTAGAGTATTATGTTAACCGTGAATAGATATTATGTATCTAGGCCTCGTACAGACCTATTATGATTTTAGAAGACAGGACTCTTGACTGACTAAATATTATTTTAATAATATAGGTAATTATGTTAGTGTAATAATAAAAAACATAATCTGGTCGTAATTTATTATTATTTTTAAAATAAACACGTAGTGAAAAGTGAAACCAGGAAGTATTTATTGTACCTACCTAATTTAATTTTAGTTTTTTTTTTTGTAAAAATAAAACAATTGTTTCTGGTAAGGTTTGTATTGAACCTCTTCATCCATTTGAATTGGAAGCACCTTGAATCGATCTTAGTCTGTCGTGCGTACGCGCCGATTCTATTATTCATAATTCTATAGCCAGTTAGCACTGGAAACAATGCGAATAAATCTTCTCTAAAATTGGCTCACGCTCTCATTCATAAACAATCCAACATTAAGCCTGCATCCTATCAGAGTAAGTACTTACTTTGGTGTTGATAAGGGTGAAATTACATAAAGACAGATGAACTTTTTTGAGGATCTCTGTAACAACCCTTCACACAAAAACCTAATTTCATTTTTACCTCGGAGTGGCTCAGTGGAACGCGAGCTGCCTTTTCCAACTATGTTGGGACTTTCAGTCTTACTGAAGTTAGCTGAATACTGAAATGTATTTTACCATGACCAGAACCTATAACCCAGTTGGAACTGGGTAATACGATGCCTCTTGGTAATACCGGGTTGTCAGACGTTCGAGCTACTGTGTGTAATGACCGTCTACAAGTGTCAGCTGGCTGGGACATCAGACAGAACTACTGACAAAGATTGAGAGACTGAGATTGCTTGTAGATCAAATGATATTCTATTGGACTGGCCTGTTGGTCTAGTGGTTAGTGACCCTGACTGCTATGCCGAGGTCGTGGGTTCGATTCCCACCCAGGACAAATGTTTGTGTGATGAGCACGATCATTTGTTCTGTGTCTGGGTGTAATTTATCTATAATATGTATGTATTTAGAAATATATAAGTATGTTTATCAGTTGTCTAGTACCCATAACACAAGCTCTGCTTAGCTTGGGACTAGATGGCGTTGTGTGATAGTTGTGGAATATTATTATGACGTTTATTTATTTACTATACATATTTATACATTTTTAAATATTTTAAAAAACAAACGCATAAAAAAACATTTAAAAATATAAAAATAGTAGTCCGCCGGTGTGGGAGCAGGGTCCAAGCTACCGGTGGTTAGGGTTCCAGAGACAGGAACCTCCTCACAATACGAGCCGTATCAAGAAGTACTGCCTTCTGAATCTGGCCCTTGATCCAACCCCCTAAGGAGAGCCTCGAAAGGTGTTCGTCGAGGCTCTTTGCCATCAGGCCATTGGCAGTCACGACGATCGGCACAATGATAGCCGAGCTCACATTCCACATGTCGACAACCTCGCGTGCCAGATCGAGATATTTGATTTGTTTATCTTTCTCTGCCTTCACGAGGTTCTCGTCATGCGGGATGGTAACATCGATTATCATTGCGCGGCGCGCTGATCTGTCTATCACTACTATGTCAGGCTTATTGGCGACAATAGTCCTGTCAGTAATGATAGGCAGATCCCAGTACAACGTGACATGGTCTTTCTCGAGAACTGGGTCGGGCACATACTTGTAATACGGTACTTCAGATTTCACAAGTTTGTATTTCAACGCAAGTTGCTGGTGGATGATTCTGGCTACTAGGTTGTGCCTGTGCAAGTACTCGCCGTTAGCAAGACGAGAACAACCAGAGATAATATGTCGGATGGATTCACCTGGACGATGGCATGCCCGACACACGTCAATCGTCCCATCCTTTATAATATGTCTCCGGTAGTTGTTCGTCAAGATAACTTCGTCCATAATCGCACAGACAAAACCTTCAGTTTCCCCGAAGAGGTCACCGAATCGTAGCCAGGACACGGACGCTAGAAAATCTACATCGGGCCCATGAAGAGCCCGGTAGAAGCGTCCGTGTAGCTCCTTGCTTTGCCATACTTCCCTGCGGTCTTCAGTACTGAGTACCACAGGTTTGTGCCAGTTCTCTTTAGCCATGGACAGCGGGGTGAGTCCCTTGTCCACCGTGACCACATCTCGGTGCATACCCACTTCCATTTTCAGAAAATATTCTCTGAGACTGCACACCTCGCGGTTGTGGAGGGTCTTAGCATTTAAAAAGCCTCGACCCCCGCACTTCCGCGGGATGTACAGCCTCATCACTGATGATCGTGGGTGATGCATCCGGTTTGCGGTCAACAGCGTACGGACTCGTCTATCCAAGGCGTCGAGTTCAGTTTGAGTCCATTTGAGTATGCCGAAAGAGTACATTAAAACCGGCATGACCCAACCGTTGAAGGCGCGCACCTTATTTCCGCCTGAAAGAAGGCTATTTAAAACCTTATTCAGGCGTCCAAAGAAGCGCTCCCTCAACGATTGTTTCACGTCCGGTACATCAATGCCTAACGCTTCCGACATACCCAAATACTTGTAGGTTTCGGATGAGGAGAGTGATCTAAGGTGTATGGAATCTGAAAGCTGAATCCCTTCAGATTCCATAATCTCCCCTCGCTTTACATGCATGACTGCACATTTGTCTACACCAAATTCCATCCTGATGGCACTACTAAAAGTTTCAGTTACCTTTAGTAGCTCCATCAGTTGCAATTTGTCGGGGGCAAAGAGTTTCAGATCATCCATGTATAGAAGGTGAGATATGACCTGACCACCTCTCCTCAGCCGATAGCCCAGACCTGAGTCCTCCAGCAATGTGCTTAGAGGATTCAGGGCTAAGCAGAACCAAAGCGGACTCAAACTGTCACCCTGGAATATTCCCCGCTTGATCCATACAGGTTCGTCGCTCGCCTGGATCTGTCGACATCCCGGATAGCGAAGGACCGTTCTCCATTGCCTCATACACGACTCAAGGAAGGCACGTAGAGTTGCATCTATCTTGTACAACTCCAGCACCCTCATGAGCCATGTATGTGGCACCGAGTCGTAGGCCTTCTTATAATCTATCCAGCATGTGGACAGATCCCTGCGAGATCGACGAACCTGTTGGCTAATGGCCATGTCAATGAGGAGCAGCTCCTTAGTACCACGGGACCCGTTCCTACATCCATTTTGAGAGGCAGACATGATGGAGTGATTTTCAATATGTGTGTTAATTTTCGCTCTCAAAATGGATGTAAGAAGTTTATAGACCGTCGACAAACAAGTGATCGGTCTATAGTTCTTGGGTTCCGTGGTACTACCTGATTTATGGAGCAGGTGGGTAACACCAGTTGTTAGAAACTGTGGTAGCGACCCAGACTCTAAGGCTGACTGGAATTGAGATGCCAGGCAAGTGTGTGAACTACTCAACCATTTGAGCCAAAAGTTGTGCAGTCCGTCCGGTCCCGGGGATTTCCAGTTCGGTAACGGACGGACTGCTCTTGCCACATCTGATGGCGTTATGGAAATTGGTTCCATTTCAGGAATAGTTTCACACACTCGCTCGACATCACGCATCCAGCCAGCTTCAGCATGACTGACGGGCACCGACCAGATGCTGCGCCAGAATGAAGTTGTGGCGCTATCATCCGGGCGGCCCGCATCAGCCACGCCTGGTTCAGGTCGCTCCCAAGCTCTATATACCCACCTCTCATCGCTCCGGAACATGCGATTCTGCGAGTACCGATCAACTCGTCGCTTATACCGCCGAATACGGCTTGCCCATGCACAAACTTTTTGCTTCAGGAAGTCGATGCGCTCTGTGACACGGGACATGTATTCTTGAGGGCCGATGTCAGTCCCCAAGAACGCCCGCCTCACAAAGCGCATCACACGTGGTCGTGTATTTCCCTCCCTGAAGCAATATAGTTTGCCGATGAGTACCCTGGCCCCGCCGATACGACGCTCAATCCTGCGTTGCCAGGCTGGTACAGCTGGTTTTGGTCGATTAGTTCCGTCACTGTCCGGAAACTTGACATTGGCTAATCGACATGCCGCAACAGCCCCGCAAAACAGGACCGAATGTGTATCGACAAGATCCTCGCTGCTCTCGAAAAGATTCTTAAGCAGCGAGTTCAAGGCACTCACCAGCGCCCTATTTTTTTTGTGCATGGGCAACCGCGGCAATCGGGGTCTAAGCGCCATGGGAGTTGAGCGGTACTCGCGAAGCGCATCCTCCAGTGCGCTCCTCAATCGTTCGTTGCACTGGCTACTTACCGTGGCAACCGTATCATCCTCCTCCACAACAGGAGCAATATTTATATATATATATTATTATTATTATTATTATTACATTATTACTTAGCGCGAATGTAAATACGTATAAACGTAGTAAATTTATCTATCTTATTGTTGGCATACTCAACATTTTAATTTCTTAGATGCTTTACTATTAAAAAAACACATTTTTAAAACGTTGTCAAAGGATCATCTTGTACACCCCGGTGTCCAAGATGATCCTTGCGGTAGGGGCAAGATGATCCCAGGATCCTGGAAGAGAATAACCTAAATAAAATCCATAAGCTGGGTTTATTTTTTCACCTATATTTGATTGTACTGACAGCCACCTTATTTTTGACTTTAGCCCGCGTTTTTAGTGATAATACAGGCAACCCAAACTTTTTACTTGCTGTGCTATATGGCATGCCATTTTTAACAGCATCCAGTGCTTTGATCATGGAGTCTTCCGACCACAATCCGCGTTTAGTTTTTTTTTTATAATTACGAGGCATAGTCTTAAACCAAAAATATATAAACTTAAACATAATAACATACAAATGGTTAAAATATCCCCGTAATAGTAGGTTTGTTACCGGTGTACAAGAAGATCCGTGGGGATCATCTTGTACACCGGTAACATAATCATCTTGCCCCAACATAAACTTTTTTATTCAATGTTCGATAACTTAAACTATGTGCTTTAAACTGTTAGGTACCATGCTATTAAAAAAACAAAATAGAGCAATATTCAAAGCTAACTAATACCACAGCCTAGTAATAAAGTACCTAGAACAAATTAGATATAAACTTCAACTCACCCTTACCTTAGATGAAAGTCACGGAATATTTGTTTTTTTTCTCAAAAAATTTAATTGTCACTCTCGACACCACTCATTTTGACTGAGGCGGGGGAATATCGGGGACTACGTTTTACCATTAAAAACAACTAGATGACGCTACTGGGTTCGTTGCAATATCAAAGGATCATCTTCCCTCAACGGATCATCTCGTACACCTTTCCCCTACCACTTATTACCAAGTTGAGTACTAAAGTTTATGAGCTACTGACCGCCTTGTGTACACCGATGTCACCTGTAAATGAAAAATATGAATGGTATGGTACGGTAGAAACTGAAGGAATTGTAACGAAATATTGCTCCTGACCACTATCTAGCCTGTTGGTAACAAGCGAAGATGTGTCGACGATAAAACACGCTTCGGTAGAAGTAACCTAATTGGCTCTTGACTTGAAGATCCTAAAGATAAACCTATAAAAAACACAGACCCAGGAAGCGCCTTTAAACAGGAAACAAATCATTAAAATAGACTTCTCAAAAAAAGGAGAGGATAATGAAGCCCGCGAATAACAGAAAACTTGCAACCCTCTATTTGAATACCACTGTTTTACACATAGGTTCGAGTATTGTGTGCGGTTATGCAATCAATGTCGACACGGTTTATTCCTAGATAATCCGAAGTACTTTCGCCGGTATTGATCGCTGATAAAGTCGTTAATCGGTATTTCATTCAATAAAATTCCAACCATAATTAACTGTAACAAGATTTAATACATGTTAAAGCTGAAAGAGATGCATCGACATCATGTACAGAGAACACTGACAGTCCTGTCTGACACTGTCATGTAAACAAGACAGATTTCCATGAAATATTAAGCAGGGTACAAATATTTCAAAAATGAAGCAATTGTAAAGACAGGCTGCAAATAAAAATGAAAGTATTGTAATGAATGTAAGGAGGAAGGAAACTCTTCTGGATGAACAACTCTCTCACCTATACGATTATGTACTATACTTACATAATTTCAAGTACATCTGTCTAAAGACGGCCATAACTAGAAAATACAGTGAAACCTGGTTATGTGGGACCTGGATAAGTGAGAAACCTCCATAACTACTCATGCTGAAGTCCCAACACTTTGGCACTGTATTACCTCTGTTAGTGGGACGAAGCGAACCTCTATAACTGGGATTCGTTCTTTCGATTTTATCGTCATAGTTACCTCTATAACTGAGACAGCAAGTAAATGTTACATGTATTAACCTCTGTAACTGAGACAACATCGTTTTGTTTGTTTAATTACTTAGTCTTATAATATTCTACCCGCAAATTCTGCACTTAACTAATTTTGAGCATCAATGACCTTCAGTTTTAGTTTTGCTTTACTATCTTACGGATGTTTATTTGAAAAATGCCGATACGAAGGCTCAAATTACCAATAATCCAGAATTAAAAAAAAAAAAAAAAACATTTTTATTTGATTCATTTTTGTACTGCATATTAAAAAAAAATACATTCAGTAACTTTTTTACCGACTTAAAATTAACGTAAAATGTAATACGTTATTTTATTTGATAAATCGCACCTCTATAACTGAGAGAACCTGCATTCTGACATCTATTAATGGAACCCTCTGTAAATGAGACAGATATTTATTTATACCTGGATATCTGAGACACTGCGTAAGTGGAATACCTCTTTAAGTGAGACAGATTTGCAGGTCCCTTGAGGTCTCACTTAACCAGGTTTCACTGTATTTAATAAAATCGTCGCCCAACACTAGGATTTTTTTCTGTATCGTTCACAACAACTAGACCCGGAACAGCTCCTTTTGAAAATTATAAAATTTGTTCCGTGTGGGAATCGAACTCGCGATACGAAGCGCAACTATTGATTGCTCAGTCACTGCGCCAACTATGGAACATACAAAACTGATAATGGACTGGACATGGTCTCCTCCAATCTTCGGCACATCGACCGGGGTTTTCCAACGCATACAATATGCATCATATTCCGTTATCTACAATAAAGTATTTGATTTATCAAACTATTACAATAAATTTTATTTAAAAGTCCCTGAAAACTTGATAATACGCAAAGTATAAGTACCCCTTGTTATGACTATTGTCTGACTTTTGGGCTACTTTAACTACTATATTATAAAACACACCGTTTATTACCTTAGATTGTGTGAAGTACGGAAATTGTAGCCAAATAGGCGTAAAGATTTTGATAGCTTGTGATTAGATGCAGAGATATTTAGAAAGTCAGTTATATATAGAAAACAAAAAACAAAAGGTTATCTTTTATTAATAACATGATATGGCATAAAAACGGCAACAGAAAAAAATAAAAGTGAGTGAACTTATATCAATATTATAACCGTGGCATAACCTTCTTGAAAAATAGGCTTATTATGACATGTTTTGATAAGAGATAATAATGTTTAGCATAACTTAAAGTACATTACGAGTATCACATAAATTGCACAATTCTTAGTAAATTCTTATGGTTTTCCTCTTAATGACACGTGTTTCTTCCGTGTATTATTATTGCACAACCTTTCACATGGCGTTGGAAAATACATTTTGTAAATAATTTCATACAAACTTAGGTACTGCTTATTATTTTATAACATTTTCATGACATAAATTAAGCATATTGTGATATATAGAGTGTACGAGTTGGTACGAGTATTGCTAAATAAACAACAAACAGGGCGATTCCATACGATTCTTTGAACTGTTTTCTTAGCTCAAGTTGCATATTCACAAAATACTTGTAGGGTGAGTGGGGGTAAGTTGGAATGAAGATTTGATGAGATGAACAGCAGTCTTGATTTGAAACTGTTGTCACACAAAGGGTTACAAGACAAATGCAAAAAAAAAAAAAATGTTTTGAGTAAAAAAGCATGGTCAAGTTGTTTCTATAATGTTGTAAGAAATCTTTTTTTGAAACAATATTTTATGAAAAAACTGTTAATAAAATTGGTCATAAGAAAAACAATACGAAGGGGTAAGACGAAATGCTCAAAGGGTAAGATTGAAATAGTGACTAAAATCTTTATGGTAATGACCATAAATACGATTTTAGTCATGCATCAAGCGGGGTAAGATTAGAATTCCTACATTTTCGCGGGTTCAAGTGTCCTTACGGAAAATGTAAAAAAAACACGAATGCTGAGAGCATTCGTGTAAGCAAGCAACTCCAAAAGAGCAATAAACTCCTAAAAAGAACTTTCAGTACAAAAACACATTTTTTTTATGTGTCGAAAAGGAAATAATAATAAAATATTAATAAAAACAGAACATCAAATAAAAAATATGTGAATGATCTATTAAAAAAAAAAAAAAACATAAGAGTGCTAACTGCTAACAAACACTTAAGAGGGTATAATTTCTGTTGGACTATTAAACCCTGTCAATAAGTGTCATAATGCCGTGCATTAGGAGGGTAGGAACCTAAAAAATGGAAACACTGTTCGAAAGTTTTGGTTAAAATGCGACTTTTTTTTCTGTTCCGCTAATTTTGCAGACGTGTGTGTAGTTGTAGACTCATAAAAATATTTGTTCCGTGCAGTGAGAATCGAACACGCAACCCGCGGCAGCATTCGTTATTCACTGCGCCTACCGCGGAATCGCGAATTGCCAATGAATGGGATACTTTAGTTTAATTATTAAAGACTTGATTTTCTGTGATAAAAAAACATCATCGCACCGGAATTATATAATGAGTATTATTATATTAGTATTATTATGCTTAGGTATCTATACTTATTACTTAACTTTGTAATTAATGAAAGTCTTTTCTTATTGTTTTTTTTTTTTTTTTTCGTGGTACGAAGCAAGTCCTATCATCCCATTAATTTCATGCTGTGCAGACCCTTGGGTTCAGTGACATAGGTGTGTCAGTTCGCATTCGGTAGGGAGCCGGTTCCGACCTCGATGCTCCATCCGGCAAATTGAACCGAGGCGCTTCCGACCCCAGTATTCATGATCATGATTGCAAACTACTTGTTTGTCCACGTTTGTCCGTTATCTTTTATTTATTACGGTGTTTTTATATAAGTTCGCTAGGCATTCAGTGATTTGCCTTCTACAAATAAGTTATTCATTGGAACCAAGTCCTAAATCGAGTTGTTAGTGTGACTATAAAATATGTTCTTCTACTTTTTACCCCGTGTTTTCACACATTGTTGTTATTCGATTTTCGAAAATTCGATATTTAAAAACTCGATACCCGATATTCGAAAAGTCGATATTCGATTACCGGATACCTATCGGATATTGGATAGCCCATATTCGATATTTCATATTCGGATATCCGATATTCGATTTTCGAAAATTCGATATTTAAAACCTATATACCCGATATTCGAAAAGTCGATATTCGATAACCGGATATCGGATATTGGATAGCCGATATTCGATTTTACATATTCGGATAACCGTTACTTATTCGATTTCCGAAAATTCGACATTTAAAACCTCGATACCCGATATTCGAAAAGTCGATATTCGATTACCGGATATCGGATATTGGATAGCCCATATTCGATATTTCATATTCGGATATCCGATATTCCATTTTCGTGTGTTGTGGTGTTTCGATTTTCATTATATCCGTAGGTACCTACTCGTACTCGCCAGTAAAAATAGCTTACAGTGACAGTGCTAACAGCACAGATTACAATGCTAACAGCTAGTAATATTTCAAATACGAAAGTTTGGTTATGTGCATGTTTGTAATTCAATCACGTTAGAACGGATGAACGAGCCTGGTATAACACTTATCTATCTATACATAATTATTATAAAATCGTAGAAAAGCAGTGTTTGTGCACGCTAATCTTCGGAACTACTGGACGGATTTGATTGATTTTTTGTTGTAAAGGTATTAAGTCTGGCCAACACATAGGCTATAATTTATCTTGGAAACTTGAACACCTGATACAGAACTGCAATAGATCAGCTAAAGTATAAGAGATACAAAAATAGCTCCATAGCAAAAATTGTTCCACATGATGGGCATTTTCTGCTGAGAGAATAAATTTGAAGATATGGAACACCTGATGTGGAACTCCGAGAGCCCAGCTACACTATAACATATACAGTAATAACGTCTTAGCAAGAGTTGTTCATCCTGATGAGCACTCTCTGTTGACGTATAAAAATTGAAGATCTGGAACACCTGATGTGGAACTCCAAGAGCTTAGCTACACTATATACAGTAATGACGTCTTAGTAAGAGTTGTTCAGCCTGATGAGCACTCTCTGTTGACGTAATAAAATTGAAGATCTGGAACACCTGATGTGGAACTCCAAGAGCCCAGCTACACTATAATAAAAATATACAGGAATGACGTCTGAGCAAGAGTTGTTTAGTCTGATGGGCATTTCCTGTTGACTTACAAAAATGAAAGATCTGGAACGTCTGGAATCGTCCCGCGCATCCCGTTGTTTTCCCGTCCCCAGGCTCTTAAAATTTCACATCTAACGTTTCAGATCTTCGGTTTTGACGACCCCGTTGCCGCTGGCTGGCTGGCATAAGCAACAGGATCCGCGTACGAAGTCGCGGGCAGAAGCTAGTAATTATATTATCATTCATCGCGGTACTAGGTTCTCGAGGGATAATTTTCGAGTTGCATGCGGGCAAAGCTGCTGATAATTAAACCAGTATTCCTAAAGTAACTCTTTCTCTGAGTTTTATGGTTACCTACTTTTACATATCTCAATGCGACGGCTTGCAGAGTAGACCACGACGAATCGGCATGGTCGTGGCAGCAGATTTTATTTCCGGTAATACGTGCTAGTTTAGTTGGATCATTTGCAAACACGGGCAAAACCTCGGGAAAAAGCTCTAGAGTTAGGTAGGTAGGTACTTATCACGATCTAAAGGATAAATTAGTTTACCCAATATTATGTACTTCTGACTTCGGGATGTCACCTTCCTTGTGAGAAGGCCTGCGTTTGCAATTAACCTTTATCAAGGCGACAGGGTCACTGATTAAAAAAGGTCTCTTCTCACAAGAAATAGTGTACCTAGTTAGCCCGGTTAGGGATAATGTTGAAAAAAAACATTATCAATTGCACTTAGGTATTTTTCATTCTTCATTGCCTCAGTCATGTGTCATCGTTTTCTTACGAGTAACTACTATTATTATTAATCATACATTTTCCTATCTATTGGTCCTGGCTGTCATTCGTAGATCTGCAGGGTGTTTGGTCCATCGTGTGCCAAATTTAAATGGTCGACAGAAGGGGTCAATAAGAAGTTGATTAAAAAAAATCCACAAGGCATGAGGGGTGTTAGGGGTTTGAAAGGATAGCAGATGACCCCTTCTATCGACCATTTCAATTTGGCACACGATGGACCAAACACCCTGTATAGCTGCCGTTACTGTTGATCAGAAGTTCGAACGTCAGACAACCAGTCTTACGAGGGACCTTTATTGTATTACCCAGTTACTGGATTGAGGAAGCCAGAAAAGCAGTTGCTCCATATAAAAGTTGCATCCAGGTCAACTAATGGCCGACCCCAACTTATTTAGGATTATCAATTTGAATTAGGGAAAAAAATATTTTTACATTATTTAGAACCTCATTGCAAGAATGACATCCTGGGAGCCTGAAGTGGAATTAAATATACTTAGGTAAGATCTGCCGCCTCTAAACATCACCTTTGCGATGATTCCATGCTCTGAGTCTAGAGCATTGTTATGATCTATGAACAAAGCATCAGTATTATCCATCATTAATTTCCCTGTCGTCTCAATGTCAGTAGGTATTCAGTATTCTCAGCCTCATACTCACTTAAGTCCATTGAGATGTATGTATAAATGAATACTTTAGACATGTTGAAAATACATAATACCAAATACCAGCGTTACGAGTACGCACACAGGTGTTCACGCCATAGTTTGTTTATACAACATATTTGCACCTTCAATTATTATGTGAAGGAAACTTTAGAACCGTATGTGATGACTTTTCGCTCGAGTGCGTTCAAACGAGACTCATATATTATCATTTGGTCATTGTAGCTGACTGACTCATATACTTACATACGACAATGGGGCAATTAACTGTTCCCACTTTATACCTACTTTATATCTACATCGGTGCTAAGGTAGTAATTGTCGAATTTCGAGATGTATACTACAATTAATGTGACCTGTATGCGGTACGCCCAGTCGCCCATGGTGACGCACCCTGACCCAGCGCTGGGGTCAATCTGCCTGACCCACTTAATCTCCAAGGATGCAATGTCTAGAATACGATGACTAACTCCAGGTTCAATTGGTCGACGTGGAAATTGTTTATGACTAGGTACTCGGAATCAGTTTAAAATGTTTACATGTTCCGTAAGAACACGTGTGTTTGGAACATCATGCTTGTGCTATATGTTCACTGTAGTGTTTAGATGTCTCATTAGGACTTCCCAGTGCGACCTAGGCATGTTTATTTATGTCTAGCTCCTCCGGCATTCTACAAATAGCACAGATTACTTGAATGCTGGCTTTTCCGATGAGACCTTATCAACACCGACGTAACAAGGGACCAGGCTCTTTATAAATTACGAAAATAAATTAGTTACTTTACCTAGTATAATTAGTAGTTTTATGGCAGACTATTTTATAATATTTGGTAACAATGATGAGACTGTTTAGATATCAGTAATTTACCAAAATGGTGTTTATTATTCTATTTTATATAAGCCTAAATTACATATAAGCCTGATAAGCCCTAAAAATACTTACCTCAGTGTTCAGTACATACTTATGGTTCGTCTCCATGAGCTAAACCTCTAACGATACTCTTAATCACTTTCCAGCCTTCGACGGAGAACCAGCTTTTCCATGTGCAGCACATCAATGCGAAGTTCCGCCAGGAGTACAGACACCTGCGCCTGCTATGGGACGAGGCGGGCCAGACCATCGAGTACTCGCTCTACTTCAAGAACGACTCGGCCGGTTACTGGCAGGTGTTCGATGGACAGAACGGTAAGGGATTTTCATCACATCAGACGGCGGAATAAAAATTCACATTATCAAAATGAAAGAGCAGTAACAGATCAGCCACCAGTAAAACAGTTTCTTTGGACGGGACGGCAAACTTATACTTAGTCATCTCAATTCCAAGTTATCTATTGACAGACACAGGGCCCCCGTAAGGTCTACTGGCGCCTGTGTGCAAAAAAGGATTTTGGCGCCCCTTATGGCATTTTGAATTATGTTTTTTTTTTTTTTTATTGTATGTCGGTCAGTGGCGTATTTTAAAATTCAGTGCCCTGCGCTTCATAACTTAAACACAAAAAAAACATCAAGTGCTACTCAAACTTCACACCCAGAGTTCCATACCATCTAAGAGAAGACAAATTTCATTTTTTGTAGACCAATACAAGATTAACTAACACAAGCATTTGCTATTGAAAAATGAGCTATCAAAAGCGAGGTCATGAAAAGCGAATGTCAACAAATTTTTTAGCTTTTTGGAATAGGACAAGGCAATTCTTCATAGAAGAACGCAGTGAGCTCTAAAAGTTTAACGTTTCCGGACTTCAAGTTTTAATCTAAAAGTGAGATCAAATATTTGAAGTCTTTAGTAGGTACTTAAAAGTAATCCTAGTTAGGTTCTCAACTTTTCTTTTAACAATTATTTTTGTTTTTTTTTTCATTTTTTTTCTGGGCCCTTGTTTTTGGCGCCCCTAAAGGATGGCGCCCGTGTGCATTGCACACATTGCACATATGGTAGCGGGGGCCCTGGACAGACAATAAGCCTCTATTGCGATAAAGGATAGAGGCTTACTGTCTGTCAACAGATATAACTGACTCGGAATATACTTACCAATATTCTAGTTTTTTTTTTTGTAGCATCCAAAACTAATATATTCTTTGTCATTTCAGGAACACTCCCGGCTCTACCCAAATATCAACAGTTTAGCGGTACTATTCAAGTGCTTAAAGCGGTCAACGATCATCTTCTACTGAACTTCTGTCAAGACCAAGTGAATGGCAGGTCTCCGCAGCTGTACTCCGTGCTGTTCTCCCGTGAGCCTGGCTTCATGGAGCGGTGGGAGCTGGACTCCATACACTCTCTGCTACAAAATAAGAAACTCTCCGTCGCGTCTAGAAGAATGGTCTGCGGAAACAGCGCAGAAAGACCTATTTTTAGCCTAGCTTCGTCCTTCGTCCTACTTATACTAGCCTTCACGTTAAGGTCCTTTTAACTCCGTCTTATCTAGGGATAATTCTATTTAAACAAAAACGAAAATATTTAATCGGACAAGATGACATCACCGACAGTCTGTTTAACGCCCACACGGTGACCACATAACTATCGAAGATGACATAACGCTAACTGAACTTGAAAGTAGATTTTACGCGCTGCGGAAAACGTGGCACGGAAGTTCTGGGACGTTTGAGAGTTCCGTGCTGTTAGCGTCTGTCTGTACTAAAACAATTGTCACGAACTATTTCAAAGTCACCATACAGTAAACTGCATTCCGCGGTTAATGTTAAATGCCGTCATAAAACCCTCGCGGAATATTTTAAGACTGCATTTTGGAACATGTTTATGGCAAACAAAGCTGCGAAATGTCCGTGACGTGAAATGTTGCCGTAAAGATGTTAAATGTTTCATTGTACATATGTCTGAGACCCTCGACGTGCTTATTTGACTCTTCAAAAAACCTAAACCGGTTCCATCTCCCACGTCCTTGTCTGCACTTGAAAGATTTGATCTTTGAGAAGGCCAATAGTCCCAGAACTATATCTACTTATATCGTTACTAAATATCCGTCCTTAAGTAATGTGAAAATGATTGATGATCGAGCTGAAATTATAAACGTAATTTACGATCACAATGTTAGAGGTTTCATTCGACGCGAGGCGGGAGCTAGACCACAAAATTGCTGAGGATGAAACCACAAATTATAATAGGTAGGATAATATAGTCAAAGAATGTTAAATTGCCGCTCTATAATAAATAGTAATATAATTATTATATGTCTGTTAGATGTCTGTTACAACTTACAATGATGCTTCTTATTGTAACAAACGACCATTTGTTTCAATGTTGAATTCATGTAACTAATGTTTATCTGACGTCATACTAGCACAATGTTTTGAAAAATGTATGCAGATAATCTGTTTGGAAGTGAACTCGTAACTGGGGTGCAACTGTTGCCAACATTGCAAGCGCATTAGGTAGTCTGCCGCTGATATTTGAGGGTTACATAACAGACGTTATGGTGCTTCGCTAGACTCAATTTGTTGTACAAACTTCTTGGTATCTACTGTAGGTATTCACTTTTTAATGGCATCAGTTGTGTATTTAAGTTGTTGCCATACATAAAATATGTACAGTATTTCATTTGTAGGTAAGAAAAGGCCATGTATTGATATGAATGATTTTATTTTCTTTAAAATTATTGTAGGTTATCTCTTTTCAGTCCAGAATCATCACTCAAGTTCTTATTTATTATAATACCAAAGATTTAATTAATTAAGCAATTTAAATGTTAAGTACCTACATACAATTTATGCTCTTTTGAGGAATAAAGCTATAGAAATCGATTGTATGTATTTTATTATATTATCCTATCTTACTTTATTAGAACAATCGTAATTGATGAGGCCATGTGCCCATTGAAAATACAGCAATATTCAAATAAAATGAGGTCAAATTCGACGTAATTCCACGTGAGATTACAGACAAAATAGGACATGCCCTTGGACGTATTTAAAGCCATACAAGGCTTCTTTTATGTAAGTTCACCAAAAATAAATCTCATTTAAATTTGTTTTGTCTTATGATTTTGACCTTTGACCTTGCGATGTCTTTAACTATTCAATCTATAAAATGAAATGTAATACTTACTAGGTAAATATAAATAATATGTAGTAGTAAGCAAAACAATTTAAAACCAGCAACTTTTGTGGTTTTTACAATATCTTCATATTCATAATTTGTAAGACCTTATATGGAATTAAGTAAAAAATTCCGTTTTTATTAATTGCCACCTTGATTTTGAATAAGCATTTTTAATATTGTATGATCCGATGATTCCATTACTCATGTCGTTTCCGGAACGGAAACTTTCACAAATTTAAGTCATAAAAGCTTCTCAGTCAAATTGTTACGCCCACCTACAAAGGGTTATGTTAAATTTTTAGGCAACACTTCAAATTTTAAAGCCAGCTCGAAGGTCAACGAACAAATCCAACAAATTGCTTACAGTTGTAAACGCCGTTGATCCAATTAAACCAGCTGCCCCGAAATTATTACTTCCATAAATCACTTTTAACTCTATTTAAACACGCACAAAGTTGAGTTTTCTTTGTGGATAGGTTTTCAAACAGTTCAGTGGTTCAGCTATGACGTCACTCGTCTACCCGCGGTGGAGCAAGCATGCCTGGAGGGCGGCCCACACGTGACGTCAATTTTATAGCCTAGACTTAGTTATATGTATTTGTATAGTTCAATCCCAGGATCTTTTGATATGAAACTGGTTGTTTTTAAAAAAAAAGTAGATAATGACCTTAATGGGTTATTATCTACTTTTTTTAAATAATATTAGAAACATTAGAAGTAGGTAGAACGCTAGTCGCCATATGGTTAGCTCTCAATGATATTGTTTTATGTCACTAATTATAAATTTATCGGGCCATGTATAACATTTCATTGATTGCAGCTAGTATTGAACGTATACAACGACGGGACAGGCGCCTCAGTTGTTGGATTTATAGAAATTATGAAGTTAATATTTGTGATAGTTTGCGTGATAATCAGCGTATTCGGCAAAACAACTCATAAGCCGAAAACTCATGACACTCCTAAAATACCATGTGAAGGTGTCCATGTACACGGGAAAGTGCACAGAAGACATGTCATCATGAACGGAATCAATCGTCCTTACCAACTAGCCATTTACAACCACGAACATAAAATATTTTTTAGTTACAACGTCGGAGAAGATACAAAAGACACCTTCGGGCTTGCCTTCGTGAAGATAAACGACACAATGCCCACCGAAATACATGGAGTTCAGAACGGATTCGCCGTCGCCGTTGACGAACACAATCAAACGGCGTATTTCGGAGGCACCGACGGAATCTACGCCGATAATCTCGACAAATCCCACGGCTTGAAGCACATTGTTAAGGACCGTGACATCTGGGACTTACAGATTTTCAACCACCACTTGTACTTCATACAGTACCCGACGCAACGCCTCCATAAATACAATTTCCATGCAAAAAATGTCACGCTCCAGGAACATATTAAAGAAAAAATATTCCAGTTCGCTATTGATGGAGATGGCGACACTTTTATAACGACTAGGGATGGCTTGTTCGAGATAAAGAAAGGGATGAATCATCGCGTCCCATATGAGGGGCCTAAAGTGTTCAGGGCCATTGAGGTAAATCACAAAGGCGTCGCGCACTTCTGCGGTAAGAATGGCATCTACGTGGCGCATAAGGCGAACCACACTCTCATTGAGATAGCTAGCATCAAGAACATCTTCGGGTTGACATTTGATAGTGAGGACAATATCATTTATTCTAATCCACATGAGATAGTGAAACTCTTGCCTCGTGATTGTAAGTAAAACTATTGGCAACTATTTTAAATAAATACATAATTTTGTCTGTTGTTAATTAAGCTCATTAAGTAAGTACTTACTGTGTTTTGTTTTGTGTTCATATTATTATAATGACAGCGAATTAAAATACACGAAAAATATTTGATTCATACATCGTACAGCTCATTTTAGAAATTATTGTTACTTCGGCAAAATGCATGAGGTACCAGGAAAGAAGCACTGTAGAGAAATGATAACAAAGAAAAGGATATCAATATCTATCTCGCTTCCGCGTAGGAGGGTCAAACCCTCTTTGATTTTCCCCAACCCTCCGTGTTTCCCGACCAATCCTCACTCAGCTTAAGTAAATACAAAGTCATTCAAACATTTGGGGACGAAACTTTTACTTTAAAAAACTATTTATGTACCTATGACAAAATAAACTAAAATAAAAATAATCAGTCTCAGTTCTGAAAACAAAACTAAAACTATACCTACCTAGCTAGGCACCTCATTTGATTTTATATGAAAGTTTCCAGAAAATACTTTTAAAATTTAGATATCGGTAAATGAACATTCCTGTAATCTTATGCGAGCCTGGTGTTGCGGACGCCGTATCTATTGAACAGTATCGACGCGGAGTGACGCCTTCAGCGAATATCGATAGTGCTTGTGATTATGAAAAACTGACCATTTTTATGCACAACAGAATATTTAAAAAAAATCGAGCGAGAATTACAGTTGTCGCATAAGATGCGTTACCTGAAATCCTAAATTGACTAAAAAAGACTATTTCTCTTATGGCCTCTACACACTTTCGTGACATTTAACATAAATACGAAATCACTCCCACCACAAAAGCGATATAGGTCGTTATAGCGGTATATACAGATGTTCACATAAAAAATAGAATGATCCTTTTTTCCATCAAAGGTACAGGAGAAAATGAGATTCATTTATTTACTTTACTAATTTGGTTGGCATTGTTCGTTCTCGTTAATTTCCTAAGATTCTGCCAGTTTTTCCGTATTCTTTAAAAAAGTACACAAGGACACGTTAACTTCATTGACGAGACTTTAATTGAAAATGATTTTATAAAACTTTTGTGTCACAAATGATGATTTTATTAGATACAGCAAACTCAAGATAATAACTTTGTACACAAGTACCTATCTTCCGAAGTTTCTACGAACTTCGAAAAGATTTACTAGACTAAGAATTAACTTAACTCTTCCCATTTTATGTTTTCCGAGTACAAGTGTATTCGGGAATAGTCGCGGAAACCAACGTTGGCTGTTGGCGTCGTAATGTGCATTGGATGAAAACGGAAAATGGACTGATTTTTCACTAAACCTATAATTTCAGATATTTTCCCAAATGGACAGTGGTCAAGCTGACTTGCGAAATCTCCATGACAACGTCGCGAAATCGTCAGCAGAGGTCGTTTGTACCAGGACTACATAAACTGTGGGCGGTCGCATATCGAAGGGGAGTGCGAATACAGGAATTTGGCGCAAGGGAGCTTGCTCCCTAACTTGTTGCTACCCTAGTATACGGCACAATTCATAACATATTTTGCTATTGTCTTTGCGTAAGGGGTACATTGAGAAGCAAAGAGATTAAAAAAACTAAGAGAATTATTATAATTCTAATTTCTTTGTTGGGGAGAGAGTGAAAATTAATCGAAATCTTTATTAGGTACATTTGAAGTTGCATTCTTTATTTGGTTGAATTTGTATGAAATAAAACTAAAAAAAAACTTATTTGAGAATATTTAGAACACAACAAGATCTTACACTTCGCAGGCTCCCGTTGAGGACACAGTCACCGTTCCTCTGACGTAGGTAACACCGTCTCTACAGGCACAGCTATCCTGCGAAAAAATATTAACGATCATAATAAAAACTGCTGAACGATGATAAAATATAATTCTCTTTAAAACTATAATATTATGTCGTTCAGTTGTCGTCATTTCCTATTTAATCTACTGGACTACCTTGACTCATCTAAAACGTGGTATCTATCGAATTAATTTGGCACTGTGTCATCCTGAGAGATGACTGTGTGATTAAATTGCTTACTTCATATTGATTGAAATACTTACAAAAATATCTTGGAACATTGGGCACTCATCCTGCTCATAAAACTGGACCTTCTCAAGGTTATGTCGAATGATTTCGTAAGTGGTTCTTCTCTCTTCTTCGCAACGTTTTTCCGTGGAAATGAGCCCCGTGTTATACTTCTTAACCCTCAAGTGCTCTGCGGTAACATTGTCCATGATATCGGGGCTGCCGAAGATCGCGTCTTCCAAATATGTGCAGTACTTATCGTTTTTCTTAGTCATATTGATGTAGCCATTACTATTGACGCGAAGTTTTACTTTAGACTCATCATTTTCCTTATAGAGATAGTTCTGATAAAGTTGTTCGTTCAGCACTGGGGAGGATGCGCGGGCAGCGGCGGCTTTTCGTCTAGATTTCCTGATTTTGATGTAGAAGCTGGTGACGAACTGGAACTTGAGGATGTACGCGGCTATCTCCGCGATGCTCGCGTACCCGCTTTTATTGCTCTTGTTGTGTAATAGACAGAAGTGTTTTGGTGGCGATGAGCCATATGTGTAACCTGAGTAAAAAAATAATTACGTTCTTAATAAACTTAATACAAACCAGATTAACCAGAGTACCTATTAATAATTAAGGATTAAAGAAAAAAAAACGAAAAAAAGTAATGCGAAATGCATGATGGAACATACTTGTATGAATGAGAATGTTGATTTTTTTCTTGCTTTCTTGCTTCAATAGCAAAATTTCTGCTGTGCGAAGTCTGGGCGGGTCTTTCTAGTCTCTAAAAGTGTCGTGAAAGTTGTACTCACCAGGCGTATTGTAGCAAGAACACGGCGTGAGTAGCGGCGAGTGTTCAGCCAGGGTCTGCGGTGCGCTGCGCGTGCGACAGAAGTTGTTGCTGTTCCACGTGGAGTCCGTGTAAGGGATGGAGTCGCACGCGCTGCCCGACACCGACAACGCGCACTTGCGGGACTCACGTAGGGAGAAAAATGTTAAGGTTACTACGGCCTAAAAAGAAGAAAAATTTTTACCACTTTTCATATTCAGTTATGTATATTTTCATATCATACTAAGGTCACGTTATCTCTGTTTCTGGAAGCGCAACTTTTGCCTTTATATGCACAGAACCCTACACAAAGCGTAGTACACAGGGGAAACCATTTCCCGTGGCACCGTATTCACGACTTTCTTCTACCCTAGTAGTTCGCTACGCAAACGTGGCGTAGCGCGTAGACATTCCGTAGCAAAGCGTTCTACTGCGCTCGTAGTTCGCTACGGAAAATTGATGTACCTATACCTAGCTACGATAACAATTTTTGTCAGCTTTTACGCTCGTAGTATTATTAATACATTTATGAAGGAACCGTGAAACGGTTACCGCATAAAATAATGCCGTAGTACCAAATTAAAAGTTCTTAAATAGTACATAATATGGATCTTGTTCGAAGTAAAGCATTTCGATCTTCTGTTTGATTCGACTTGCATTCACATGTAAACACGGGTGGTACTTTCAAAGTTATTATGGCTTGTGCCTGGGACCGTAGCACCATATTTTTGGAGTATTTTTTTTTGTCTTTTGATAATTCAATAGTGCCTGTAACTGGTCTGCTTGAAATAAATACTTTGCTTTTGAGTAGTCTGATAAACGTTTTGGATATTAACTGCATAAATGACGTAAACTCACCATAGTGAAGCAGGCAGCAGCACAAAGCGTAGCGCAAAGCGGAAACCCGTAGCGCTCGGTCAATGCCCCGCCGAGCGCGGGCCCTAGGACTTCGCCCAGCGAGTAGCAGCAGGACCACACACCCGCTACTGCGCTGTACGTCGCTAGGGCTTCAGGGCAGCCGCCCTCGTAGCTGAATAAGTATAGAATGGTGTTAAGAAAGTCAAAGATATAAATTATAGAATTTTCAGATTTTAGTAGGCCACTGGAGAATTGAAGTCAAAAACACGGTAAGGCGCTCCTCACCGGGAGCATTCGCGTATAATGTAACATTATAGATTCGACTTTCAGCATTACATTATAATACAACCTCCCTGACTGACGAGCATTCTCGTAGGTACATTTAGTATAGATTTGATACAAGGTGCGCATTGTGATGCTCGATTGTCTTCCATGACTGATGGAATGTTCGAATCTGTAACGTTACTTACAGAGGCCTTAACATGAGTTTTCAGTTATTCTGACGTAAAAAAAAACTGGAACTTTGACCTTTTCAAATTGACAGGAAAAAATAACTCCTTCTTAATTCGCACACCAGAGGCGCTGTTCCATTTTTTCATACAAGTACCGGTAGCACGAGTCGCGAGTTTTCAGTATTTGAGACGTAAAGTAAACTGGAACTTTGACAATTTCAAAAAAAATTAGTTCCTTCTTCGCACACCAGAGGCTCTGTTCCATTTTTTCATACAAGAAATCCTGTAAATACTGGAAAGACACTGTAAAGTAAAATAGTGAAAACTCGTGATAAGGGTACAGGTGAATGCTCGCAGCCAGTAGAAAAATAACCCCGTCGTTCATCATCATCATCATCATCAGCCTATAATGTTCCCACTGCTGGGACACAGGCCTCCTCTCTGTGAGAGGGAGTGGGCCATAATCCACCACGCGGGCCCAGTGCGGGTTTCGTAGGAATCGAACCCCGTCGTTCGATTCCTACGAAAAACAAGTGAATCTCGAAGGAAAACATTTAAACGTGTGCGTGACGCACACTTACATATTTTTAAAAAAGTGGCACTATAAAATGTTACGTTTTGTATCGAACACGTAATCTGGACATAATTATTATAAATCTAAGCTCGGATAAATTTTACTAATGATTTATTTTGTCTTGGAGTATTGTTGTATCACAATTCAGAATTTACGTAGGGGAAACTGGGGACACTTGATCCCCCCTTTTGTTTTTTGGCCATTATTTCGCAAATAATAATCCGATTTTAAATATCTTGATATTGAAATACGTGGAATTTAATTGGCTATACTGAGTATAATAGCTAATGATATCGGCATATAAATTTAGTAACCAGCCCACGAAAACTTCGTAAAGGGAATTATATCATGTGTCCCATATTTATGTCTGACTTGATCCCCACCCTCTGGAACACTTGATCCTGGGGGGTAAATACAGAAGGAAATGAAAATAATATGTGGAAATTGTTTATCATTGATTTATTTGCTAAGTAGGTAAACTAGAAACAATAAAAACATATCCACGGTTATAATAAAACACATAATATTATACCTATGTTTTCAGCAAACATCACGTAATGTTCCTATTGTCACAAAATCTGTGAAATTTGTGACTGGCGAAAGTTTGGAATGTGAATATTTTTAAACGTAGCATTTTCCTTTTATCATAATTCATCATAATAACATAATTATATTATATCGCCAATAAGGAATTGTACCATGTGTACATACCCTAGCTATGTCGAGGTTTTAAAAAAATATTGTAAAAAAAATCGACTGTTATTAACACTTTCTATGAAGCAGACGCTTAAACACATAGATAATGACTAGTTTAAAATTGATAATTATCCAAAATAAGTTTACTAACCAATTATTTAATCCAAATAAAAACTTACGAAAAATATTTTCTTACAACACGAAACACAAAATCATCCACCACCTGCTCAACTATCAAATTTGACGCGGTTACCAATTTTAGAAAGTTAGGACGTACCAGTGGTGGCCCAGTGGTATCGGTCCCGACTTACGAGTTGTAGGTCGTGGGTTCGAACCCCGCTAGGCGCATTACTTTGTGTAATTTATTTCATCACCACTGCTCTCAAAACGGTGAAGGAAAACATCGTGAGGAAACCGGCATGTCCTAGAACCAAAAATTCGAAGACATGTGACATCTACCAATCCGCACTGGGCCCGCGTGGTGGATTATGGTCCACTCCCTCTTACAGAGAGGAGGCCTGTGTCCCAGCAGTGGGAACATTATAGGCTGATGATGATGATGATGATGAGGACGTACCATAGGCTACAAATGTGGCCTATCTAAATTTAAATAGTATTCACAGAAGCTCTGTAAATCCAGTGTATCTAGTCTCCCGTAAGGATCAAGTGTCCTCAGTTTCCCCTACGTCATAGTAAATGTGGTTGTAACTTACATGGAACTCGTTAGCACGCCCTGGAAGGTGGGCAGAAGCGTCAACGCAACGGACACGCCTAATATCGATAAAGCCACTAGATCCAGCCACAGGTCCCTGAAAATATAATAAATGTCTATGGATGACACACGGATGAAGGCACGGTTGGCGTTGAGCAGTGCTATTCACTATATAAGCACAGCCTAATTGTGACGACGCGGCCGCAGCGCTTTCGCCGCGCTGTAACTAAAGTTTGGCATTCACTAAGCTACTGACAGCGACACTATAATGACAGGCCTGTTGGTCTAGGGGTTAGTGACCCTGACTGCTATGCCGGAGGTCGTGGGTTCGATTCCCACCTAGGACAAACGTTTGTGTGATGAGCACGATCATTTGTTCTGTGTCTGGGTGTAATTTATCTATAATATTTATGTATTTAGAAGTATATAAGTATGTTTATCAGTTGTCTAGTACCCATTACACAAGCTCTGCTTAGCTTGGGACTAGATGGCGTTGTGTTTATATATAAAATATATATGTATAGAATGGTTTCACATCTACCTAGCGAATAAAACAGTAAAAGATTCGTTTTCTTCTATAAATTTAAAAATCAATGCCACTTTTCGTTGTAATTTTATAACTCAAGAACGGGCTCACCTATCCAAACCAAATGTTTACGCATTGTTCGAACTATTTAACAGATGGTTTATGTGAAGTTTGCACAAAATCGGTCGAGCGGTTCTTCATTTAATTTTATACGTAGCAAAGCACATACCGGGCCGCTAGTATACTATAAATTGCTTTACCTTGGTAGTCCAGGGATGAAAGGGCACGGGCCGAGCAGTAGCAGCCCCGCACTGGACAGGAACAGGCCCCACACCATCATGCACCAGTGATTGTGCACCCTGGAACACGGAACATGAGCATGAGCAAGCTAGTACACGTCTTGTGTTAATGAAGAAAAGGTTCAGAGAGCCTATATATTCCGCCGAGTGCTGCCTAGTATTTTTGGATAGGTGTTTGGGGCATGCTGAAAACCTGAAAACTGAAATTTTATTTTATTCAAAAAAAAAAAAACGTAAAATTCCAAATATCTTTAAAAATCAGTACTTTCCACCTTTAGCCTGGTCTACAATTTTGTGTTTGACTTTATTGGGGTATTCTTGGACATGTTTTCGTGTCCAAACACCTACCCAAAATTATCAGTCAGCTCTTCCAATTATCGCTCCTTTTTTAACCGACTTCAAAAAAAGGAGGAGGTTCTCAATTCGGTCGGTATGTTTTTTTTTTTTTTATGTATGTACATCGATTACTCCGAGGTTTCTAGTCCGATTAGTGCGATTCTTTTTTTGTTCGATGCAGTATACTTGCAGTGTGGTCCCATAAAAATTTCATCCAATTTGGTTCAGTACTTTTTATTTTGTGAGCATTTTTATTGATTTCGGCTACTTGGATGACATCACTTTTTGCGTGTTTGTTACGCGATTACTCCGCCAATTGTGGACCGATTTTCAAAATTCTTTTTTTGTTGTACTAGGGATCGTTCACCTTAGGGAATACTGCAAGTTTCATCAAAATCTGTTCAGCAGTTTTTGAGATAGGGAAATTTATTAGCATGTGTACATGAGCGATGTTAATACCGGTGCCACGGATTACAAAATTCTAGTGCACTTGTAAGAAAATGATGTATTTGACAAGAATATGGGTTGAATATTTAAACTAAAAAGAGTAAAATAATAAACTTTTTAAAAAAAAAAATTAACCGACTTCAAAAACAACCACAAAAAAGGGTAAAATAACCTACAAAATAACTTTTCTTTCGGAAGTCGGTGGCAAAAAGACAACGAAATAAAAAAACAAAGCCACCGACTTCCGAAAGAAAAGTTATTTTGTAGGTTATTTTACCCTTTTATGTGGTTGTTTTTGAAGTCGGTAATTTTTTTTTTTTTTAAGTTTTTTCGTAAATATGCTAGGAGCCATTTCATTATAAATGTATAGATAGAACTAATAATTAGAGACAAAATAAAGTCAAGTAGCCCCTTGACTTTATTTCGTAATTTCCAGGGACAGTCACTTAAAATGTCAATAAGCTAGCAGCTTCCTCTAAAGGCGCTCCCTCACCGCGAGCATTCACCTGTAATGTAACATAAAAGTGCGCAATTTGATACTCTATTGTCTTCGAATGTTCGAATCTGTATTTCATCAGTGACGGAAGACAATCGAGCATCACAATGCGCACCTTGTATCAAATCTATACTAAATGTACGCGAATGCTCGTCAGTCAGGGAGGCAGTATTGTAATGTAATGCTCAAAGTTGAATCTATAATGTTACATTACACGCGAATGCTCCCGGTGTGGGAGCGCCTTTAATTGTGCAGTGCCTTTACAATAATTGAATTATCCTTCTTACAAATTAAATTTATGTTATGTAATTCATTTTAAAAGAAACTTACCGATCGGCAACCCATCCCCAAATAGGGCTAAATATCCCATAGAGACTGGAGAACAGTAGAAAGATGAGCCCGATCTGTTCCGTGGACAGGTCGAACTGGCGCAGGTGGGGCTCCAGCGTGGGATCGAGGAAGGCCCAGGTGTTGGACACGATCACTATTACCAGGCCTGTTATAATTATCGAGGGGATCTTGAACAGACCGATAATGGAGGCTGTCTTTGATCCCGAGACGTATTCTGAGGAAAAGAACATCGTTTTATTATTATAACTTTAATTGAGTAAAGTTTTGTGAAAGTTTTTTTCTATCCATGCTCTCCCACTGCTGGGCTCACACAATGCTCTTGTAAAGATATAAAATAAATAAATAGATTAGATATTTTTGCAAATCTGGATATCCGTTCCATGAAAGTAGTTAGAAAATGCTAAATCTAATTCATATTTTGCCGTTCGGAACTTAATACTATAATAGTTTAACTTTTTCTATTGAAAGCATTACTTTGCAGGATTTAACCCTGTTTAATAATGACTTAAAAATGTCGTTTAATCTTCTTGTCGACTGAAGGAATTTATGGTTACAAATCCAGGTCTTTTAGAGTAGCCGCGCTTGCAGCTACGAGGAGCAGCAGGACCGACAAGTTGTCGACTTGAAATGGAATTACCTTCGCAGTCAGTGAGCAAGAAGAAGTTGATGGGCACAGTCAACACCATGATAACGCCAAGAGTGTAAAATGGTAGCCCGAAGCCCCCGATCTACCTGGAACATTCAAAGTAATTAAACATTCACACGAAAGTTTTCATTACATAGATACACTTACTAACTGTTGCTGGGCTTCATCCGCTGCTCAGATCGTAATGGTCGCGTGAGACATAACGCCATAAATGGACTTTCCAACACAAAAAGGTTTTTAAAATTCGAACCAGAAATTCCTGAGATTAGTGCGTCCAACTCAACCAAACAATCAATAAACACTTCAGCTTTATAATATTAGTAAAAAATTGCAAGATGCAATTCTTTTTTTTTTTTGTTTTAATAAATAATCATTAAATCTGTGACCTCATCCTGGCTGGTGGAAAATGAATTAGCACAAATTTTTGAAAAAGATTGATCGTTACTTTTTGACACTTTTTCTTTTGGTTTCGGACGAGTCTATTACTAATTTTGGTGCTCATTATACATTATACTCGTAGCATAAATTGTGAAATATAAAATTCAATCCAAGTTCCCTTTTTAATTTTGTAATGAGTTACCCATTTACATAGCATACGTTTCCACAAAATAGTTTTCATATCGGTATCATGTAGCGAAGGTTAATTCATTTGTCGATGTATGGGAGTGTTAATTAAACCCGGATTGATAACATTACGATAATTAGGCGCGTGCTCACGCTACAACGATTGATTAAAATCATTAACAACGCCATATGATTTCTACAATTAGTGAAAAAATCAGAATGGAATTAGGTCATTTGTTGAAAAATATTGCAAAACCATTTACTATAAAACTCTTAATATTTATGTTGTGAGTGTTGTTAGAAATTGTAACTGAAAACTATTTCGGAGTACAGGGCCCCCGCTACCATATGTGCAATGTGTGCAATGCACACGGGCGCCATCCTTTAGGGGCGCCAAAAACAAGGGCCCAGAAAAAAAATGAAAAAAAAAACAAAAATAATTGTTAAAAGAAAAGTTGAGAACCTAACTAGGATTACTTTTAAGTACCTACTAAAGACTTCAAATATTTGATCTCACTTTTAGATTAAAACTTGAAGTCCGGAAACGTTAAACTTTTAGAGCTCACTGCGTTCTTCTATGAAGAATTGCCTTGTCCTATTCCAAAAAGCTAAAAAATTTGTTGACATTCGCTTTTCATGACCTCGCTTTTGATAGCTCATTTTTCAATAGCAAATGCTTGTGTTAGTTAATCTTGTATTGGTCTACAAAAAATGAAATTTGTCTTCTCTTAGATGGTATGGAACTCTGGGTGTGAAGTTTGAGTAGCACTTGATGTTTTTTTTGTGTTTAAGTTATGAAGCGCAGGGCACTGAATTTTAAAATACGCCACTGACCGACATACAATAAAAAAAAAAAACATAATTCAAAATGCCATAAGGGGCGCCAAAATCCTTTTTTGCACACAGGCGCCAGTAGACCTTACGGGGGCCCTGTCGGAGTACCTAACATGAAAAACAAATAAAAAACTTTTTTTAAAAAAAAAGGGAACCGACTTCAAAACCAAACACAAAAACCGGCCAAGTGCGTGTCGGGGCACGCACAGTGTAGGGTTCCGTAGTTGCCTTTCTTTAAAATACTTTTGCGAACTAATTAAACTGATTCGCTGAATTTAATTTTAAAAAGAAGAATTTTCAAAATCGGTCCAGGCGTCTTGAGAAATCGGGGAAAATACATAAAACAAAGATTACGACGAAATGAGAACCTCCTCCTTTTTTCGAAGTTAGTTAAAAATAGTTGTCAATAAAAACCTACCTATCCCCAAAACATATTATCCACCTATTATAGCTGTAAAAATAAAGTTGACAAACTTACATTTGCAGTTGAAGAACAGGTTCTGCGATACATTTTGTTTAGGAAAATATGTTGTCCAAGTACGTTTTATAAGTTGGTCGACGATTACTCGTAAACTTGTAAAGCCTTCTTAGTCATGACAATTTTCCTTAAAACTTCGTTATATATACTACTATTGTGAATTTTTTCACACCCCCAAACATAACCGTTTAGCTGGTAGAGGGGGGGGACACTCGAGTCGAGCAAAAATTTTAAAGCTTAATATTTCACAAACGAATCTTTTTATCAAAAAATTGTTAATGGATGGAAACTATCAATATTTTTGAAAGACCTATTTAATGATACCCCACACTAAGGGGTACGCGAGAAATAAAAAAAACATCCCCACTTTACGTGTACAGGAGGTACCCTAAAAAAAAATATTTAAAGAGATTTTATTTTACCACTTTTTCGGCGCTACAAATCCGTATATTTACACCAAATTACAGCTTTCTAGTACTGGGCGTCTCTGAGCTAAGCTGCGGACAGACGGACGGACGGACGGACGGACGGACGGACGGACGGACATGGCGAAACTATAAGGGTTCCTTGTTGACTACGGAACCCTAAAAACTATAAAATAACTTTTCTTTCGGAAGTTGGTGGCTTTGTTTTTTTTTATTTCATTGAGATATGGCCACCGACTTCCGAAAGAAAAGTTATTTTATAGTTTTTTGTGTTTGGTTTTGAAGTCGGTTCCCTTTTTTTTTAAAAAATGTTTTTTATTTTTCCCTTTTTAGTGGAGATATTCCACAAAAAAAAATCTTCATAAAATCGGCTTCTTTGAAAATCTACAATCCTATTAAGCAACAAAAACGGATCTATGCGAGCAACTTCACGAGATATCCATTATTGTTATATACTAAAACCTTCCTCAGAATGTAACAAACACTTTTATGAAAACTGCATCAAAATCGGTTCAGCCAAACGCGAGATAATCGCGGACAAACATGCAATCGTCCCTGAAATTCTACGATCCAAGTAAGGAAAACGGATCCACGCGGGCAACGTCACGGGATATCTATTAGTGTTATACAGCGTGAAATTCTAATGGTTGTTCTACCGAAGCGAAATGAGTTTGTATCGGTAATACAATCGATTCATATTTATAAAAAAAATTAGACTCAATAAATGGCAGATTTACAATTGTGATAAACAAAACTCGAAAGTGACTTGAACCAACAGTAGGGCATCGCGCGATATGATACGCGGAACGCGAGCGGGCGCGTGGTTGGCCCGGTCGTTGCACTTTTAAATCAGCTGATCATACGCCTGAGTCACTGAGTCCTGACTTAATCAAACACAAAACCCAATAAGTTATTCCAATTTTCCCTTCATACTTTTACGGATTTAGGACCGTCATAAATAATTATCTTTAAAAAAGTCTGATTTAGATAATTAAGTATTTGAGGCGTATTAAAAAAATGGAATCAACTTAATATTTACAATGATTTTGATTACCTAACCTACTTTTAAATGTTTATTTACGAGGTACGAGTGAGTAGGTACTTACATTTCCCGGTAGCGGAGTTATTGGTCGAAATGCAAACCATGAAACCACTATTTTCAATGCACCAACGAGCACGTTTTAACTGGTTGTCTTTCAGTTTGATAAGAGTGTCTCTATCACGTCTCACGATATTGAAAGCGTCCACTATCGCACATAACAACACGTCACGAGTTTGATTTATACCTCACAATACACCAGGCGTTTGAGCTCAGACCACAAATAAAGGTCAAAAGTCACAAAAATTGTAATGACGATTCAGTTTTGAAAAGATGTCGATAACGTATTACACTTATGACGTTCGCGGAAGGACTAAACTAAACGTTAACGCAGAGGCGCGGGCGCGGGTGAGGGAGGCCGCGGCCCCCCCTCACCGCCGCGTTCGTGCAGGCTCGAGAGAGCTTATTTTGCTCTGAACATTTATTTTATTATTCACTCTTCTTTTGTAGTTTGCCGCGTCGTGAGTTTCGTGAAGGTACCTACCTACGTCATACTGACTACTATCGATTCTCGCTCTTTCGAGTTTATGAATACTTTTTTAAAGATTTGAAAAAAAAAGAACTTTTTTTTTAAAGTTTAACTTTGTGTTTCGATAGTACTACTGATGGGTAATCGTCCTGCCGCGGGAGAACAACCATGAAAATTTCACCCTGTATACTAAAACCTTCTCCAGAATGTAATGAACACTTTCCTGAAAACTGCATCAAAATCCGTTCAGCCAAACGCGAGATAATCGCGGACAAACATACATACATACATACATACAGGTCGAACTGAGAACCTACTTTTTTTTTTTGAAGTCGGTTAAAAAGCATGGAAAAATATTGAACGCTAAATTCGTGGTTTCATTTTGTTAATTAAAGCAATTTGATGTAGGTAATGACATAAAGTCGTAGCGTTCTTCGTACAACGACAGAAAATTAAATGAAAACAACAAAAGAGGTTGTAATGATTTCATACGTCGCTCTATTTGATTCCATCGTTCATAGAATAAATAGGTACAATTACCGAGTACAGGAGGCCTCCGATGGCCGGACCCACAGACATGCCGAGACCGATAAAAGTCTCCAAGATGCCGAGGACCGAACCAATGCTGTCCGGAAACGTATTCACTACGAACACATAACTGGCTGTAGAATATGCGCTTGCGCCGAGTGCCTCCATCCCTCGCACGACGAAGCACAGCGCCGTGAAAGTAGTTGTGTCTTCAATTAAAGCTAGTGTGCTGGAAATAAAATGCACAATTTATATTTAGGTTTAGGTACCACAAATATATTAAAAAAAAATTTTTTTACGTGGTAAGGCGATTCTCACACTGCCCCGCATGATGCAGCGTAGTGCGTGGATGCGTGTTCTTCCGTTGCTTGTAAGTATCTCCGTTTGTATGGAAAACACGCACCGCATCCGCATGACCGCGCGTGGATGTATTTTTTTCAAGCAACGGAAGAACACGCATCCACGCGCTACGCTGCGCGCTGCATCATGCGGGGCAGTGTGAGAATCGCCTAAATCCTCGAATGAGTCCTCCCACCCAGGACAGGGCATGGACTGTGCCCTGTCAGACTTGTACTGACTAAAATCCACGGTGTCCTTCAATAGCCCTTTACGTTCCGGGGCCTCTCGTTAGTCCCGTGACCCTGACAGGCTTTGGCCCTCTAAGGGGGCTCCATCATTTTGCTGACAGATCTTTGAGGCGCGCGTGGTGGAACACGACGCGCCGTCGAACCGGTCTAAAAAGGTCCCTAACAAAGTTCCAATTTCGAAATACTGGTGCAAGAAGGTTTAATGCACAAATATGTTTTCGAAAAAGTTTTTATTTAGACTTGACTAAATGAATACTAGCTGATATTGACGAAAAAAAGTGATAAAAGCCATTTGAGTGCATAAAAAGAAAAAGAAAAAGTTTTTAATGGCCTTTTGGTAATTTTTTCCTGAAAAATGGCCAGTTCAACTGCTGCAGCGATTGCCACCAAAAAGTTTGTTTAAAAATAGGTTGTCCTATTTTTAGATTTAGCTGCCTATGTCAACGTAACGGCACAATTGTTTTTTACGTCTCATGCTTCATCGGAGAAATTATCGAGTCTAATAAATAATGCGAGTAATTGTCGAAGATAATGTTAAACGTGCAATATTATTGATTTCTTTTGGAAAGCATGTCCATAACTATTACTTCATAGAAAAACATGATTTTGACGAAATATTCCGCTGTTATCAGCTTTTTGCGTGAAATATACAATATCATTTTTGTACGCGTTTTACGATAACTGTTTATCGAAAATTAACGCATAATATGACTGTTATGTTAACATTTCAAATCTAAACCCCAACTTGCGGTTCGCGGAACTGCCTCATCAGGTAACCGTGATCCTAGCTGGAACGCAATGACAATAAAGCTTCGAACGTAAAGGGCTATTGAAGGATCACAGTACAAGTCTGGCAGTCCTGCCCGTTCCAACCTGGGTGGGAGGACTCATTTAATGATTTTACCATGATAAAAACAAAAACAAATTGCTGCCTATTTCAATAAGGCGCAAATAATATCTATAGGTGCTTTAGCCATCTACTTATTAAGAATTAAGGAAGATTTTAAAATATTTCCAGCTTCTTATAATGCTGGCACAGTAAAGTTGATAACACTCTAAAGGACATCAATTAGTGAAAATAAAATTGCATTCGCCATTGCATTTGCATTTTACAGGCTATATCCCCAACACGAGATATGAAAGGGACACGCTCACTAAACTGAGAAGTAATAGTAAACGTAATTAACTAAGTATCAGTTAGATCAAATAAAAAGACTTTCCATTAGTCACAAGTTTCCTATGTCCTTCGAGAAGTTCACACATCCTAATCGATGTTTACAAACAAACAACCCTGTATAAAAACAGAAAGATACCGTACAATTTGTGGCTCGTCGAAACACATCATTATTTATATACTCCAAAACTTACCCAAATAATACATTGCAGGCGCCAGCAACAAACATGCCCGCTGTAAATAGGAACTTTGCGCCAACCCTCGGCAACTGCAAGGAGTAAACAATGTAAACATCTCTCATGATTAGGGTAGCCATCCGTCCGGGTTTCCCCGGATTTGTACTAGTTTAGAGGGCATCCGGGAAGCGTCCAGGGGGGATCTTCATTTGTAGTCCTAGGGTTTATAAATTTAAAATCTTGTGCCGCCCGCGACACACGCACACTTCACAATCCCGACCCACCACTTTGACTCATGTCCGGGTTCTGGACTCTAAGGGCGGCCATGCACATACATTAGTTTTCCTGATTCGGTTTCTTGATCCGTTTTCTATCCGAACTAGGGCATGCAACCGGGAAATCCCGGTACCGAAAATACCGGGAAATCCCGGGAATTTTTTTAGCAATCCGGTACCGGTTCTTCAACCCGTAGTCCCGGTACTTTCGATACTTTCGGTACTTTATTATTTTCTTTCTTGTTTTCAATATAAAGTAACGTATCATATCCAATAAACTATTCTTTTACAATATTGTTGATATAAAACATTTTATTAACCGACTTCAAAAAGAAGGAGGTTATCAATTCGACGGTATGTTTCTTTTTTTTTTTTGTGTGTTTGTTACCTGATTACTCCGCCAATTGTGGACCGATTTTAAAAATTCTTTTTTTGTTCGAAAGGAGATACTTCAGGAATGGTCCCATTGTCACCATGTCAGGATCTGATGATTGGATCCTGGAGAAATCGAGGGCAACCCTCAAATTTTATAGGCCTACTACACATCGTTTTTCGCAAATTTTATGAAGTAATTTAAGTATTTGCGTATGGTAATCATCATCTCATGTAGCTGAGCTGATGATGGAAGGTACAACTCCTCTAGTAAGGACTTGGCATCGACTGATTTAGTAAATTATGTTTGTGTTCGCTTATCTCCGGAACTACAAGTCCGACTTAAGTAATTCTTTTTTTGTTGTACTAGGTATCGTTCAACTTAGGGAATACTGCAAGTTTCATCAAAATCGGTTCAATAGTTTTAGAGATAGGGAATTATGAATGTAAGAGATTTTAATAATGTTATTACCGGTGTTATGGATTACAAAATTCTAGTGCTCATGTAAGAAAATGATGTACTCGTATTTGACAAAAAATGTGGTTGAATATTTAAACTAAAAAGAGTAAAATAAAAACTTTTTCAAAAACAAAAAAGGGTAAAATAACCTTCAAAACTTTCCTTTCGGAAGTCGGTGGCAAAAAGACAATGAAATTAATAAAAAAAAGTCACCGACTTCCGAAAGAAAAGTTTTGAAGGTTATTTTACCCTTTTTTGTTTTTGAAGGCGGTTACATTTTTTTTTGAAAAAGTTTTTATTTCTAAATAATGAGAATTTCATAAATAAAACTAATCAGCAATGTAAGTAAGGGGTCAGATATGATGAAACAAATCAAAAATCTACTTATAGATGTCAGTAGATTTTTGATTTGTTTCATTTATTACATTACTTTCATATTAAAGTGGATAACTTTAATCATGCTCAGATATTGTGTATTTTATAATTATTTGGTTTATTAATCTGTAAAAAGCTTTTACTTTTTTATCATATTTTAAAGGAAATAGCGCTTGTTACACTCTTTTCTTCAGTTTTATATTCTTTTTCATCTCGAAAAAGCATTATACTATATTTGTTTAGCTACTGTTTGTTTAATGATATTTATTTATAGTAGAAGGAACAAAGTCACTATGTGATGTTAGACTTATTGTAATATGTATGTTAAAGACTTATAGGCTTATTTCTTATTTAAAAATTAGTAGGAATTTCCAAATATAGTCCTGATATATTTTAATTCTTATATTTAAAAGCTTTTTTATATCGATATAAAAAATACATGTGGCACTCGGAACTTGCCGCGGTGAAGCTACCTTTTTTCCACCTCACATGCTCGGAAAGATTCTATTCCCCATTAAAAATTTGAGCGCAAAACTCCATTTTGCACGCTAGAGCGCAAAGTTTTGTTTAAAATTCGAACACATCTTGTAGTCAATTATTTTCTTCACAGGCAGGCGAGCCTCGGAGCCGCCCCCACAGCATTTCCTCGCTTAGTGAGGTGAAAAGTTGTGTGTTGCATTCGGCAGCAAAGTTTTTCTGCATCTCGTACCTTTAAAAATTTCGCTACTTTCAGTAAATCAAAGTACTCGCGCCAAAAATCAACTTTGCAGCCTCGCATAACAAATTACTATTTTATTTTAAAAGAAAATGAAATGTTTGTGATGCACTACTGTAAATATAGAACTTCTTTGTTGCAGGAGAATTTTATAAGCAGGTTTCATTGTGAAAACACCTTTTGTAGTTAGTCGTCTAGAATCAGTAAGATAAAGCAAATGGTTTTTATGACGGATATTTTTATGATTGCCGAAGTCTCCCGAACTGAAAAGACGTTATACGATGCGTGGTGTTAGGTATTTTCGTTATGTTTTTGTTGGGAATGTCTTGATTTGGTCGCCGCGAACAGAGCCCGCGATGAAAGCTATGCAACAGCTTAAAAAAGCATTTAAATTCGGTACCTTGAGATTGTGTTCCGATGATTATTGTCAATTACAGATTTAAAATGTTTTATGAACTACACCATCCCACCCATATTTGCAATGAGTTCATTTTTCAACCGATTTCGATAATTACATACGTCATGTAGTTAGTGTGCACGCTCGTGCCTTTCATACCTTCCTTTCATACTAACCAGGACAAATGTTTGTGTGATGAGCACGATCATTTGTTCTGTGTCTGGGTGTAATTTATCTATAATATGTATGTATTTAGAAATATATAAGTATGTTTATCAGTTGTCTAGTACCCATAACACAAGCTCTGCTTAGCTTGGGACTAGATGGCGTTGTGTGATAGTTGTGGAATATTATTATTATTATTATTGTACAATAAGTTAATAGCGACATTTGTACGTGAGTACCGAAAGTACCGAATTTCCCGGGAAATCCCGGTTCCATGTCCAGTACCGAAACTTCGGTACCGGCTTTTAAAAAGAACCGGTTCTTGCAAGCCCTAATCCGAACACAGTGAATTCATACAAATGTGTGTGCATTACACACACATGCGATAACTTCCCGTACAGATTTCGAAAAACGGATCAGGAAACCGAATCAGAAATACTGATGTATGCAGTGGCCGGCCTAAAATCTGGGGTTTACACGCGTCTTGTCCTAGTTTCCAAATTTTAGAGATGGCAACCCTACTCATGATCATTAAACTAGGTACTATGATAGTGCTAAGTACTCTACTCTGTACACTTTCTAGTGTTTGTATTAATGGGTTAATATTTACTTAAGTGTGCACTCATACAATTGTTTTGATAGACAAGTGAAGGCAATAAGGCTTACTCATCATCATCGCCTCCTACTAACTCAATTTATTTAGGGTCTATTCTCATTACATATCAAGGGCTATCGTATTATCCAGTTACTGAGTTATGGAGGTCAGCTGATAGGCAGTTGGTCTACGTAAGGCACTGATATTTTATACGGACACAGCAGAAACGGCTAGACAGGTGATTATGAGCACTTCTCTAGTGCCTACTACCTCATTTTTCACACAGTTTATCTATAGTTTCTGAGGTCTTAATTGTCATTCTCTACGAATAGCCCTAGCTACATCAAATTCCAAACTACAAGTGAAGTAAGTATCAATTAAGTTCGAAAAATCAGCATGATAGGTATAAAAGGCAAACTTTTTCATTTGTTTGCGCTAAGATGAGGAAACGCTGACACTCCTAGTAACAGATTTATTTTTATGTTTTGTTAATAAGTTTAAGGAACTTTCGATATGTTACAACTAATATATATGTATAAGATTCTGGCACAAACAGGCATGTGTTGTAATTATCATGGTTACTATCTAAGTGGGTGTACATATTTTAAAAACGAACACCTTACCCATAAACGAACTAAAATAAATGACGTAAAAGGAAACTTAAAGAAATATTTAATGAGCTATAAATACACATCATGAACGTTGGTTCTACGAATAGAATCTATATAAAGTCTATTTGATGGTAACCTTTTAATTTGATTTATTTATTTCATTCTTGAAATATGATTTTACGTAACATTTTCTCGACTTTTCTTTCTGAGAAAAATAGAATATCCATGAAAAGGTGCAGCTAACAAAATTGTTTGTTTTTGTTTGATGATTGTGAGCTGGTAAACTGGTAAGCAACATTTTTCATTAAAAATGGCATGTAGGTACAGGGCAGCACATCAAGCTACCCCAATCTGTCATATTTTCCCAATTGAATATTAACGTTATTCCTTTGTAGTAAAGTTGAAAATCTATCGAATTGACAGATTGGGGTAGCTTGATGTGCTGGCCTCTGTACTCACTTTTCATCGAAACAACATCGGGTTGAGATTTTCTGCATTCAACTTTTCTACACTCAACATGTCGTCAAACGTCATGGTAGAAGCCATCCATGATGGAAAAAGAAATCTCTTGTCATTCTCAGGATTTATGTACCGTCAGCCAAGAAAGTGGTGTACCAGTTTTGATTTAGTTTCCCGGTCATCGAAAATTACAACAAGGTTCGTTATAAAAAGATATTACTGAAAGAGACAACATTATCATGACGTAAACCTATGTATTTAGTATTCATACGTCATATGTCACATATAAGTACATGACATTTTTACCTTTAGTATAAATGAAAAGGACATTAGTTTCTACAAAGCAATTGAAACGTTTCCAAACAAAAGTAATAAAAACTATTTAAATATACAACCGAATTCCATTTGAAAAAGAAAACTGACAATTGACATTTTGTCAAATATATGCAAAAAATCGATATATTTTCCGTGTTATTTTTCAATCAACTGCATATAAAATCATCTCAATGCCTGCCAACTTGACCATTGCCGAAAGAGCACAAATAATTGCCCAATTTAATGAGGGAAGCAGTATCAGTGCGATATCCCGGAATTTGAATATATCGAGGCGTTCTGTCCGCTTTTGGATTCGTCGTGAAGGAGAGGAGGGAAGTTTGTTGGATCACAGAAGAAGTGGTCGCCGGCCTGCACTCTCCAATAACGATAGAGAATTCATGAGACGGGAATATGAAATCAATGGTTTTAAGCCCACAAAACATTTTGCGGAGATGTTCGATGTGAGTGCCCAAACAATAAGGAATCATCTACATTACATGGGGTTGCACCACAGGCATTACGCCAAGAAAATATATTTGACGGATGCTCACAGACTTGCTCGTCTGAACTTCGCCAGAGAGCACTTAGAGTTTGATTGGTCTAATACAGTGTTTTGTGATGAAAAAACGTTTAAATCCAGTCAGCATGGACGTCTTCACCTTTGGCGATATAATTCAAAACGGTATAAAGATGATCATGTAATTCCAAATAGAGAATCAGGTCGAATTTCCGTAAATATTTGGGGCTGGATGAGTGCGGATGGTGTAGGAGAATTGTGTTCTCTACCTCCTCGAGCGACGGCTGTAAATTATATCGACGTGCTTCAGAATGCAATGCTACCGACAGTCCGTAATGTTTACCCGGAGAACGAAGTGCCACAATTTGATTTTGTTCAAGATAATTGTTCAATTCATAATGCGAGGATCGTAAGAGCCTGGTTTCGTTCACACACTGACGTAAGGGTAATTCAGTGGCCCTCAAGATCGCCGGACCTCAACCCGATAGAAAATCTTTGGGGCCTTATGGTCCAACGATGGTCGCATCAAAATGAAAGAACCAAACAAGCTCTTATTAGTCACTGTAATTATAATATTTGGGAGGAAATGCGGGGAACCGATATTTGCTCACGGCTTGTTGGTTCAATGAGGTCTCGTCTTTTAGAGGTTATAGAGGCCAACGGCGGTTACACCCGTTTCTAATTTTTAAAAATTTTCAATATATTCTAAATATTACTATATATGCTATGTTTTTGTTTGTTATAAGTATTTTAAAATTGATTGTAGAAATTTAATAAAAGGATAAATCTATTTTTAGCTTGTTTTTTATTGATATTGTAATTACAAGTTTACAGAAATTGTAGGTTTGTGGATTCGCCTTGTGCCTTTACAATTTTATGTAACTTGTTGATTACAATTCTGAATTTGTAGATACAATTTTGTCATCAAAATCTACAGCCCCCCGCCGTTGATTTTACGACGTCATTGGTTCCATCAAGTTCAAACTAAGAACAGCTGTCACGTTACAAACAGTAATAGTCGTTATCAATAATCAGATAAAGACAGCAATCATGGGCGTACCCAGGGGGGGGCAGGGGGGGGCAGCTGCCCCCCCCTGAAAATCTCGCAGAACATGTATGCACTCGCCTAATTACTAATCAAAGTGTAAACGAGGCCTTATGCTCTAACTTTTAAATGAACCGCGCAGTAGACACTGGCAAAATGCAGGTGCAATTGAATATTTCAACCACCAGTCACAGTGACATACTTTTTATAAGCTGTAATACATTTTATATGGCAAAAGAAATTGTGACGTCATTATTTTTTGAACTCGATGATCTTACTATTTATTGATTTTTTTTTCCCAAGTTTTTATACACTCACTTTTCTTGTTTGTTTGTTTGTTTGTCGTTCCGGTTGGACTTTTGCAACTCAATTTTGAGGCACTTCCCGATAGCTAGCAGGCTGAAATTTTGCACACGCTCTGAGTTCTGATGACAATACAATGACTAGCTAAGAAACTTCATAACAAATCCAATATGGCGGCCTCCCCAAGATGGCGGACTGGCTGTTTTAAATCCACCCCCATAATGTGGGTATCAATGAAAGGGTTTGCTGTCAGGAATACGAAAAAAATAGTCATGTGACTTAAATCCAACATAGCGGACAGGCTTTGAGGCACTTCCCGATAAGCTAGCAGGCTGAAATTTTCAGGGTAGCTTTAAACTCGGTGAACAAAGATAAAAATAATAAAAAAATTAACTAATGGATTTTAAAAAATCTTAAAATACCACGTTTTCAAATGTCCTGAACAGAAAATAACCCTACGGGGCTAAGAGAGGGGCCACTCAGATCGTGAGCGTATCTTTGCAAGTTACACCCACGATCTATACACGTCATGTAAATATATCCCATAAATAATCCTTTAAATAATATACGTCTTAGTTCATCTTGTCTGTTTTGTCACATACTATGTATGACATAAAAAACTTTTTTCAAAAAAAATTAACCGCCTTCAAAAACAACCACAAAAAAGGGTAAAATAACCTACAAAATAACTTTTCTTTCGGAAGTCGGTGGCTTTGTTTTTTTATTTCGGTGTCTTTTTTGACTTCCGAAAGAAAAGTTATTTTGTAGGTTACTTTACCCTTTTTGTGGTTGTTTTTGAAGGCGGTTAATTTTTTTTGAAAAACGTTTTTATTTTACTCTTTTTAGTTTAAATATTCAACCCAAATTCTTGTCAAATACATCATTTTCTTCCGTGTGCACTAGAATTTTGTAATCCGTGGCACCGGTATTAACATCGCTGATGTACACAATAAGCTAATAAAATTCCCTATCTCAAAAACTGCTGAACAGATTTTGATGAAACTTGCAGTATTCCTTAAGGTGAACGATCCCTAGTACAACAAAAAAGAATTTTGAAAATCGGTCTTTATTTGGCGGAGTAATCGCGTAACAAACACGCAAAAAGTAAAGATCATCCAAGTACCCGAAATTAATAAAATGCTCACAAAATAAAAAGTACTCAACCAAATTGGATGAAATTGTTATGGGACCAACCGAATTTAGAACCTCATACCTTTTTTTGAAGTCGGTTAAAAACAGCTACGGACGATCCGACCTAAAAATCTGACTTGCCCCCCCCTAGGCCAGAAGCTGGGTACGCCCATGACAGCAATAGAAGTTGTCAGATCGATCTGCAAGCGAAACTAATCTTTATCACCTATGAATCTGCAAGCGATATTCAACCTTAGGGTGGTACACCACTTTCTTGGCCGACTGTACACAATAGGGTGAAAGGTATAAAGGCAGAGCTACTTACAAATTTACCAAATAAAGGCGATGTGAGAAACATGACGACGGCGTAGAAACTGAATACGATTCCGCACATGGTCTCCGAGAGGCCCTTAGCGGCTGCCTCCCGGGGGAAGAACGGTGCCATCACACTCATGGAGCAGAAGCTCATGAAGTCTACCAGGGCTAAGGACGCCAGCGTCAGCCTCTGGCGACTGGAGAGGTGGCGGACTGCCCCTGGCTGCAGGCGCGTCTGCGTTCGCACCAACCTACGAATTACAAGTAGATAACTTACATGTTATACGAGTAGTTATAGACATTTTGTAGTGTTTCTGTAGGCATTCAATCTGATGGTCACGCTCTGTCACCTTCTTGAAGGTAGTTTAGTAAACTTGAAAATGAATGCACCTGTTCACTTATTTGTGAAATGTGTTTACGATTGGCTATGTTGTGTGCATATCTGATTACCGATCACGATGGCGTGTCGAAAACTAAACTATTATTAAGTTGTTCTGATAATCAACTGTTAGGTACGATTATCCATCATAACTATCTCTTCTATTACGATTGCTACGACCTTTTTTATTTTTTTCATTCTAGTATTTTGAGGCTTCTAGTCTAGTTAATATTTTATAGAATCTAAGATCAATCTCATATTGGATTACATTATGCGACACTTGATATAGTAGTTGCTTAACATTGATAATATTATTATACAGATAAATAACAACGACTGTTATCTTACATTCACAATAGACTGATAATAATAGTTACAAACTGCAACACGTGTGGTTATAATAATTACCCGCTTGGATGCACGTATTCACCTAGCGAATAGGTAGTTATGCTGCAAGTTTTATGGTTGAAAGGGAGATGTTACCTTTCTCTTAATATTATGATCTCTGAGCTGATGTCGTCGGGCGGTCCCCCGGACCAGGAGTGCACGCGCCGCAGCCGGCCCGTGTCGGGCAGGGAGCGACGCCGCCCGCCCCACGTCGCCGCCAGCTCCTCGGTGTGCGTGGACGTCTTCATTAGTTTGCTATCAAACACTATCGTGTCCTGAGAACCTGTTCCTACGGCAACACTGTTCAAATTCGAGTATTCACTTGTAGTCCGTTCACGATCAGTTTCACTTAGCAGCTGCGTGTTGTGGTCAGCATCGTCGCACTCTCTGTCCATATTGCAGGGCCACGGCTCCTCGGTCCGCTGGAGCAGCTCGATACGAACCTGCTAGAGTGCACCGCGCCGCCACCTCCGTCGTCGCAATAATAACCGATCATAAACAAGCCGACTTATCGGCGTGTCAACACACAGAGCGCACCGACTACTACTGTTAACAATTAAAATCCAACCTCGCATATATCAATTTATTATCGATATCTTATCGTGTTCAAATAAAAGTTTCCTGGATAACTTTCCAGCGAGCGATGGCGCGATGTTCGGTGGAGTCGGTGTGCTGCGGCGGTAGGAAGAGCGGCGGGGTTTCATTTATTTATGTACCTGATATGTGGGTACTCGTACGTCGTGTTTGCTTGTGATAATAATCCATGACAGAAAGTAGTTTATCGCGTGAACTTGTTATCCGAGGGAAGTTTTCGAAGCAATCCGAATTGTTCTATTTGTAGGCATCTCGCGTTCATGCAATTGCTTTTCAGCGAGATTTTTATGTAACTAAAAATCTTTTACTCCTGAAAAGAAAGTAATCACGATTGGTTTTATTTTACTGCCCGTTTTATTTGGCATTACTTTATATATTTTTTGTAATTCAATATCAATATATAAAGTTGGGTAAAAGTAGACAATGTTTATTTTGCTTTAGCTAGACATCTCACTTATTTTCACCGCTTAACTTTGATCACCCATCCAAAGTCAACGGATTACGGCAAACGTGCCGAAATCCGTTGACTTTGGATTGGCCATCCACCCTTTGTCTGACCTCAGCTAGCATTTCTTTGGTCGACCATACAGAGACAGACTTTTGGGAAGCGCTATCCTAATACTTCGGCAAGAGTTGTTTAACTTTAGTAATTCATGCAAAGTCGTCCTCGGCAAGAGTTGCTACCATTATCAGACGCGCGCTTCGCTTCCATCCCATTTCACGATTACAGATTACGTACCTAAGAGGAAAGATGTTACAGATTAAAAAGATAAAGGGTTGTCCATTTGGACAGTAACAATCCCAATTTAGGTATTTTTGTTGTAAATATGTAAAATCGAGTCTGACAAACATATTTTAGTAGTGGTATTGATGATCATAATCCTAATACCTACTAATATTATAAATGCGAAAGTTTGTGAGGATGTATGTATGTGTATGTAGGTATGTTTGTTACTCTTTTACGCAAAAACCACTGAACGAATTTGGCTAAAATTTGGTAGGTACACAGATAGTTTATAACCTGGATTAACACATAGGATAGTTTTTATCCCGATTTTATGTTTCCGTGGGATAATTTTCGAGTTGTAGCGGGTAAAGCCGCTAGTAATTATATAGTCTTGTACTCACCGGTCACATATCACAACACTTCCTTTTTTTAACTACTTTAACTAAATCACTGTAAAGAGACGACTGTTCGTCTGTCTATCCATAAGGCTAGTCAAGGCGATTACTTCCCCATAAATTGAACGGTTTTTATTGCTAAATCAAAAACAGCATTCCAGAGTGCAAAAATTTCCTACCTACATCGCGCAAATGAGCTCACTTTTTAACTACTTTTTAATCATCAGTAGTGGAGTTCTTTTTTAATAATTAAACTATGTTTTACTGTGACCAAATATTATGTAATGAAATAATAATAATAATAAGAAATGCATCGTCACTTGAAGACGTGTAATTAAATAATATACTTACCTACTTAGTTTTTTTTTAACCGACTTCAAAAAAAGGAGGAGGTTCTCAATTCGTCGGAATCTTTTTTTTTTTTTTTTATGTATGTTCCCCGATTTCTCGAAGACGGCTGGACCGATTTGGAAATTTTTTCTTTTGTTTGAATGGGTACCTATACTTTCCAATTGGTCCCATGATCATCAGGTCAGGATCTGATGATGGGATCCCAGGGAAATCGAGGGCAACCTTCTAATTTTATAGGCACATAGTACCATTTTCATATAATTATTTTCTAAAGCTGTTCAAGTATTTGCATCTGATAATCATCATCTCAGGTGGATGACCTGATGATGGAAGGTACAACTCCTCTAGTAAGGAGACTGTTTAGTAAATTATGTTTGTGTTCGCATATCTCCGGAAATACAAGTCCGATTTAAGTAATTCTTTTTATGTTGTACTAGGTATCGTTCAACTTAAAGAATACTGCTAGTTTCATCAAAATCGGTTCAGTATTTTTTGAGATAGGGAAGGAATGAAAGAGATGTTAACGATGTTATTACCGGTGCTACGGATTTCTTACATATGGAAGAAAATGATGTATTTGCCAAGAATTTTGGTTGAATATTTAAACTAAAAAGAGTTAAATAAAAACGTTTTAAAAAAAAATGTAACCGCCTTCAAAAACAACCACAAAAAAGGGTAAAATAAGGAACTTCGTTCCAATAACCTACAAAACTTTTCTTTCGGAAGTCGGTGGCAAAAAAAATGTTATATATTATGGATATAGGTAAATCAGTGGCCGATAAATCTTGAAGCTTTTTATTAATATAAAATGAGCACAATATTGCTAAGCTATTTTCCAGATCACACCACAGACAAAAGACAACTCAACAGTAGTGATGTCCAAAATCTCAATAAAAACTAGGGATGTGCAGGGAATCAAATCCAGTTAGTGTTACCACAAGTGATTATTCCCAACACCCTCCCTTAATCACTACATACTAACTTACAATCAGTCCTTAAACTAATCAACTTAGGTTTCGGTAAACACTTGGTGAACAAGTCTGCAAGCTGGTTATCTGTAGCAATATATAAAATATTTATTTTATACAACTTAATTATATCTCTTACATACTTAAGTTTTATATCCAAATGTTTCAGTCTACCACAATTATTATCGTTCAATATAGCCTTAATCGCAGACTGATTATCCTCAAAGATAGACATATTGATAGTATTACAATTTAAAACTTCTTTAGTTATATTATAAAGTACAATTAAATCTTGAACAGCCTTTGCTAGTGATAATATTTCTGCCTCAGTAGAGGACAGTGCAATAGAACTTTGCTTCTTTACACACCAAATTACAGGACAATCATTAAAGAAAATTATATAACCAGAAACAGACTTTCTATCCTTTACATTGGATCCCCAATCTGCATCTACATAAACAGTTAAGTTAACCTCATCAGAAACATATCTTTGAAACATTAATTTAAGCTCTGATGTTCCCTTTAAATAGCGAAGAATTCGCTTTAGCCCAACCCAAGCAGCAACAGTTGGTCGCTCTTGAACTTGGCTAAGACAGTTTACAGAATACAAGATATCAGGTCGAGAGGTCATTGACAAATACAACAATGCACCTATAAGTTCACGATAAGGACCATGAAACTCTTCACCATCAACAAAATCTGATGCAGTAGACTTAGGAACTAAAGGAGTGTCACATGGCTTACATTCTGTCATTTTAAATTTAGTTAGTACCTTATCAATATATGCCTTCTGACTTAAACAAAGTTTATCATCAACATACTCTAAATTTATTCCAAGGAACTCATCAGCAATATCAGCTTTAGACATCTCAAATTCTTTTCTAAGTAACTGAATTACAATCTGAACTTCAGCCTCATTTGAACCTGCTAATATTAAGTCGTCTACATAAAGAACTATATATATCTCAGAATTACTAGACCTCTTTACAAATACACATGACTCAAATTTAAGTTGCTGAAAATTCAATTTAAGAATATAATCTGTAAATCTTTTAAACCACTGTCTAGGTGCCTGTTTAAGTCCATACAAACTTTTAAGCAATTTACATACACGACCAGACTCATCATCATAACCTTTAGGTTGATCCATAAAAATTGTTTCCTCTAATTGACCATTTAAAAAGGCAGTTTTAACGTCCAATACATACATTTTAAAATTTTTCTGAAGAAATACAGCAAACATTAATCTCAGATATGACATGCCTATAACTGGTGCATAGGTTTCAAAATAGTTTACACCCAATCTCTGCTCAAAACCACGAGCAACTAACCTAGCCTTATGAATATTATTCCTTTTTATACATAATACCCATTTACAGGTCATTGACCTTTCACCTTCAGGTAGTTCAACAAGCTCCCATACCTTATTCTTATTCAAGGACTCAATCTCTTGATCCATGGCCTGTTTCCATAAAGCTTGCTCATTTGCAGGCAATTCCTGTACTTCTTCATATGAGATGGAATCAAGACTTTCTACAGTTGCTTCATAGACATAATGATCTTTAAATTTAGCTGGTAGCTTGATCTCTCTTTTAGACTTTCTAGACCTGTTATTCTCCTCTTCATTTTCTGCACAATCCAAGAACTCATCTTGATCATCATTAGCTATCCCTGGCTCTTCAGCTGCCTCAGGAACCACATCAGTCTCAGTAACAATCTCCTCTCTCATTCTATTATCAACAGAGTCAGAAATACTCATCCTCTTCTCTTCATTGAATATTACATTACGTGAAACAGTTATACGATTAGTTTTCAGATCCAGCAAACGATAGCCCATATTAGAGTATCCTACAAAAATCATCTTTCTAGATTTGGGATCCAGCTTCTTCCTCAGGTTATCAGGTACTCTCATATAGGCATCACAACCAAAAACCTTGATGTTGTTTAAATCAGGTGCCTTTCCAAACTTAAGTTCAAATGGAGTCTTACCCACTGTCTGATTCGGAATCCGGTTTTTCAGGTAAGCAGCAGTCTGCACAGCATAGCCCCAAAAACTCTTAGGTAGTTTTGCATCAAAGATGAGAGCTCGAGCCTTCTCCAACAGATACCTATTAGCTCTCTCCGCAACACCGTTCAAAGAAGGTGTGTAGGGTGGGGCAGGATCTATCAAAATATTCTTCAGCTTACAAAAGCGTGCAAGCTCACCTGACACATATTCCTTGGCATTGTCACACCTTAATTTATATACTTCTGGATTTTGCCTGAAAAACTGCTTGAATATATCAGTAATGTCACTTTTATTTTTTAATAGATGTACTTCACAAAATCTTGAACAATCATCTATTATGGTAACAAAGTACCTCTCATCATCACTGGCAGGTGGGTCAATCGGACCACAAATATCTGTATGAATCATTCTCATGGGTTTATCTTCCCTCTCTCTCGGACCTTTGCCCATTGGCGCATTGGCTTGTTTAGCAGTCACACATTCTTCACAAAAATTTAAAGAGTCTGATACTGGCAATCCCAACTCTTTCATAACATTGTTGCTAGAATGTCCCATACGCCTGTGCCATAACTTTGCATCTTGCTCAACAAGGTGCGTTGCAGCTGATGTACTAATAGGATCAAACTGACTAATATACTGACCTTTTTCATTCAATCTGGCAATAACAAATTTTTCCTTGTTCATCTCAACTATTGCAACATTATTTGTGAAGATAACACTGTAACCAGCTCTCTGTATATTTTTCACTGATATCAATTGACCATTCAACTCTGGAATATATAAAACATCTTTGAGGGTTATCTCTCGGCCATTCAGCATTCCAACAATTGTCCCAATACCTTTGACTTCCAGAACTTCAACTTTGGATGCACATGTCACAGTACCACTTTGGGCCCTCATGTCCTTAAACCATTCCTGTTTGCTGCACATGTGCGTGGATGCACCAGAGTCCAACATAAAATATTCACTAGTTTCATTGACCATAAAGGTAACCGCAGCAGACTCACTATTATTACACTTTGACTTAGCACGACAGTCCTTTTTCAAATGGCCGGGACGTCCACAGTTATAACATGTTAATTTTCTAGGACAATATTTTGCCACGTGACCCTTTTTCTTACATTTGTGACACACAATATTTTGATAGTTTCCAGCATTAAATGCTACGTTTGATTTTGCATTTTCTGTTTTCTTTACACTTGTGTCACTTTTCATTGCCTCAGCATTTAATAATCTTTGTATAACAAAATCTGAAGTTAAGGTCATATCTGGCTGATTTTCTATTGTTGCCTTTATTACATCATATTCCGGAGGTAATGACATTAATATATAAATAACAATATCCATATCTTTGACAGTTGTTCCCGAAGCTCGCAATTCATTCACCATTCCCAGTATTTCATTTATATGTTCCTGCATACTGGTATCAGGGCGTTTTTTAGTGTTCGTGAGTTTCTTCCTTACTAGGATCTGGCTTACAGCACTTGATTTTCCATATTTTTCCTTTAGAGCCACCCATAGTTTAAATGCCGTAGTTTCATCCGACATCGCCATCAATATAGAATCATCAATCATACTTAGCAGCAAGGCATACGCCTTCTTCGATTTTAAATCCTCAGTTTCCTCTTTTATTAGAAACTTCTCCAGGTCTTTTGCAGCAAAAATAGCTTCTGCTCGACGTTTCCACAACAGATAATTCGTCCCTCTGAATGGTTCGACAAGATATTTTATATTTTCTTCCTTGGCCGCCATATTGCATAGCCGGCCACACGAAACGAAACAGCCCAAACCACCCAAGTAGAAAAACTTTGTTATTACGTCCGCTCCAACACTTCCTTCTGATTTTTCGGAACCACGCTCTGCTGTTATATATTATGGATATAGGTAAATCAGTGGCCGATAAATCTTGAAGCTTTTTATTAATATAAAATGAGCACAATATTGCTAAGCTATTTTCCAGATCACACCACAGACAAAAGACAACTCAACAGTAGTGATGTCCAAAATCTCAATAAAAACTAGGGATGTGCAGGGAATCAAATCCAGTTAGTGTTACCACAAGTGATTATTCCCAACAAAAAATAATGAAATTAATAAAAAAAAACCACTGACTTCCGAAAGAAAAGTTTTGTGGGTTATTGGAACGAAGTTCCTTATTTTACCCTTTTTTGTGGTTGTTTTTGAAGGCGGTTACATTTTTTTTTAAAACGTTTTTATTTAATTATTTAAGTATTTTCACTGCCCCGTTGTCCGTAATTAAATAATTATGGTGACATGGAGCTGATGTAATTATGAAGCTGAAATAAGGTCCCTAGGAACTAGCTATAATTAAACGACGCAATCCCATCGAGGTAGGTTTCATTTGATCTATCTTGACGAGTACTTTCGTCTTTACGTAGAAGTTTTTTAACCAACTTCTAATTTAACCGACTCCTAAAAAAGGAGGTTACTCCATTCGACCGTACCTATATGCTTTTTTTTTCTATGTTTGTTCGCGCAGAACTTCGTCGTTCATGAACCGATTTCGCTGTTTCTTTTTTTGTTGGAAAGAAGATATTTCAGAAGTGGTCCCGTTGAACCACCTTAGTGGTGCTATAACTCAGGATGCAATAGCGAGCAAAATGTGTCTTGGGGCACCCAGACTCGAACTTTTCGACCTGACTGACCCGAATCGGAATTCTAACAATCGGAATTTTAATATTCGGTATTCGTGTTTTTGATGTTTCGGAAAATATATTAAGTCGGAATTTTTGATATTCGGTCTATTGAAATTCGTTATTTTGATGATAAGGAAATCAAGGTCTGATGATGGAAGACCAGAGAAATCGAGGGGAACTTTCAAAAAATGTAGGAGCGACTAGGCGGGCGTTTGTAAGTTTTTTCATTAAGAATTTTAAAGCACTACAATTTAATAAAGGTTTGGAGTTGATCTGATGATGGAGCCGAAGCTCCTCAACGATTCACATCACCTGTCTTGTGTTTGAGCTTGATTAATTTGTATTGATAAGAACTTTACACCTATATGGGATATAACTGTCATTAGGGGTCTGATGATGAAGGCGAAGGACAGTGAACTCCTCAGCGGTTTACAGTGGCGTTCAGTAAGTGGGAATCAAACTCACGACCTCTCGCTTGCACTGTTAGGTATTGCGATCACCACAGTCTGATGTTTCTCTGAAACAGTGAAAGTTGCTCTAAGTAAAGGAATAAGCTATTCTCGGTTGGCACAGTGGTTGAGAGATTGACTGCTGTGCTGCGTGTCGCGGGTTTGATTCCCGCACGGAACCAAAATATTTATATGATCTACATAAATAATTGTTCCAGGTCTGAATGTAGGTATGTCTATGTGAATTTAAATGTTTGGAAATGCGGGAGGACAAGTTTTTACAACAAAAAAAAATACGATTGATAACTAACGGATTCGATTAGATTCTGATGTAGGTACAGACGCCAGCACATCAACCTTCTTTAATCTGTCAAAGGAGATGTTCCATTCTGGGCTAGATCTGTGTACACTACATCAAAAAACAGGAAAAAAAATAGGGGAATTTCATAAAATACAAAAAATAATAATTTGAAGAACGGTACAGCTGTGCGACAACCAGTGAGAAGTCGCTGCGTACCCGCTAGGGGGCGCGGCAGGCGGGCTTTAGGCTATGCATTTTGTCCCGCGGGATCGAAATAATGTTGTGGCTGTAGCTACGGGCACACTTATTGGGGCGGCCTTATAGGCCTTGCAACTTCGGGCGCGCGCGCCTGTGAGAGTGGTTGCTATATTTGTTTCTGCAAGCGCGCCACGGCATTGTCGAACAATACCGCTTGCTTCACTGTACCTCGGCGTTTTTCTGCCAAGTGAGACCCCCAGTTACCTGGGGGAGGCTCGGCAGAAAACGAACAGCGACAGGGGCAGACTTACGACGCACCTGCAAAGGGGTGGGCTGTAGCGATGGGTAGCTTATAGGTGTCCATCAGCCCAGCAAGAAAATGTCATCTACGAGGAATTGAGTTTTGCCATTAATTAGTGCGTAATAAGCTGTAAATGTGCGTCACATTAAAAAAATTGTGCGTGCCATGTTTTAGGAATAAATTCGAAAAAACGATTCCTGCTGGGATAACGTTTTTCCAGCAAGAAAATTTTGAACTAGTGACCGGAGCCAAAAAAAAAGTATGTGGGCATGTAGCTTAAATTAGTGCATAAATGTGCGCTGAAAATAAAAATTGTGCGGCTTAAGGCTTTGTAGATATTTCATTTCCTGCTGGGCTGACGTTTTGCAAAATCTGGTTTTTTAGGAATCAATGATTGTGCGCTCGTAGAAAAAACGCAAGTTCGTAGATCGTAATTTGTGCGTTATTTGTGAAATAACAGATTTTCAAAAACATCTACCGTTTCTAAGTAATCATAAATTTATGAAAAACCGAAAAATTGTCTTATCGCTTAAATGAACAAACAAATAAACGCACTGTTAACGGAATTCGGTTTTTCTTGCCGTTTTTAACACCCACCAAAAGTTTAAAGGCAAAGAACACACACGTTTTTGGATAATACCCCTTTAAGTTAAACTGAAAATGCTTAAGCTTAAGCGAAAGTGCAAGAAAAAGAAACAACCGAAGATAATTATTTATGGACCAAAAATTAGAGCGTATAATTAAGTATACTTTCCGTAAATTTCAGCTTCAAGCATCTCTTATTTTAGCAGATATAAATCAAGAACCAAAACTATTTCTTCATTACTGGTTATCCGACCAAATGCGAATGACAGCAAAAAGGCGACGGTTTCATACATACCGATGACCTTCTTAAATTTTCTTACGTACATTTTATGCCTGAGTACACTTAGGTTTAAAAGTGTTAGGGTAATAGATAAAAGTTTTAGGGTACTAATATAGTATTTTTTTATTTTGTTTTAAATACATATTAAAAAAAAGGTGCGGTACTGCGGATATTTTATTGCTTAACGAAAATTAATAAACACGTATAGTTCATTTTCTATTTCATTAAGATAATATACTATGTAGGTATAAAAAGTTCTAATTCATTAAAGACTTTTACTAAGGAGCAGTTTTTATCATGTCACGCGTTTGAAACTTGAAATGTGGTACTTGTTTTCCCGAACTCGCAAACCACTAACTACTGTTACCTTTAAAAGTCAGTATGGCCCTGGAATGCAAAGTGCAACTGAGAAAACAGGATGTTTTTTGAGTAAATCAGTTTTCTTCCGCTCAACCCAGTGCCTGAGGATGTATTTGAAAATATTATATTTTTTATCAGAACAACATAAATTATGTAATTCATAAATATACAGGTTGAATTTTCAAAGTGGGTGTCGATGATCAAATCCAAAACTATGAGAAATATTGAAAAATACTGAATGAAAAAATCCTATGGCGCTCCACCCACTGCACCGCGCCTCGTCGCGTAGCGCGGGATAGTAGATTTTACCATTGTATGAAAGTATCTCAATTTATATAGAAATCACGCCTAGCACAACACATTGCCGACGAGAAAATGCGTGGGAAGGCGCCAAGCGCGCTGTTTCTGCCTGCAAACTTCACAAAATACCCTAACCACCCTATCCTACCTACACTACTTACCCTACCAACACTATCCAGTAAATTACGGAAGATGAAAACCAACTTGACTGAGAATCTCTTATTATTAGATATTATTATCCCTTGATTTATTTTCAGATATCTCAGGTCCAGTTGTTTTTGGGTTAAAAATGTGGTCGGTAACTAACACTACTGTTTTTTTAATACTTTTCTTCGATAAATGGCTCATTCCACACTTATATTTTTTATTAATCTATCTCTACGTGTGCGAAAATATACACAGATCAGTTTCTCTACACTAAATCTTTTATTCCGTGCATTTTAAAAACAAAAACAGTCACCTCCGACTTGCGGTGATTGTTTTTTTTTTAATTTCGGCATTGATACGCGTATTTACGACTTAAAAATTTTCTGAATATTATTAATTCATAAATGGAATACCATATATAAACATTATTATTTATAATAGATACTTTTATTTGTGTTCTAAATTCAAAAATATTTAAATTTTCTATTTTTCATATTAGGCTGTTTAGCGACTTAAACCTTTGCTCCTCTTTCAACCTGGCGAAAGCAAAGCGCAAAAAAACAGTAGAACCATAGCTTTTAGAACGCGGGAAATATAATTATTTCGTCAGTATATTATTTAATGTGTAAAAAAATGTTTTTCTCTCTATTCTACTTCGTAATAGATTTATGATTCTAAATAATACTAAAATATTATTTTCATTATGCATTTTTATACGTATTCTCCGTATTACTTCAGGAGAAATTAAAACAGTCCACTCATTAAACCTATTTTGATTTTATTGTTTTTTTCATTTGAGAACAATATACCTATGATTTTCAAGTACCTAACTTAATTTGATCAAAGCTCGTTTAATTAAAAGGAATCATTAACACGACAAACAAGAATAATAAAACTACTGCCAATAACGTGATGGACGCGACTGTACACACAATAGCTTCACATAACACTGTAATTTATAGAAGGTCATCGGAATGTATGAAACCGTCGCCTTTTTGCTGTCATTCGCATTTGGTCGGATAACCAGTAATGTAGAAATAGTTTTGGTTCTTGATTTATATCTGCTAAAATAAGAGATGCTTGAAGCTGAAATTTACGGAAAGCATACTTAATTATACGCTCTAATTTTTGGTCCATAAATAATTATCTTGGGTTGTTTCTATTTCTTGCACTTTCGCGTCAAAGCTTAAGCATTTTCAGTTTAACTTAAAGGGGTATTATCCAAAAACGTGTGTGCTCTTTGCCTTTAAACTTTTGGTGGGTGTTAAAAACAGCAAGAAAAACCGAATTCCGTTAACAGTGCGTTTATTTGTTTGTTCATTTAAGCGATAAGACACTTTTTCGGTTTTTCATAAATTTATGATTACATAAAAACGGTAGATGTTTTTGAAAATCTATTATTTCACAAATAACGCACAAATTACGATCTACGAACTTGCGTTTTTTTTTACGAGCGCACAATCATTGATTCCTAAAAAACCAGATTTTGCAAAACGTCAGCCCAGCAGGAAATGAAATATCTACAAAGCCTTAAGCCGCACAATTTTTATTTTCAGCGCACATTTATGCACTAATTTAAGCTACATGCCCACATACTTTTTTTTTGGCTCCGGTCACTAGTTCAAAATTTTCTTGCTGGAAAAACGTTATCCCAGCAGGAATCGTTTTTTCGAATTTATTCCTAAAACATGGCACGCACAATTTTTTTAATGTGACGCACATTTACAGCTTATTACGCACTAATTAATGGCAAAACTCAATTCCTCGTAGATGACATTTTCTTGCTGGGCTAATGGACACAGCTTATAGCCATAACTAGCCAAATACCGGCTATGAGCAAAATAGCCACGGCTATGATATCCGTCAACACGATAGCTAAGTATCGGCTACTGGTTGGTTTGATAACTGATAGGTTATGACATAGCCGGTAGCCGCCACAGAGTATGGCTAACTGCTACGTTTTGTAGCCGTCCCGGTATTCGAGAGCCGGGTAGCGAGAGTAGCCAGCCTAGAATAGCCAATAACCGTGTGCGCGCTCTCTGCGCTACGCGAGTGGCGTACGATCTTCATTCGTATCGTACATTTCTTTCTCACAATATTCACAAAATAGATTAGTTAGACAAAGAAGAGCATTAGACTTAGTAACTTCGTTCGTTTAATAAACCAATTTATGAATTGCGATGATTATAAAGGCGGTTAGTTACCGTCAGGTTTAAAATAAATAAACATTTGATAGTTAGTATTTCGGTTATTGTGATCTTCGAGAGGAAATCATTTTTGTCGTGATGTATGTACCTACCGATAGTAAATACGGCATCGCTGGAGTGACTCAAGTACCGCCCATGTTTCCACCGAATCGAAATTTTTCTCATAGTCCACAAACGCTAAGCATAATGGCAAGTTATACTCTCCGGTCTTCTGTATAACTTGCCGCAGCGTATGGAATGTGGTCTATGGGTCTATGGTACTATAGCCTCTTTGGAAACCGGCTTGTTCGGGAGGCTGGAAGTCATCAAGTTTGTGTTCGAGACGGCTCGTGATAACCCTTGAAAACAGCTTATAAACATGATTTAGAACCGTGATGGGTCTGTAGTTCTTTCAATAGGCTGTTATCACCTTTTTTAAGAATAGAACCACCTCACCTCTGCTCTATGTTTCAGGCGTTTTGCCCTCGGACAGGACGGAATTAAAGAGTTTCTGGAGGACTTTAAGTACCGGTGTTCCACCCGCTCTCAGAAGCTCTGAAGTGATTCCGTCCTCGCCCGGCGCCTTGTTGTTCTTAAGCTGCTTCAGGGCCATCCTAATCTCGTACAGACTGATGTCCGGGATATCTTCGGTATAATGCCGGGACAGCTTGGCTCTTGGATCTCCTACCAAGCTGTCAACGGTCTTTGCGACCGAAGTGTATAACTGTCCATAGAATCTAATTTTTTTTTTGCATTTAATTATTTGTAATTTTAATTAAATCAAAGTATTTACTTTACGTATAAGCCACGCACTCGAGCTATCGCCTCTCACTTCTACAACCTGTAAGTTTCGCACACTTGTATAATTATTATACACTTAGATCAACGTGCAAGATTAGATAAGATTATAACACCCACCAGCGGAAACAAAGATAAAATAAAACTACCACTTACAAATATAGTAACCAGATTTGTATTGATGTTTTTATTAAAAACGAATGTTTATTATACCTATAACAAACCAACAATCACTGTATGTAGGTATCATTTAACAATACATTTAGCGATTTAGTACACTTATACCAACGAATTTCATTATTTAACGTAATAGATCCTTTTCATATTTTTAACAGATTTATGTGAAAAAATATAGCATTTATATCATGAAGGACTGCACCCGCGAACAATCGAACTAGTCATAATTATCAATTCAATTCATCGGCTCCTACCAGTCCGGTTATCATACGTAAGTAAATACACTCTCAAATCTTATATTATGGAAACGATTACGTTAGCGACAAACTCTTTGATACAAAAATAGTTAAAACAAAACGCATCCTATATTAATGACGTGAGTCGACATTTAAATAAACTCATATAACACGTCGTATTTATAGCTTATAGTCTTTTCATAAAATTAACTGTTGTAACGATTTTGATCCATTCCATTGGAACAGGTTTTTAGAATGATAAATAATGTAGGTATGCGAATAAAAAATAATGTTATTGTAGTAACGTCACTTAGACATTTAGGCGCCCTGTTCCATTAGAATGGATCAAGTATATAGCTGTCCTTAACACTATTCACGCTAAGCGGTTTATCAACGAAGCATAATATATTATGTTGAGCTAGGACGATCATAATCTAAGCTGGGCTAGTTCTTGCAACAACCCTGGCTCCTGCTCGATCTTGGCTAGTTGGTTCAGCTCCAACTGCTTGCCTGATGCTTTTTGCTGCTTCAGCTTGTCGATGTCGCTCAGTTTCTGAAACAAATAAACTCAGCTTATGTATGTAGGCTTTAAATAATGGGTCGCAACTGCGACTGCGAAGCATTTGGTCAAGGAATTGGGATTCGTTCTTGGTTGATAGCTCTAAATATGGTAAAATGTGTCAATTTAGTAATTTTATGTTGTTAAGCAACGATGCACATAGCTCATCTCTTGATTTTATTATGCTAAGGTAACCTGTATTGGTAGAACTTTTAGAGATTTTATAAAAGTGACCATGAGTCAGGTGTGTATTACACGCATCTACCAACTTCATAGCGTTAGTAAAACAACAAAACGTACGAAAAACATTTACTATGTTTAAACACTTCATTTGGTACTCTAGATGAAACAGTATCGTCGCGTCACGTTGCATTGCGTCTTGGTGTGTACTGACCCTTTTTTTTTTTTTTTTTTAGCGTGGTAAAATCATCAAATGAGTCCTCCGGCCCCGGGCAGGGCGGGAGGGACTGTCAGACTTCTACTGACTAAAATCCACGGTGTCCTTCAATAGCCTGTTACGTTCCGGGGTCACGGTAAGGAAATAATCCCGCGACCCCGGCAGGCTTTGGCCCTCTGAGAGGGGGGCCCCGTCATTATGCTGACGCTCTTTGAGGCGCGCGTGGGACACAACGCGCCGTCGACCCGGGCATGGTCCATGGTCGGGCAGCGAGTTGCCCTTTACTCGCTGCCCGCATGCCCGCGCCTACGGTGGCCGGAGATCGTCTGCTGACGTCCGACGCCGCGGGCGCCTACCACTGCGGTTGGGGGTGTACTGACCCTAAGGAAAATTTGACACTGACGCCCGCGCTGGACTGAATCCTTTGTCCGCATCTTTCTAAGTAAATAATAACCTGCTGGGAGCACCTGCGCTAGTTTAAGCAGACACCCTTAGTGATGAGAATGCAACTAATCAACAGTGTGACGGTAAACAACTCTTGCATATGATAAACGATAGATGTTTGATTAATTGATATGATTCATTATACCTACTATTATTTCTCAGTAGCAGCATAGAGACTGGATTTGTTTGAGCTTATGGGCAGTCTTTTATTACAATAGTGGGTGAACAAAGTACTATAAGTTCACCTCTATCCAAAAATAGGGCGACACAGATTTCTTTAAATGTTATATTTTAAGTTCAGATCAATACCTTATTAATATTTTTTATCTTCTTATCCTTCTCGGGGTCTCCGGTGGAGACGAAGGGCGCGCGGGCAGTGGAGGCGGGGGGCGGGGGGGAGGCGTCGCCACGAGCCTTCTCCTCAGCCTTGCGCGCCTTTGCCTTCTCGCGTTTTTCCTTCTGTTTGAGCGCCTGCTTTGAAGGCGCCGCTAATTAAAAGTAAATGGTGGGATTAATGTTGATTTTTCATATTCTTCGTAGTCTATGACTTAATTTGCAACAGCCTTGACATTTGGCCGACATTGAAAGTCGTCTCTGTTTTTCGAGGAATCGAAAAACAGAGACGACTTTCAATGTCGGCCTTCATGATTTATATATATCCTGCAAATCTTACCACTAGGAGTTTCTCCAGGTTTATGCGGCTTCTCCTGTTCATGTAGCGTGAAGGTCGAAGGCCTGTTCTTAGCGCCAGGAGGCCTATAGGCCGCCGCGGGCTTAGGCGTGGAGTCCTCAATGCCTTTAGGCACAGTCCTCGACAGTTCACTCTTGGGGAAGTTGCCCGGCTGCCAGCAAATAGAAAGGAGGTTCTCCTTCTCAGCGCAGACGCGTTTGTGCATCAGCGCGCACGTGTAATGCCAGATCTTGTAGCTAGGAATAATATTTATTAAATTATACATACATAAATATTCTTCTTAGTGTGATAATCTAAATACATAAAATATGTATGAAACATTACCATCAGAAGGTCTAAATTAGTTATTCCATTCATAGTCTGTTTTAATTTACACTTTTAAATTATTATTCATAAGATCCTTCATTGATCTTTTAAATAAAATAAATGAATAATACAATAAGCTTGATATTGAGTAGGAATCTATCGAAATGTTGAATATTGCGCAGTGCATGCGTGGTGGACTATAATCTAATCCCTCTCATAGCGAGGTGCGCAGACGCACAGTTGGCGTGGTGACTGAGTGGTCAACTGTCGCGCTGCGTGTCGCGGGTACGATTCCGAATATTTGTATGGCCTACACCCAACAGGCTGTTGTTCGTAGCTATTTGTGTATGCCAGTTTAAAAGTTTGTAAACGCACCCACAGTACAAGAGAAGTCATAGTCATAGTCATAGTCATTTATTTCATAACAAAATACATTGTGTAGAAAAAAATCAATTACAATATTATAATAAATAAAATATGAAGTTCATTACAATTACAATTAGGCGACAGCATAAATAAATGATTTTGAATTAATAAAAAAAAAAGAATAAACAATAATTTAACGAAATAATGAATAAATTGTAGGTAATTCAATAATAACAATTACATAAAATGTCTAAAAATAATTAAATTAATAAAATAAAAAGAGTAATAATAAATAGAATTCATAATTTCTTCAAAACAAGTTAATAATAATACCCATACCATAGCTGATGATCCTTTAAAAATCTAAAACAATATAAATAATAGCAGTATCACAACATGATCATCATAAAATTGTTTTGTCACTTATGAATTCGTCAATGCTGTAGTAGCTCTTTCTCAATAAATATGCTCTCAATTTGTTTTTGAATATGTTTACACTATTTATTATCTTAAATTCTATAGGTAACTTGTTAAATAAGAAAACGGATTGATACCTTGTACTATGACTAACCACTTTCAGTCTGGGTTGAATCGTGTAGGGTAAATCTTTTCTACGAGTTAAGTATCTGTTTTGCCTTTGGTCTTCCGTTTCCAGTTTGTGCAAATTCCTTACTAAATTGGTCAACAAAACTAGAATATAAAGGCTCGGCACTGTAAGAATTTTTAGTCTAATAAAGTGATCCTTGCACGAGTCTGTCTGTTTCATGCGAAGCATTGTCCTTAGTAAGTAAGGCTCTTTTTTGAATGACAAATGCCGACTGAAAATTGTATTTGTAGCTGTTACCCCAGAACTCAATACTATATCTGAGTCTGGACTCAACCAGAGCAAAGTAGACCCCTCTTAGTTGATTTAGAGTTAATTCGTCTCGCAGAGTTCTGATTGCATAGCATGCTGAGCTAATAGATTTTGTTAAAGATGATATCTCAGCTTTCCAATTTAGTAGTGCATCAATGTGAACACCTAAGAATTTAACTTTATCAACTACTTCGACTTTTTTACCACATGATATCACCTCAATCTCAGCGTTATTTTGCACCGTCGACTTAAATAATATACAGTTTGTTTTATTAATATTGATTTTTAAATTATTTGTACCAAACCAGTTTTCAAAAGCTTTTAAAACGATGTTAATCTTATATTCCAATTCAGTTAAGTTATGTGCAGATACTATTGCATTTGTGTCATCAGCAAAAATGATAAGTTTAGCGTCTTTTAAGTGATTGGAAATATACTGGGTCAGGTCATTTAAGAAAATTGTAAAGAAGTTTGGCCCCAAAACGGAGCCCTGAGGTACACCACGGCCTACAGTTACTAGATTCGATTTATAAATTTTTTCTTCTCCATCTTCTATGGATTTTATCTCTACGTACTGATGTCTGTTGTGCAAATAGGATCTGAATAGCTTCATGACATTATCCCGTATACCATAATGTTCCAGCTTGGCCAAGAGAATTTCATGGTCCACTGTATCGAAGGCAGAGCTGAGATCAAGAAAGATACCGGCTACTTTAAGCTTGCTATTTAAGTGACATATTACCTCGTCAACCAATGCCTCAATCGCATCAGTAGTTCCCAATGATGTTTGGTATCCAAATTGCTGGTTATTTAAGACATCGTGCATCTTTAGATGTTTTACAAGCCTAACTTTAATAATTTTTTCGAATATCTTCGACAACAAAGGTAACAAGGATATCGGTCTGTAATTCTCAGGATCCGTTTTTGAGCCCTTCTTGAAAATAGGAAGCACTCGAGCGATTTTTAGTTGATCTGGGAAAATGCCTTCGTCAATACATTCATTATAAAAATCTGCTAATGGAGTAGCTAATAAGTCAATATTATCCTTAATTATAGTCAAGGGAATTTCGTCATAACCGGCTGAGGGCTTATTTACCATTTTTTTAACCATATTGAAAATTTCTGAAGGTGTGACTGCATCAAAACTCATATTCGATTCTACTCGACTGACACTTTCAGTTAAATAAGTCAATGCCAATCGCTGGTCACAAGCTTTTAGTTGGACCGCAGTGTCAAAACATTTAGAAAATATATTAGCCACATCCAAAGCATTTTCAATAACTTTGTTGTCAGTCTTAAGTATGATTGGATAATGATTTAGGTCTTTAGTAGTATTACGCTGTCGATTAACTATTTTCCATATCATTTTACTGGAATCTGTTGCCATTTCGATTTGTTTCCTAACAGCATTCCTTTTTGCACTGTTAATTACTTTTCTATACATTTTGATGTACCTGTTCCGATATTCCAGAACTGAATTGTCGCACTGTGTCTTATTTAATGTGTTTAAGAAACGTTTTACTTTGCTAGCTATCCTTATTCCATTTGTTATCCATTTAGAACATTTATTTCTTTTGACATTAATTTTTACTCTGCACTTTTTAAAGATTGATGAATGTATGTCTTTGAATTGACTGATAAATGTGTTAATACCAGAGCTCCAGTTCGTCATTAATAGTTTTTTCCTGTAGGTAGCTTTGTTTTCATCATTACATTTTCTTTTGGAAAGAGAAATATAATTGGTCTGCTTTTTATATGAAGTTTTTTCTAAGCATAAAGTACAGAAAAGACCAGCGTGACCGTCTGATAAACCATTGTGATCAACAGACGTACATTCTACGCAACTGTCAGGCAAGTTAGTTATAATGTTGTCAATACATGATTCAGAGTTGTTTCGTCGAAAGGTAGGTGAATCTATTATATATCTGAAGTTGTAGCAAGTCAGCAACGATAAGAAAGAATTATGTCTCAAGTCATCTTTTAAAACATCGATATTGAAATCGCCACAAATTATGCATGGTTTATTGAGAAAAAGCTGTAACAGTTTTTCAAGTCTGTTCATAAAATCATCAAAATTGTTGTTTGCAGGAGTCCGATAACAGCAAACAACACACAAATTTGTCTCAACATCTCTAACTCCACACACCTCAAAACAATTAATCCTATATAGTTGCTTACACGCTGGAAGTTCGTCCACGTGCCTTTTATTATGTGTCAAAATCATCGAACCTCCCCTTTTTTTATTGTGTCTAGTATTGTAAGACCCTATTTTGTAATTTATAAGATTAAATTGTTTTGCGAGAGTATCGTTCAGAAAATGTTCAGATATGCACAAGAAGTTAAGTTCCCTCGAACATTCATTTAAATATATTTCTAGTTCGTCCTTTTTATTATTAATGCCACATAGATTCTGGTGAAAAATATTAATTTTTACATTATTATCATTCTTGTAATTACTTATATTATGATGAACGAAAAAACTGAGAGTTTTGTTCATTTACGCTACCAAATGAGTCAACAGGGAATAATTTCATGTCAATTTTAATTCTGTCTACAATGTCTTTGAACATCCATTGTATTCCAGCTTTATTTAATTTACTTGATGTATTACTGAACATGTCAAACGTTAGACCACAGTTAGAATCAAAAAAATATGCGTATTTATTCATTTGTATGTCCATGCAAAGGAGGTTACCCTAGATAGCTAACGTTCGTCAAAATGACGAGCATATAATAAATATCTCCGTCTCCCTTTCTCATCGTTTTACCTACACACTCACGGTTTCGCGCCAACTTAGTGTCCGCTAGACTGCGTCGCGTGGTGGTTGCCACAGAGTACTTTTATTAATAGGGCATAGAGATCTAACTTCACGGGTTTTTCGAGCAATGGACAACAGCGACATCTAGTGTTCACCGACGAAAACTTTTCTGTATATAGTTATATAAATATAGGTATATACAAAGCTTGCTCATTCCTTTTAGTGTTTTGATTGACTATTAATAACTATATGCCTACATTAGTAAAAAATAAAACAAATTTGTTATGTAATTATATGTATTTCATCAACTATGAGGCCTTTTACAGTGTTTTTACAGTAATTTCTAGCCATTACTTGATATTTATCGGTGTCACTGATAGTATCTTGCTTTCCAGTAAGAATTTTATTAGCATGGAAATAACACACGGATACACTACTTTAGAATAGCACCAAAAGCAGAAAATGCAGGAAAATAACGAACCGCACCAAACGAGAATCAAATTTTTTCAGCAAAGTGCAATGTGACACTGACATTTTATTGACGTATTGAAAAGACATCGCACCTTCGGTGCAACAAAGTCACTAATAGCCAAAACTGCAAAATCGACCTAAGTATGCCAAATTGTTTCTAAATCATGCCTTTACTTGGGGCAACAAAGACATCCGCGAAAGTATCTCGAAACTACACTAGATGGCAGAAGTGCCTTTGTGGTTATTGGCGGTTTTTCCATGCGTTTTGGGCCGACACCGTTTCATTGTAAGCAGTGCCCCCTCGCCCGCGACCTTATATTGAGGTCTTTTTTCGCTCAAAATCTTGGAGCAACAAAGGCATAAAACATAACAGTCATACAAAAAAAAAATACAAAATAGTTTATTGTCTCAATAAGATAATTTTACATGAGTCGTGTTTGGAGCCCACCTTTAGGCAAACAATTCCTGTATAAGAGGACTCCGCTCTTTCATACAATTATTATTGTTACATTATAAACTACATACATGGAATGCGGTATAATGTGCGTGATGTGATGAGATGGGTGATATGTGGGGTGTGTGGTGAGGTATGTATGGGGTGTGAGGTGTGAGTTGGAGTGTTTAGTGTGTATTGTGATGTGGATTAAGTCATAAAACTAAATAACTTCTGGTGCAACAAAGACACAGTTCAGGACATTTTTTTTTTGTTGTCTTTTATTAGGATTTCTTTGGCAATTAAATACAAGATTTTTACGTATAACTATAGCCAACTAAAAAACAATTAATTAAATGTAAAGATTTCAAACCTTCTTTAGATAGTTATCCAGAACCGAGGAAAAACATGCAAAAAAAAATTTAAAAGTCTTCTCCTGTAAAATTTCAAAATGAGCTGTTACGTCTTTGTTGCACCAAAGGTGCGAATGTGTGAAAATTAAAGTTACCAGTAGGTAGCCCAAATAATTATAGAATTCTATTAATAATTTGGGAAAATATCGAAATAGAAAAACATATTATATAAATATTGAAAAACGACACAATTAAAAAGATAATTAAACATTAAACTAGGAACGTAATAAAATACATGATAAATAATAGTATTTTTGGTATAGCGACATCTCTATAGAACAGATCGAAACTCTCCTATTATAATACTACTAAATTAAAAAATACATCTCTAAGAAGATGTATTAAGTTACATTTGGTACTCCACAATTTTTTAGTATAATGATCTAAGTCGTGCCAGGCTTTTAGTTAGAAGATTGATGACCCTGGTGGTTGCGTTTAGCCGGTAAGTACTTTTGTTTTTGAGATACCTACTGCATACTCGTCTTTTTGACGAATGGTTAGCTTATGCGTAACTTTTAGCTTACGTGCTTTGAGTTGATTTTTGCTTTGTTTTTTTTTTAGTTATTGCGTTGATAGTGAATAATGGCTGCAAGATTGATCACAGATGACGACATAGTTCGGGCGTTAGATGATGAAGATTATGTCAACACAAATGATGAAGTACGGTATAAAAATTGAAATGATGTGTGACAGTGGGACCAGGTACATGATTGACGCCATGCCTTATCTTGGAAAAGCAACAAATACTGTAGGAGTGCCCCTTGGTGAATATGTTGTCAAGGAACTAACACGGAGTATTTATGGCTCAAACAGAAACGTTACCACAGACAATTGGTTTACATCCATTCCATTAGCGAAACAACTGTTACAACAACCTTATAAGTTGACAATAGTTGGAACTTTGAGGGCCAACAAAAGAGAAATACCGGAAGAAATAAAGAACAGCCGAGGTAGAGCGATACGTACTTCCATGTTTTGTTATGATGGGCCACTAACTCTCCTATCATTCAAACCGAAGCCAAGCAAAATGGTATATTTGTTGTCATCATGTGACGAAGAAGGGACTGTGAACCCAACATCAAAAAAGCCACACATTATAGAATTTTACAATGCCACTAAAGGTGGCGTAGACACATTTGACCAGATGTGTTCTAATATGTCTTGTAACCGTAAGACTAACCGGTGGCCCATGTGCATGTTTTATGGCATGCTCAATATAACGAGTATCAACTCCTACGTCATCTACTGCCATAATGTATTGGTGTCTGGAGGTAAACCACTGGCACGAAGGAGCTATATGAAACAACTGCATGAAAAACCCGTTGAACCTTGGCTAAAACGTCGACTGGAAATACCAACAATGCCTCGTAGAATTAAAGACAAGATAAGAGACGTCTTGGGTTTGATTTGAACTATGAGGATCGTGCTGAAAGCCATGGTCAAAATCTTGAGCAATCTGATTCTGGAAGTAGTCCAATACTTGAAAATGCCTCAACAAGGAAAAGAAAAAGCTGCAGTTTGTGTTCCTATAAGAAAAGGCGCATGACCAAGAATCACTGCTATAGTTGCAGAGTTCCCATTTGTGGCGAACATACGGTTGACTTTTGCCCAACTTGTGCCAAAAAAATCTAAGTAATTTGATACTCACGGATAATTTTAATATTTTTTCTCCATTATACTGTAAGTAAAAGTAGAAATTTCTAAATAATAGTTCCTAATTTAGTCGTTGTAAGAAGTTGTGCCTTATTGATCTCAATGAAACATGTGCCATTTAAGATTTGTGATTTAGTACTTAAAAATTAAATAAATATTCATTTTTGTTATAATTATCTTTAATTTACATCCCATATTTCCCATAAATATAATAACCCTAATTAAAATAACATATTTTTAAAATAAAAAACACGTTTGAAAAATGCTCGTCAAAAAGTCGAATGGTTAGCTTATCATAGAAGTCCAGGAACGTTAGCTATCTAGGGTATAGTTCAACTTTATAATTATAAATAAGTGCCCCCCGTATGTATGTGGGCGCACATATAATTATATTTGTATGAATTAATTTGTGTAAGCTTTCATTTATTTCTCTCACTAAGTTAATAAAGTTATCATTGTCTTAATGTCAGTTTCTCCTAGTACAATTATACAGTAATAATTTAAGTTAAACTCTCTCAATTTTGTCTCTATTCCGGTTAACAGGCGTTTTACACTACAATTTGGTAAAGAATAACTACATAAGCTAAAATCGTCGGTGAAATTATCTTCCACAGTTTGAAGCATTCTCTGAGAACTATTATTCAGCACACACAATTTCCTGGGTTTGGTTTGTTTAACATTTGTCCGGTCGCAGTCGGTTACAGATTTCGTTTGTGGTGTCGAATTTGTGGCATCGAGGTGGTTAATGGAATATTTTTCATTGCTTGTAGTCTGATTATATTTTATTACTATATTTTCGTTCTTGTTTGGTGGCGTAGTATTTTCATTACCATTTGGTACTTTTAATCTCGGTGTTGTGTTAATATTTGTTTTTAGTTTTTTGACCAGATCTAGGTGTACCTTTTTTATTGTCTACTGTATTTATAGTTTTATAGGCTTCTATAACTTTGGAATATTTCTGCAGATCCGATTTTAATCGAAAGTTTTCAGAATTGAGGTTTTCAATTTCTTGGTGAGCTATTAATAAATCGTCTGATAATCTCTTAAGTTTTTCGTTTAGTTCTAGTACAGTGTTACTGGTATTCAATGTTGTGTTTGGCAGACTCGTCATGGTCGCATCAAATAGTGTCGAACTGTCTTTGCTGATATCATTTAGAGAACTGGTTCTTTGTATTTTTCGGTATGTAATATAATTGCCTTCCTCCATTATTTGCCAAAGTATTAATATCAATGTTGTAATTTAAGAAGAAAAAAAAAAAACAAAAATCTGTGTGTAATGGAACGTCGTCCCAAAACGCCAGTGTTCAATGCAGGACAATCTGGTTCCTGAACGAATACTATTATGTCAGGTCACAGTCAACTTTGGCTGCATTCCGAATTACAAAATAATCGCTAACAGCGCTCACATCAATATTTTGCGTTCCGATTTAGATATCACGATTATGACAGCTAAGAGCTGTCGTCAATGGGGATGGCAACTCAAAGCTAATCGTAGATGGCGCTGCGATAGTTGGTCCCCACGTCAGATTAATGTCAAACTTGTACAAAAAACAAACAAGATTTATTGTTATAAAAATTGAGTATAAATACAAAACAAATATGGAAAATTATTCGTCAATGCAAGTACATATACTAAAAAAAGAATTAAGACGCCGCGGTGCATCTACAAGAGGAAAAAAAGTGATTTAATTGAGTGATAATACATTTGATTTTACCGTAATAAATCCACAATTACTTGTAGTTAAGGTTTCAATTTTTGAGTTTAGGTATGTTTTACCTGTCCTCTCCTATAACAAGAATATAATGCTGCTTCTGACTTTCTATTTTGATAAAATATCATAATGTTTTAAGTCAGTAATTTTGCCCTTTTTTTCTATTTAGATTCGAGAAATATCACAATATATTTAATTTCTTAACACCACAACTATCACAAAACTCGTTCCAGGTGATAATTCTTCCGCCAGACGAACTATTTCATGATTTATAGAGCGATGCAATCCTGGTACTTAACCTCCAATAGAAAAGTAAATATTATTTTGAAAAGTGTATTCGATTGTTTAGTTGCGGTATAATCATATAATTTTACTAATAAACTCAACTAACGGCCTGTCTCGGCTTCGCAAGGCTGGATATTTGTTTATTATATAGCTTTTCCTTAGTGATAATACAATTTTTGTTCTCACAGCAGTCACAGCAGCTACCCATTATTTCTTGATAGTGTGAATTGTCGGAAATTTGTATGTTCCATCATTTTTACAGCTTATTACACAACACCTAGTCATTTTACATCAATAAATCGTTTTTTTTCAGAAAATTCCTTTGATTTGACAGTTCTTTTGGGACCAAACTGTCATTTGTCACTTTGACACTTGCCTTCCCCATTCGGAACGCTCGTGAATGCGTTCACAGTGAACATGTCAACCATATACATAAACTGAACATAACCCCAAACCAAAACCTTTCACGAGACCTATTTTTGAAAATTATAAAATGGAAGTTATGTTGGTTGACGCTATCGACTCTGATAACTCAGATTTTGAGATAGAGAACTACAATTCGTCCTCCAGTGATGATGAACAGAATGATGATGATGTCGAAATGTTTGTAGTAGCGTATTTTGCTCCCGGCAAAGATTTACCCCGTAAAAAAATACCACGTATTACAAATTACATAGATGCAACAATAATTAAATATAATGTTCATGAGTTCAAAATTCATTTCAGGTATGCTTTTACGTCTTGGATTTTAATGTAGGTAGGTAGGTATGCCACCAATGTATGCCACAAAAAAGACTTTTTTGTTACTTTCGTTTTACAGAATGTTTCCTGATACATTTGACTACGTATTAGGATTAGTAGGTCCAAAAATAATGGAAACTGGAGTAACTTTTGGAAGAAAACCTACAGAAGCTAAAAAACAGTTTCTTATTGCGCTTTGGATGATGGCTACACCAGATTGTTACAGGTGAAAATTATATTTATTTCATACTGTCTAGTCACTTTATAAAAACTGATAGTAGTAGGTAATACAGAGAGAGAATGTGATTTTCAATAAAAAAAAAAAGTATTAGGTACCTATCCTTTTAGGTAAGTAAGGGAGTTACACAGGTCAGAAAATGTGTTTTGGCTACTTGAAACAAGTTCTATTAAAAACAATTAATTTGTCATTTTTTATTTTTCAGATCTGTGTGTGAGAAATTTGATGTAGGCCTGGCAACTGCCCTGAGAAGTGTACGACGCGTTTCTCATGCTCTCCATTCCCTTGCTCCTCAGTTCATAAGATGGCCTAGAGGTGAACATGCAAGACAAGTGGCTAGAGAGTTTGAGAGTCACAGTGCATTCCCAAGGGTAGTGGGAGCCATTGATGGTACGCATATTAAAATAAATGCGCCAACCGAGGATGCACAATCCTATATTAACCGGAAAGGAACCCACTCAATCCAAGTACAAGTAAGGATAGCTTTCTTGATGTACCTAGCAAAATTACAATTCAATTAATATAGTACTTAATTATTATAATGTTAATACATTGTTCCAGGCTGTATGTACTCATGACATGGTGTTCACCAGTGTCTTTGCTGGTTATGCAGGGAGTGTGCATGATGCTCGGGTATTTAGGCTGTCGCCTGTTCAGAACTTTATCCAGAACCCAGATGTCTATTTTGAAGGTGACAGCCACATTATTGGCGATGCTGCATATGGGGTACACCGGAACGTTATGGTTCCATTTAAAAACAATGGACATTTATCTCTTAGACAAAAGAATTACAACTTTTGTATTTCATCTGCACGCATGTCCATTGAACGAGCATTTGGTTTGTGGAAGGCTCGTTGGCGCAGTATACTGGACTGTTTACCAATGGTCACAATTAAAAAAATACCAGAGTACCTACTAGGTTTAGCAGTACTTCACAATATTTGTATACTGCAGAGAGATATGATCCCGGTTGAAGGGCATTTACGGGTGACGCAAAGAGGGCGCCTTATTAACGATAATATTGATGGGAGAGAAGAAGGGATGCGCAAAAGGCAAACATTGTCCAATAATTTAATTATAAGGACAGTATAATTAAAATTACTTATTAATTAAAAAATATTGATTTAATTATTGTATAATATCTATTTTGTAGTTTTAACATCCTATAACATATAATACTTACTTAATGTAACTGATAGGTAAATATGCAATTAATTTTTGGTTAGAGGTAATAAATAAACATTCTTGCAGTTTAAAATATTCATTGTCATCATTGCGCCATGTGTTGGGTTAAGTATGTAAATAATGTTCAACACTAATAGTAATACTTAAAACATTTTTATTAACAATCAATTAGAATCACAGTTTAATCAGACTGAACCTCAGGTGCTCCGCTCGAGCTCCAGGCCAAATTATTCTCTTATTTATTAATTATTCTAAGACAAAAGTCAAACATAGTTTAACAGTAATTTAACTCCTTATCTATTAAGTAAAATCACAGACTTACAGCTTTACAATTAAACACTAATAAAATTCAAACACAGAAAAAAAGTCAAACACAGTTTAACATTAATTTAACTCCTTATCTATTAAGTAAAATCACAGACTTACAGCTTTATAATTCACAGGTTTTAACAGGTACTTTTAATCAAACAATCTACTAAACAGATGCTGATCAAATCTTAAAATTTAATAAAAAATCACAAGTAGACCTATACTACTAATTAAAACAGGTTCTGATCAAATCATAAAACTAATACAAAATCAGTAGTACACCTATGCTAATAAAATTCACAGGTTTCAACAGGTATTTATATTCAAATCTACTACAAGCAAGTACTGATCAAATCTTAAAATCTAATAAAAATCACAAGGGGACCTGTTACTAATTAAAACAAGGTACTGATCAAATCTTATGACAAATACACAATCTAGCTATAGAAATACTTAAATTTACTTATTTTTGTTTAAACACAACAACTTCAACATTTCCATTTTTTCTCTATGCTGTTGCTCTTTTAGTAGCATAAAGGGGTTTGAACTTTTTTGTATGGGCCGTGTACCAGGTGCCATTCGCCATTTTGATTTTCCTTCAAAACGGCGTACACGAATGAAACATTGATAAATCGATAGATCACATCAATACAAACATAAAATGTAAGGGGCAAAACCTCGTAAACCGTCACGTTTCCGAGTTGTGAGCTGTCAAACATGTACAAGTAGTGACATATTTTTTCTTATTTTTTTAATATTTTAATGTTTATTGATCAAAAAGGATACTTCCGCAATAAAACTAATTGAATATTAGTTTTTCCACACATTCTAAATGCTGAAATTGCGTTAAACGAAATAATTCTATCTAAAAGCGTTTGAAATGCGTGAAAAACTAATATTCAATTACTTTTATTGTGGAAATAACCTTTTTGATCAATAAACATCAAAATATTAAAAAAAAAGAAAAAAATGTGTCGCTAATTGTACATTTTTGACAGCTCATAACTCGAAAACGTGACGGTTCACGAGGTTTTGCCGCTTACATTTTATGTTTGTATTGATGTGATCTATCGATTTATCGATGTTTCATTCGTGTACGCCGTTTTGAAAAAAAAAACAAAATGGCGGATAAGGAACTGGTACAAAAGGCACAAAGCCCTTTAGTAAAATTTTCTTGTTTTTGTTTGGATCTTTCTTCCCTATACTTCTTCATATCTTTTCTATAATCTTCTAATACATAATCAAATTTTCTTTTCTTTGGTCCTATATGTTGTGGACTAGTGTTTACATTTGGTGTGGGTCCTATCTCTGAAGCCAGCGCTACAGGATTAGCCCATCCAGTTGAGCCAAATAACTCATGCATTCGCTGAAAAAATAATATTACACTAAAAATACATGAAGCACTTGTTTTTTTTTAAACTAAATTAGACGTATGCATTCATAAAATATTATTAATAACTGCAACTTAATTATTCCAACAAATTGTTGCTAATTCTAACACATTTACATAGTAAAGAATTATTAAAAGCAAAAAAAATCTTACATCAAAGTAAGGCCACGTTGCCCTATTATTTCCAGATGTGACATTGTGATCCACTATCTTTTTGTAGTGCTTTTTTAAACTATTTATTTTTGACTGGCATTGGGTACCATTAACATTATATTGTATTTCGCACATTCTTCTTGCTATGATGTCATATACCATCTTATGACGCATTTTTTCAAAATCTTCTCTATGCTCACTGTATAATGTGAGTAGCAACAAAATGCATGCCTCGTTCCATATGAATAGAGATGGTGACTCTTGATCTACTGAAATAAAATAATAATAATAAGTACTTCCTACTACACTATACAACAACTATAATAATGGTTTGTGATGATTTTTGTTACTGAATTCACCAATAATGGCTGAATAGATTTGAATGAAACTTTGCACATAAAACATAGGATATTTTAAATATAGCTACTAAATAAAATATACATTCTGGACTGAGAGCAAGTTGTTGTACTTAAAGAAATTACTGTCAACATACTAATATGACAAAACCATAGAACGCTTTTATCTTACTTTTGTTATAGATTAAGTATTGGAGTAAGAGTGACCACATAAACTGTTGTCAACATGATCCTATGTAATTATGCAAACAAAACACATTCAGCTAATAAGTATCTGCTGCACATAACCAGATACAAAATACTTACCATATTGTTCTGTTGGTTCGGTCAGTGGGTCGTCTTGCAGTGACTCTGTTTCTCGGCTTTGCATATTTGCGTCATATTCATGCACCAATTGCTGTACATAATCAGTATCTGTAAACAGCAAGTACCAGTTTAGTAGGTAAACATTTTTGATTGATCAGAAGAGAATGCAGGGGTGACGAGGCGAGACCAGTTACCTAGCTTTAGCAAACAGACAGCTTAGCAGTTGTGATGAGTAAAACATTTGCATCACAATCGCTTGAGCAGTCGGTAGAACTGCAAAGGGGCTATTTTGTACTTACCTCTCTGAGCCCTCTCGTATTGCTCTGATGTAAGCATGACAGAAACTTGTCGCCCGTTAGGCTCGTCGGCTATATTCACTTGAATACTCATGCTTGCACTGTGCACAATTTCTTAAAATGCCACGATAGAATAATTAATGCGACTCCAAATTCAATTCATACCAAAACACACAACCTGTGATGAACACAACTGTCATTTTTGACAGCGCTCACGGTGATATTTATTTGGGGCATGGTCGGTGTAATCGCAAGATGGCGCATGTCATGACGTCATCTATGACGATTCAAGGGACATCGATAACGCGCTCACGGTAATTCGGAACGGGTTTATGGTCGCTCAAATCGATTACAGCGTAATTCGGAATGCAGCCTTTATTGTGATTGGTCAATGGTCAAATGCGTTGACGTATGTCATTTAAATTCACCGTTATTGAGTCATCTGTTTTATGTTTACATTACAGAAATAATTATGTTCAAATGTTTCTCATTAATAAACAGTTGTCATTAAGAACTTGTACTCCGTATCCGACTTATTATTGGAAATATTTTATGATCCAACCTGTTTTTATGTTGTTGTTGTATTGTAAAAGTGAAGATCGCACCTGCATTCATATCACCTTATCCAGCGCGTATTTACAGCTTCAAGCCTTGATAACACTTTCACTAATATAACGAATTATCCAGAGCATAAAACTAAGGTTTTTGACCATTTAAATTGAAAAAATATAATATTTATGATTTAATTTGCACGGATCGATGTTTGACGTTTTACGGATACGTTCCGTTCCCACGTTTCTACCCACAAGTTCCTAGTATGGGGTAAGGTTATGTAAAAAAAAGAATGATAATTATGTTGTATACGAAGTTTCTTTAAACTAGCGAATAGAGAACTGATTCTTACTGTCAGTCTTGGGATTTTCAGGTTTGTGTTCACGGAAATGAGAAATCCCGGTATTTTCGGGACCGAGATATCCCGGTTCTATATCCTACTTTCTGGTTCTATATTCTACTTAATCCGCACTGGGCCCGCGTGGTGGATTATGGCCCACTCCCTCTCACAGAGAGGCCTGTGTCCCAGCAGTGGGAACATTATAGGCTGATGATGATATCCTACTTTGTCCGAGTCTTGCTACATACCCATTGCCGACGGTAAGCCTGGGGTACGTGGTGGCAGTGACGAAGCTCTCCCCGCGCGGGTCCCACGCGAGGCAGGTGGTGTCGGGCGCGGCGCAGGCCCCCACCTTCTTGTACCCGCGCAGCTCCCACACCTCGATGTGTCCTGACGCTATGTTACCGAAGCCGCCGAGTAACATACGTGTGTTGGAGTTAAGGAATTAACTTGAAATATTAAAAAATAATAACTGGTGGCCGTATCCGTTTCGACCGCGCGGCCATGACGTTTTTTTTAAATAAAAACCATCCCAAGTTTTTGTAAAAAAATGTAAAAGTCGATTCCCAAAAACCATAAATTTGTCAAAGCAATGGTTAAAAAGTTATAAGGGTTTGAACGTGGCCGCGCCATCGAAACTTTCCGAACCGCGCGGCCATGGAGATCTTTAAAACTAAGAGTCGCAGAGACCTGAAATTTTGGGAAATAGTAGATTGAATTTGTAAACCAAATGTAAAAATATAGAAAAAAATCCTGTGTTTGTATTTTAGGAGTTTTATGGATAAAACCTCGTGGCCGCGCCATTGAAACGTTGACAAAAACGTTATCGCCGATATCTCACTGAATAAGAATCTCAGACGTCTGAAATTTTTTGTAAAACACAGATTTGCATTTGTCAAAACTAGTAAAAATACAACAAAAAATCCTAGGTTTATATTTCAGGAGCTGTAAGACTAAAACGCCATGGCCGCGCCATCGAAACGTTGAAAATTTAGTTTTTCGCCAATATCTCGCTGAAAAAGCATCGCAGAGGTCTGAAGTTTTTTGTAAAACACAGATTTGAATTTGTCAAAACTAGTAAAAATACAACTAAAAATCCTAGGTTTATATTTGAGGAGCTGTTAAAGAAAATCTTCAATGCGTCTTGAATATGTCGATTAGGGTGACCACGGATTATTATTTACAGAGAAAATTTCCACCTTTTCATAAGAAATGATATCCCAAGGATTCGTCGAACAATGAGGAGCAATAATATGGCTATATCTTTAAAAATCACATAAATTAGAGATTGTTCGATGTTGAGTGCTCCATTTAAAGACAGCCCCGTCTTTAAATGGAGCTTATTCTCACTATAGTTTTTAAAATTCTCCTGTTGTTTAATATCTTAATAGTCATCGATTAAACCATATGTTAAATTATGTATCGTCTTACACCTACCTGACACAGACCTGAATTTTTAATTTAATTATTACTTTTTAAAAAACATATACCAACAATTGAACAATCTCTAACTTATGTGATTTTTAAAGATTTTGTTCAACGAATCCTTGGGATATCATTTTTAATAAAAAGGGTGGAAATTTCTCTGTAAATAATAATCCGTGGTCACCTTAATCGACATATTCAAGACGCATTGAAGATTTTCTTCAACAGCTCCTCAAATATAAACCTAGGATTTTTTGTTGTATTTTTACTAGTTTTGACAAATTCAAATCTGTGTTTTACAAAAAACTTCAGACCTCTGCGATGCTTTTTCAGCGAGATATTGGCGAAAAACTAAATTTTCAACGTTTCGATGGCGCGGCCATGGCGTTTTAGTCTTACAGCTCCTGAAATATAAACCTAGGATTTTTTGTTGTATTTTTACTAGTTTTGACAAATGAAAATCTGTGTTTTACAAAAAAATTCAGACGTCTGAGATTCTTTTTCAGTGAGATATCGGCGATAACGTTTTTGTCAACGTTTCAATGGCGCGGCCATGAGGTTTTATCCTTAAAACTCCTAAAATACAAACACAGGATTTTTTTCTATATTTTTACATTTGGTTTACAAATTCAATCTACTATTTCCCAAAATTTCAGGTCTCTGCGACTCTTAGTTTTAAAGATCTCCATGGCCGCGCGGTTCGGAAAGTTTCGATGGCGCGGCCACGTTCAAACCCTTATAACTTTTTAACCATTGCTTTGACAAATTTATGGTTTATGGGAATCGACTTTTACATTTTTTTACAAAAACTTGGGATGGTTTTTATTTAAAAAAAACGTCATTGCCGCGCGGTCGAAACGGACACCTGGTGGCCTACCATACATAATGCCGGCCACTCACATTCGCACGAATACGCAAACCTACAAGTGTGCGAAGTTTCTTGCATTCGCGGTTTTCCAAGCTGTGTCGGTTTTTTAACGCACATCAAAGCGCGCGAACCTCGATCCTTCACGTAGCTGTAGTCTTCTACACATTCGTGTGACCAGTTGCGCACACGATTGCGAAGCCAATGGTTGTGTCGTTGTTATGCGCCTGCCACACACTCGACGAGTGGCATGGGAACTAACGAGGAAAGGAGGCAGATACATAGTGTGGCAACATTACTCGTCATGTCACACGTCATGCTCCTCGTGCTGCCCACTGCTCCCTATTTTGTCGGTTTTTGCGCGCGAGTCAAAGGACCGGCAATACGAGTGCGAGTGGCTGGCCACATAATCACGCGGTCGCAGTCCGCATCGAGCGCTCGCACAAGACGGACGCGTATGCAAAATTGGAAATTATGCATAGACCAACATTATAATACAAATTATGTCGTCGCCAAGCGTGGAATGGTCAAATGAAAAAGTGTTAATGTTTATTTTTACTACATATTTCTTTTTACTACATTAATATAATTAGCTATACTAAAAATGCATTGCGCGCACGCTGCCACCGTTTCAACGTCCATTGTCTCACCAAGGCAAATGAGAAGTGAGGAGCGTCGCGATTAATTGCGCGAGTAGAGCAGTGTGTGGGCAGAGAGGGCAACATCGCGGCAAATCACGGCAATGCGAGGAGCAGAGCGATGAGCAGCGCAAGGAGCATAGTCTGGCAGGCGCAGAGGAAGCGCAAACAGTTTCGCAAATAGAGTATGCGAATCCATTTGCAAATCCTCTAAGTTTGCGAATGAATGTCTGACGGCCCTTCATATGCGTGCAAACATGCTGGATGATTAATCAGATCCATTCTATAAAAGCCAATCAAACACATGATTCTGACTTAATTTCTAAAACTAAATCACATCATATGAAAAGGATATGGTTTCCTTCAGGCGGGAAGTATATGGAGTTCCAGGCGCCTGTTCCGAACTCGAAGAGCGGCTCGCACTTGACGTTGAAGAGCGTGGCCTTGGCGGGCGCGTGCCCGTACACCGCCACCCACTCGTTGGAGTTGCCCGGGTTCCACGAGATCGCGTGGACTGGGCCCTCCTTACCTGAGGAAGACATTTAACTTCAAAGCCCTAAGTAGCAAGTTATTTTTAGCGTCTGTTCGGCCGGTGTCGCGGGACTCGTCGTGTCGTCATGTCATGTCGAGTCCTCCCACCCCGGGCAGGGCGGGAGGGACTGTCAGACTTGTACTGACTAAAATCCACGGTGTCCTTCAATAGCCCTTTATGTTCCGGGGTCACGGTAATGAGATAAGTCCCGCGACCCATATATGCACTAGTTGGCAATTTATATGCATTCCATTACTTTAGCTGTACCTAAAACTTACTGAATGTCACATTTTCTGAGTTGCCTTTCACATCGCCATAAGAGAGTGATTGCTTTCCATAGTAAGAACCACCAGTTTTGTCCACCTAGAAACAAGGAAGATATTATTTTAAAATATATCAACCTGTCAAAAATTAAAACTACCTATAAGATTGCTGTTAAAAAAGAAGAAAAGCTGTCCTTTTTATTTCGATAAAAATGGCATAGATTAACTTAAGAATAGAACAACAGATTCATATTTGCAAGAAGGACTATTCAGCATAATTTCCAGAATTCGATTCCCATGTAGAAATATTGTTTATATTGATTTCTTTTTCCATTAGGAATCTCTCAATGTCAGATCTTCTGGGTGTCGAGTCTGCTAATTATTAGTCAGAATGGCGCCACAATGGCGTTTCAATTGTAGTGCTTATTCGAACCATTTTTTACTGCTGAGTAAAAAATGGTTCGAAAATTGAAACGCCATTGTGGCGCCATTCTGACTAATAAATTAGCAGACTCGACACCCTGGAGTTGGTGATGGGGCACCCCATTCAAATTATTCATAAGATATTAATTTACTAACATCAGTTTGCGTCATCGCGAAAACGTTGGTACCGCGTCTATTCCAGTAGAATGTAGCCTTGTCGGCTTGGAAGGAGGAGCGCGCCACCACTGCCTGAGTCTGCTCGAAGTCAGGGTACTTGAACACGCGCCAGAACGACGGCTGGCCCGATTTTCCTGTATACAATAGGGGTTTTTGTTCTTATCTTTTGAGGTTTGGTCAAATCAGTACAAATTGCAGAATTGCAATAGAGCTGCAAGGAAACAATTTAAATAAGTTGGACTAAAAGTCATGAACTAATTCCTGGTTGCGTAATGAAGCCATAACAAGAGATAATTAGTACAGTACCAAACCTTGATACTGGCTAGACTTTTGGCTCAAGGTAAGGACTGATTCCACGTAAGTCAGTGAACACTTACAATTTAACATAATTCTAATTTTATTGCAATACTAACTTGTACCTAGAGATGTGCCGTTGCCGGCAATATTGCCCAAGGTGGGAATATAGGTGGAAATATTGCCGGCAATATTGCCGGGAGTGGAAATATTTGGGAATATTGCTTAATTTTAAGTCAAAGTGAGTGCGAAAACTATGTAACACACTTAAAATTAGCATTTACAGATCATGGTATACATTATATACATTTTTTTTTTTTTTTTTGTAAAATTGCCAAAATTGCCGGCAACTTTGGCAATATTCCCGGTATTTTACCGGCAATATTGCCCATTGTTGCCGCACACGACTGTGAATATAAGAAATTACACATACATTTTAAGATAAGAATTGACGATCATTGTATATTGAATAAAAAGGCATAAATTCGAATAATTTATTTTAATGTTGTAGTTTAATCTAGTCAACGAATGCTCAAAGCATAGAGGGAAATTCTAGAAACACATTTTTTACAACGTAACTTTGTTTGGACTAGTTAGGAGGTGAACATATCAAAACCATGAGCTCTGGGGGGGGGGGGGGGGGTTGAAGGTACCATTTTTTGGTGTTTCGCTTACATCTCGGAAAACCATGCGTTCTAGCAGCATAGCGTGTGTGAACAAAATAAAAAACTAAATCAATTTTCCGTAAGTTTTATTCAGTAAGCATTTCAATATCTTGTAAGTTTTCGAGTTTTCATAGTTTTCGAGGTATCCGCTTTTGAAAGTCTGTAATTTAGGGGAAAAAACATTTTTAGTTTCGCGCATTTGGAAAGTTGTATTTGATATCGCCATAGATCCAGAAAGCAGTAGCAGTTGATTCAGACCCTCCCTTCACCACCTGCGATGAACAGAGCCAGCATGCTGCATCTTGAGGTGATATGGGCCTCCAGATCTTTATCTGGAGGCCCACGGACATTGAGAGAGATCCCTTCGGGTATCTCTCAATGTCCACCAGGTATAAGTAGTTCTTTAATTCGGTGACCACCATCAAGCTTGATATGTTTTGTCTTCCCCCACCGAGGGAGCAGTAAAAATTAGCTTAGAAACTCATTTAAATTATACTAGGTACTTACAGACTAGGTAGGACTGTACTATGTAGGAGGAAATCCGCACCCATAAGAGATGCGGAAAAACTATCTTTGGAAACTAGTTCTTTTTCAACAATTTTCGTATAGGTAGGTACTAATTTTTGGACAAGTGTGAGTTGCCCACAAAAATACACGGAGGAGTAGGTACTACAGGGAGAGCCTGAAAAGACTGCTGCTGCTTTCTGGATTTATGGCAATATTAAATAAGACTTTCCGAATGCAAAAAGGTAAATATGGTTTTTTGAAAACTTTACAAGATATCGAAATGGTTACTAAATAAAACTTATAGGAAATTTATTCAGCCTTTGTTTTATTCATACAAACCATGCCGCTAGGAGGCATGGTTTCCGAGTAATAAGTGAAAAATCAAAAAATGGAACCTTTAAACCCCCCTCCCCCACAGCTCAAGGGCTAGTGCGGGGACTTTTGATAATTATATTCACCTCCTAACTAGTTTAAACAAAGTAACGTAGTCCAAAATCGTGTTCCAAGAATTTCCCTCTATAACTGTTCGTTGAGTGGGCTACTAGTTTTTCATGCAAAATCACATAGCAAAAACAACGAGTATAAGTACCTATACAATATGGAAGTATAAATCTCTGTCAAAACTACAAATAATCAACAAAAATAACATTATTTTAATGCATTTGTTTCGGTAATTCTTACATAATCAGTAAATCACCGTTTAGAGTAACAACTTAGTAGTTTTTATAAGGCGGACTTAATGCCGCAACGTATTATCTACAGTAATATAAACTGCACCTGCAGTAATAATAAAATATACTGGTGTTATTTGACTGGCAACTTTGGCAATATTGCCAAAGTTGCCGGCAATTTTGGTATTTTACCGGCAGTGGCAATATTGGGAATATTGCCGGCAGTGGGAATATTGCCATCAGGCACATCTCTACTTGTACCTGTGACTTCTTTCACATGAAGTTTTGACCACAACCTACAATGACATCTTATTGATCGCCCCATGTGCTATTTATACTTTTGGACTTCGTAGACATAAAATTGTGATGTGAAGAGTTTGCTTAATATATGCATGACATAAACATAATTTATTCCCAACATCGCTACTTCCTACAGGAAACAACTTTGAATTGGATCATTAGTTTCAGGCATTACTATGTACAGACTGTACATAATCTTATATATAAAATTTCCGTGTCACAATGTTAGTCACACTGTCATCGATCGCAACACGCGTAGGCGCGCTGTCAGAGAAATAAGTGACTTTCGAGTGCTAGACCGCGAGTTTGTGCATAAAAACATTGTGAAAGTGAACATATAACTGTGAAATCTATGAACAAGTGTTTGTAGCTTAAAACAATAAGTGATTTGAACACTAAACAGTGATACAAAAACTAAAGTGACAAACTAAGTTTCTAAAGTTTTCACGACCCACCCCCAATTTTTTCATATTTTTGTTAATAAATTGACATCATATGTCATAATGTCATTTGACGTTTGGCCAGCCAGTGTTGCTAGTATATGAAAATAATTACCACCATGAGTAATAAAAATGTTACCAACTCGACTAGAGTGGGAAATCACACTCTAAGTCAAACCAATGATTCTGATGAAAATCACAAGGACAAAACCTCGCCCAAGAAACTTGTTCAACAAATCTTTCATCCGAGCCTCTTCAATAGACAACGATCTAACTCACTAAGTGAAATTGTATCTAAGCAGTCGGGTTCTTCTAGTAATCCCATCATATTCGCCTGTGAAAAAGACTCCGATGATGAAGCGGAACCAATACCACAACCTCCGCCATGGCAACGAGTTCCTACATGTAAGAAAAGAAAAATATGCGACAACTCGCCTCCACCAATTGAGTCAGAAAACCGTTTCTCAAACCTACCGGTTGATCTAACAGAGGACACAGATACTGAACCTAAACCAGAAAACAAGCCTCCTCCTATTGTTCTGTATGGGATTGAAGATATAAACGAGCTCACCAAACTAATTGAGTCTGTAATTGGCCTGGAGAAGTTTCGGTATAAAATAATAAATAAAAACCTCCTACGTGTAATGGTTAGCACCACTAATGATTACAAGCAAGTCATTGATCTAATACGACAGAAGGGACTAATTGGACACACCTTCTCTCGTAAAGATACGAAATGCTACCGAATAGTAATAAAAGACCTACATCACACTACCCCACATGATGCCATTATACAAGAGCTAGCGAAATCTGGTAACAAGGTCAGAGGAGAAATCATTAATCACCGCTATGGACCAGACAAAATACCTACTTCCACATTTTTTGTTAATCTGGAACCCAGTCCAAATAACAAATTGGTTAAAAATATTCAATACATACATCACCAACGCATTAAAATTGAAGATCCACGCAAAAAAAGGACAATCGTACAGTGCCAAAGATGCCAACAATATGGTCATTGCAAAAACAACTGCATGAGACCGTACAGATGTGTTAAATGTGGAGAAGGCCACAAAACTTCAGAATGCCCTAAAAAAGACAGAAATACTCCCGCCAAATGCGCTCTTTGCTCCTGCGATCATCCTGCCAATTACAAAGGTTGTCAAGTTTATCAAGAAATACTGTCAAGAAAAATTAATCCTAGAAATATTCCAACCAGCAACTCCAAACCGAAAACTATTCCAACTAGCATCTCCAACTTTCCTAATGAACAGATCCGCACCAATACTACTTTAGAAAGCTCCGGGATACCGCAACAAACCTCCTATCGCAGGTCAGACCAGAGATACTCGGATGTTGCTGCTGGACGCCCCAAGATTTCTCCACAACACAATGTTACTACAATTGGTCACATAGAACACCCTCAACAAAACTCAACAACGATGGAACAACTCCTCATTAAACAAAATGAAAAAATCGACTTGCTACTCCAACAAATCAGTACCCTAATGGGCTTACTGACTACAGTCATTACCAAACTAACGTCATAAATGGCTTCTCTTCGAATCGCAATCTGGAACATCAATGGATTGGCTCCCAATATCCAAGAGTTGGAGACTTTAATTAAAGCCAACAAACTAGACGTAGTTTTAATTTCAGAGTCGCATGGGACGTTCAGAAGCTCGTTTCGCATTAAAGGGTATAACATTTACCATTCTCCCCATCCTGATGGTAGTGCGCATGCTGGATCAGCACTGGCCATTCGATCGAACCTGAGACATTCACAGATTGAATCATACTCAACAGCGCATCTGCAGGGCACCTCAGTTAGATTGGAGGACCGAGCAGGCCCTATTATTCTATCCTCAATCTACTGTCCACCACGACACAAAATAACAACAGACATGTTCAAAACCTACTTCAGTACTCTTGGTCATAGGTTTATAGCGGGTGGTGACTGGAATGCTAAACACACATACTGGGGATCCCGCTGCACCACAACTCGTGGACGCGATTTGAAACGCTGTATTGATGAAAATCACTTAAAACCGATATCTGCAGGTGAGGCTACCTACTGGCCTAGTGACCCAAAGAAATTGCCAGATCTCCTAGACTTCTTCATAAATAAGGGCATAGATAGCTTGTACACCAACATCGAATCAAGTCTAGACGGTTCATCAGACCATACACCGGTGATCCTCACAATTAGCACTAGTGAGCTTACTCGGGAAATAACCGAGTCTCTAACGAATAGCCGAACTGACTGGGATGGCTTCAAGTCCTACCTCAATGAAAATTTTACTGCTGCTATACCACTGAAACACTATAACGATGTAGATAACGCCTGCAGATATTTCACTAATACTATTCAAGTTGCTGCCTGGATCAACACACCATCTCGGCCCAAAGGTTACACCAACCCTCCTCTTCCACCAGACATAAAGCAAAAAATACTAGAAAAGCGCCGACTTAGAAGAATATGGCATCAATCCCGACATCCTGTTGATAAACTTAATTACAACAAGGCAGCAAAAGTGTTAAAGACTCTAGTTCACGAGTCTAACAACTTAATGTTGACAACTAGCCTACAGATGATGTCTCCTACGGGTGCTGGCTCAAAGTCACTCTGGAAAGCTACTAAAAACTTAGATAAACCTCAACAGTCTTATCCTCCAATCAGATCACAAACATCCTGGGCAAGAACAGAACTGGAAAAGGCTGAAGTATTCGCAATGCATTTAAATTCCGTATTCAAACCAAACGAGAGCGCTGCTGATGAACATGAAATCGACACGTTATTGGAACAAGATCTGCAGATGTGTATGCCAATTATGCCAACAACACCTAAAGAAATAGCGAAGGAAATCAGACTACTAAACTCGAGAAAGGCTCCGGGATTCGATCTGGTCACTCCTTGCATACTGAAAAATCTCCCCAGAAAATGCATCTCATTTTTAGCAAGTCTGTTCAACGCAATCTTTCGAACATCGCACTTTCCTGACCTGTGGAAAATCTCTGAAGTTGTCATGATCCACAAATTGGGTAAACCTGAACATGAAGCCTCATCTTACCGACCTATAAGTTTAACGCCTGTACTTTCCAAACTATGGGAGAGAATATTCCTGAACCGACTGATACCGTACATAGACAACAATGATGTAGTTCCGTCCCACCAGTTTGGCTTTCGGAAATTGCACTCAACAATAGAACAGGTCCACCGTGTTTACCAAATAGCAAGACAGGCTTTAGAAACAAAAAAGTACTGCTCAGCGGCATTTCTTGATGTACAACAAGCTTTTGACCGAGTCTGGCACAAGGGATTGTTGGCCAAAGTAAAAGATAAACTTCCACATTCTATGTTCGCACTCATCCAGTCGTATCTATCAGACCGCTACTTCCGAGTAAAACAAGGAGAAGCAAGATCAAGATTGTTTAAAGTTGAAGCTGGTGTACCACAGGGATCTGTTCTTGGCCCAGTGTTGTACAACATATATACATCAGACCTGCCCACATTAAATGGCGTAACAGTAGCAACATATGCCGACGATATAGCCTATTTATCGGTTGATCATAACCCAGAAATGGCCAGCAGAAGACTCCAAATACAACTGGACAAAACCCACAAATGGTTCTCAAAGTGGCGAATTCGAGCCAGTGCATCCAAGTCCAATCATATCACCTTTACACTCAGGCACGGAGACACCCCTCCTGTTAGACTTGGTTCCAACACCCTACCACACACTGATTGTGTTAAATATCTTGGCTTCCACTTAGATAGGCGTCTAACATGGAAGCAACATATCAAAAATAAAAGGGACGAGATAAACCACAAGTTCCGCAACCTATATTGGCTCATGGGAAGAAATTCTGTGCTCTCTGTAGACAACAAACTCCTTATCTACAACTCTGTCCTCAAGCCCATATGGACCTATGGGATCCAATTGTGGGGCGTTGCCAGTAAAACCACATACTTTGCCTGCAAAGAGTCCAAAATGGTATCCTAAGATCAATAGCAAATGCACCTTGGTTTGCTCGGAATGACGAAATCCATGACTATCTGCAAATACCATCAGTTACCTCTGAAATCGAGCGATACAAAAAACAACACAAGGCACGCCTAACCTTGCATCCAAATGCACTAGTCACTGACTTGTTAAACCCGACAGCGGTGGTAAAAAGATTGAAAAGAAACCACCTTCTATGAGTGGGAGGCGCAGCACTGGCTGCTCCACCAAAACGCCATTTGTCAAAGAACGAATTCGCTTATGGTCTCACGACCGATTGCAAATAATAAATGGAAAAAAAAAAAAAATAAAAAAAAACAATGTTAGTTACCGTACTCCTCCGAAACGGCTCTACCGATTTTTACCAAATTTTATATGCGTATTCAGTAGGTCTGAGAATCGGCTACTATCTATTTTTTTTTTAATTTATATGGCAAAACAACGTTTGCGGGGTCAGCTAGTATGATATAAATAACTGTAAGCTTTTTACAATATAGGGAGATAACACAGATTCAAAACTCACGTCCCGTAGATGCTTACCTAAAGTAAATGCAGCAACATAATAAGCAGGTGCTGGGCTGGGTGATACACTGAAACTCTTCAGGTTGTCTGCCTGCAGCTGCTGCACGTATCTGTCCAGGTTGCCGTCCTCATAGATCAGCACCCTGTTGTTCAACTGCATTGCCAACAGCTTCTCATCCGATGACCACTTTGGTTCCCTTGAAATTAAATAAGTGGTAAAAATATTGTAAGTTAATTTGATGACATTCTTCAGGCTCTTTAATTTACATATAATAATATTATAGATATACTTTATTTGTATGTAAATAAAAGAGCACAGAGTTACTGCTTGTTTTATTATGAAATGTCTTCCAGCAGACTTACAATAGAAAAGACTAGCTCTTGCCTGCAGTTTCACCCACTGCAACTTGAAAATTATCCCACAGGGAGATAAAAATGGGATAAAACCTATCCTATATGTTAATGGTTATGGTTATAAACTATCTGTGTACCAAATTTTATCCAAATGCGTTCAGTAGCTTTTGTGTGAAAGAGTAACAAACATCCATCCCCAAACAAACTTTCACATTTATAATATTAGTACAATAGTAGGATATAAGGAAATTTTTGCTTTTGTTGGAATATGATAAAGAATTTTACAAATGCTCCTAACACATAGTTAATTTAATTATACTTATAACCCGGTTCATTGAAGAAACGGCGGCGCTTATCGTGTTCTCTCGCTCAGACACTAGTGCCGTCTATACTCACTCCCGCGCGTAGCGTAAGCAGAAAAAATAGTATTGATGTCTTGACGCGCTCAATGATCTTTTTTAAGAATATTTACTATAGTTTTCTGTTATTTTTCCGTTGTTACCTGTTGATTTATTGTTGTTGAATTTTGTTTTATTGTTAGGTTAAGTTTGAGAAATTATTGTGATCCAGTCTTGTTTTTATTATTTTTAATTTGAAAAAAAAAAACTTAACTTGAAATCTTATCTGCTGACTGTACTACCTGTCAACGCAAGTACAAGCCGCCATTTTAGATTCCTTTCTTCAATGAATCGGGTTATATACTATCATAAATATTTCTGATTCTATAAATGGACGTAGATAAACAAAAAGGATCCAACCCACAACATGACCGAAAATGAGTTAAGTAGACCAAACTGCTCATCAAGGTCTATATTTTCGATTAGCAAAAACAATCCAAGTTAAATATGAATATTTTGACATTAAAATGACACTGGTTACCAAGCCACATGTATGGCGAACCCCTATTTAAGTTTCGTAAAAACGATCCATTCCCCTTGGATCATATTGTAAAACGGTCAATCTAAGATGCGGACACGAAACTAAAATGTTAAAAAGAATCCAAAGCATGTGGATCCTTTTAGATTATAATATTTTACTTCAAATCATTGCAAAAGATAAATCACTAAAAAGATTCAGAAAGCATGAATCTTTTTTGTGAAACTAAATTTTTATTTAAAAAATGCACTGGTTAAATCACAAAAACGATTCAGTACGCGTGGATATTTTTCGCTAAACACATTTCTGTGTTTCTGTTGGTATTGATGAATACAACAAAAGGGATCCATACACATCGCAGTCAATATGTAGGTACCTTTATTTTGAAGATTGAAGACGAAGCTGGTAGAGGCGTCCAAGAAGTGGGATCGTGTTTGATTAAATATACACTTCTCATCAAAAAAATCGAAACACCTCGCAGTTTATGATTTGATAAGGATTATCAGAAAAATGTGTATATTTAGGAATAAATGTAAAATGTCATTTAATAGTGAGTAGTATGAGGTTTTTAAATCCTAATGTTAATGTTCTAAATTCAAATTAAGTCTTCATAGGTTTCGTATTTTGTATAATGAGTAATTTTTACCCTGTATGGAATATGAAGGAAATGGGTAAAACAACACGCGTAAATGAAAAAAAAATGTAAGAAACGTTTATTTAATAACTTGTATTCCCTCCGCGAGCTCTTATTACTGCTTCCATACGGTTCTTCATCGATCGGATGAGAGTCACGATCACATGTTGTGGTATATTATCCCATTCCTCTTGGATTGCATTTTGCAGCTGGCTAAGTGTTTCTGGGGCTGGATCTCTTGCTCGAATTCGTCTCTTTAATTCATCCCATAGATGTTCAATGGGATTCATGTCCGGGCTTCTTGCTGGCCATACCATAATGGAGATACCGACTTCGGTAAGATAATCTCGTACGACGCCCGCGGTGTGAGCTCTAGCATTGTCGTGCATGAATATGAAGTCGTTGCCAATAAAATGTGCATAGGGCATCACATGAGGTTCAAGACACTGTTCGATGTACCGATGAGAGTTTAGTGCAGGCAGCCGTGGCCCAGACACAAAGGCAAGTTCTGTCTTACCGTCGGCGCTGATTCCTCCCCAAACCGTCCACGAACCGCCACCATAGCTGACCTTTTCTTCAATGCAGCATTGTGCAAAGCGTTCTCCATCTCTTCTGTAGACCTTGTTCCTTCCGTCGTTACCATACAGCATAATTTTACACTCATCAGAAAACAGTACTTTGCTCCACTGAAGGTATGACCAAGTTAGGTGCTCGCGTGCAAAGTTAAGGCGCGCTCTTCGATGGTCTGCAGTTAATTTCGGCCCATTCGCTGGCTTATGCGGTGCCAATCCGCGTTCCTTCAACCTTCTTCTTATTGTAGAGTCACTTACAGCTACTCTTCGTACAACGCGAAGCTGCTGCTGCAGTTGAAAAGCGTTAAGGCGTCGATTTCGTAAAGAAGTTGTTACAATAAATCGATCATCTCGCTCAGAAGTGACCCGATTCCTGCCAGATCCTGAACGGCGCGTGAACGAACCAGTCTCCCGATAGCGTTTGTAGACTCTATGAACAGATGATAAGCTTAGATGCAATCTTGCAGCCACAACACGCTGACTAAGTCCAGAATCCAGCAATGCCACCACTTGGGCGGCTTCTGCGGGCGAAGTATCCATATGTTTTAGAAAAAAAAGTTTTTTCAGACGTCCCAAAGTCACAGTAAATGAAATAAGAAACAGAAAGTTTAAAGACAAGCGCTAATTTTTAGTTTTTAAACGAGAAACGTACTCCAACCCTAAATACACATTTGTCTCAAAACAGTGATTAATTTCATTTATAGGATAAACAAATGAAATTATTTCGAATTTTGTTTTTTTTCTTCTTACTGTAATGACCAAACTGCCAGCTACACAGTAATGTTTTTTTTTCATGGAATTAATTCTCTTTTGTAAAAAATTAGGACAAAAACAATAAAAACGAAAGTGTTTCGATTTTTTTGATGAGAAGTGTATAAAACAAAACTTAATCCAAATGTTTTGTGACTGCTGTGGGAGACAAAACCGTAACATTAAAATCGTACTAGTCAATCTTTGACAGTACATTATTTTTATAATATCTAAAGACTGCCTTTATAAAAAAAAAGTGTAGAATGCTAAAATCTTCCAATCGGTCCTCCCGTCCCTCACTGGGCGGGAGGACTCATTTGATGATTTTGGACTGTCAGACTCGTACTGACTAAAATCAACGGTGATCCTTCAATAGCCCTTTACGTTCAAGCAGGCTTTGGCTTCTAAGGGGGCCGTGTTGGATTGCTGGCGCGCGTGGAACAAGACGTGCCGTCGACCCGGGCATGGTCTATGATCGGACGGTGAGTCACCCATTACTCAACGCCCGCATGTCCGCTCCTACGGTGGCCGGAAATCGCCTCGCGAAGTCTGTCAGTTGCTGTCGGCGTCTCCCGCGGTAGCTGGTCTTGAGGTGGACTCTGTCCTATACCTCACGCGTCCCGCCTCCTACTTTGCTAGCATGACTGCTTCGCGGAAGGAAGCGACCGCTTTCCATTCCGTCTCGGATCATGGCCTCGACCAATGCCGGGCGCGAGAGGTATCGCCTCTGTGAGGACACGCCGGTGCTCTGCCCAAGCGGACCAGTCGGGCGTTTTCCTTTCCTATACGACACAGGAACCTCCCGAAACATCCGTGCCCGGTAAGGACCTGTGTCAAGCGGAAGATGAGGACGCCGTGACGCCTCTCCAGCCACTCTTCAAAAGGGGTCTTACTACCCTCCATGCCGCCTTGAGATCGCGCCGGAGCTCTTCTCGCAGTGCCTCGACTTGTCGAGGCAGCGGCGATTCCCCCAACTTTGCGCCTCCACGCGCCACTCGTAGATGTACTGGAGGGCTTTCGCCTTCAGATCCTAAGGCGGCAATCCGGCCAGGAAATTGGCCGATTTGCCGGCGATCGTGCGGTATCCCTGTATCTTCCATATGGCCATGACGCTCTGGCATGCGACTAGCGTTGCCGATCGCCTCCGCATGCACAGGGCCCACACAGGGACCCCGTAGACCATGGACCTCACGATACCGGTGTACAGCCTACGGCAGGAGGCGTTTGACCTGCTGAGATTGGGCAGGAGCCGCTTGAAGGCGGTTACCACACGATTCAGCTTTGGGGCCAAACGAAGGAAATGTTCCCTAAAGCTCCACCGGCTGTCGAGGATGAGTCCCAGCTATATCGTCGACTCGACGCCGATGCAAGCCCCTTCCACCGTTATGCGGGACTCTGACCGTGGTCGATCCCTGTGGGACGCCGCACGACATCTCTCGCCGCTTCCAATCTCCCCGGTGGCCGGGATAGATGATGGCCCTGTCCATCAAATAGGCCTCGACCACGCGGCGGAGGTAGGTCGGCACCCGGTGATATCAAACTACTTGTTTTATTAATGAAATGAATATTTTTTAACGATTTAAGTGGCAATTAGCTATTTTGAATCGTTTTTGCTAAATGAAATTGAGGTTAACATAATTGAAAATAGCTTTTATCAAAAAGGATCCTAACACACATTTAGTTGAATATCTCAAGAAATAAAACTAATTTCTCTTAAATTTATTTGTATGAGTAAAATATACATTGCCACACACATATTTTCTTAAGAAACCATTAAACATAAGCAAGTCTATAATGAGCAAACACAGGATAAACTTCAATCTCGATTATCTCAAAAGTAACATTTTGTGGGTTGGATCCTTTTTGTTTATCTACGTCCAAATGTGCTTACCATCCAGTTTGATTTTTTTGTGTAAAACTGCCAACATGTTGTCCATCAGCTGATTTAAAAACATGAACATTAGGTTTGCCCTGGAATAGATGATATTTATTGTGACTTTAAATCTTCACTTTAACCTTATAACTGCCAACGTTACATTATATCCGACAAATATTTTCGGGCCCATTAGACCAGAATCGGATATATCCAACTGTCTTTCCTTCTAAATCTCTTCTCTCTCTGTCTGTCCTTTTAAATATTTTCTATATCTCTCTATTTATGTAGATAGACAGATATAATACTTGTTATTGTACACCATAATATTTTACAAATCGGAGCTTAAGAGGAGTAGAAAGAGAGGAACTTGTATTTACCTGAGGGTTTTCTTTTGTAATGTAAAACATTTCCCAATATGTAAAATAGTTGTCAAGAGGTGAAAAAAACATGTCTTTGATATTTCCAGATAAGGTTGCTGTTACAGACCAGTCAGAACATCTCACTATCTCTACTCTGAAAAGATACAATCACAATTTCATGTAGGTGCATGGTTCATAGTCCTTTGATTAAGTTTCATCTGGTTTAATTTCATGAATAATATCAACCAACAAACGAAAATGGTTGTCTATGAATTGAATATGGGACTAAAATATCTGATTTTTGTTATGTTCTATTAATTGAAAGTCTGTCTATTCAATATAGTATTTAATTAGTAATGTATGTTTTATACGACTGATACTTACTTCTTATCAGTTCTATAAGCTAAGTAGGTGCCTTTTGGACTAAATATAATACCACGTATATTCGTAGTCGTTTCATCCCTGAGATTCGTCTCATCATAGGGCTCTTTGAAGTCAATTAAAAATATGTTTTTGTTGGTCAAACCTGTAAAAATAATGTTATGGTTCAGAAAATTATAACCTCTTGAAACATTATCTTTCTTTCCCAGTCACGCAAGTAGCGGATAATTAGGTGTGCGTACCAGCAATATAAGGAGTAGTCATGTTCACCGTAATATATTCTAGATTAAGAATATAATTTTCAAAAACTCAACATCTTCAAGAAAGTAGTCGTGTTGAGATTTGATTTCACCGTTTCACGACTTCACGACTTGCCGCACATCACCATGGTCCATGACATGGCCATGACCATGGTATAATAATATACTTCGCCAGGTATGGCACTCCGAAACACAGTGGTCACGTGGGTGACACAAGCCTACGTCATCATCGCTATCTGCTGGTTCTCAAACTTTACAGTTTGGGGAAATTTAACCTAATAAAACATTGACCTAATTATTACATTACTGCTAACTTTTGCACGTGGCGTCCATCCCCTACCTCAGCGTAGTAGATTTTCAGTGACAAAAAGTATTATTTATCCATCCTAGGATAAAAGATAACAAAGAAACTTTTCGACGTTCACAAATAAAAATGTTTGAGTGCCGCTGGTTACACAGTCACTGAGCGAGACAGGCATACGCATAAAACAAGGATAGCGATACACGACAAAATGGCGGCATGACAATGACACAGCCCGTTCCTGTGTTACCAGTAGTGTATGGTTATAACTCCCTAAGCGCATTTATTACTTAAGCGAATACGATAAAACGCTGTGGTTTTATTTAACAATTCTGTTGGTATACGTATTGAATTGTTTCGTTTGCTATGCTAAATACAATTTAAATGTTTTATTTATTTTTTAAACAAAATAAAATTTGAAAATGTTTCCTTAATTTCGTATTTTGTTGCAATTAAGTGGCAACTGGAAAGTGACGTCAACTTGTGTCACTGCGGGAGTGCCAGACCTTGTTTTTTTAGACTATGGCCATGACATTTCACCATCACCATAAACATAGACCATAGACATGTCTATGGCATAATGTACTCCACAGACTGACAGACTACATAGTGACCATAGTGATCAGTGTGTGTCTATGATGTCTATGGTAGAATGCATAGATACAGAGAATGGACAGCAGATCACAGACGTAGAGAATGGACTGTACCCTCCTTAGCCAACTTACAGACAAAATTGGCTCCTCTAGAAAAAGAGAAAAACAATATATTTGCATAAACTGAAAGCAAATAATGGTTTTTTTCTATTTCTCAGTCCATTCTTTCAAGGCTATGCTGTAGACCCAGTAAAACAGTAGTGTACAGCTTGGCAAGAAAGGAAAGAGTCTGATGCGGTGACAGTTGCAACTACGGAACGTTTTTTGAGAAAACACTAATAAAAAGTCATCTACGAGTAGCTTCTGTGTTAAAAAACAATTACATTGCGTTATTTCACTATTTTCTACATTATTTCGCAACGATCAGTGCATTGTTTATTCATGATGAATAAAACGACTAGTAGCTACCTCATTTTTTCCACACTCTTTTTTGCCAAGCTATAATAGATAATAATCAGGAATCTGTTATCTGTGGATTCAATAAATAAATCCAAGATGGCGGAACGTAGTTTTTGAGAAGGGCGCGTGAAAATTTTGGCTCTTTTTTACAGATTTGTCCATTGAAAGTATTCGGAAGATCTAAAATTTCAATGTTCAGTAACAAAGCTCAACTTCAGAAACGTACTCCTGAAAATGGGACGGATCGAGAGAGCTTTTTATCGCTTCTAGTGGATGAATTTTTGCATTCTACTTCGTTTGGTAAATACCTACCTTTTAATAACTGTTTTCAAAGTGTTGATAATTCGTTTTGGTTATTGATCTAAATTGCAGAGTTAATCGCATATTTGTAGTTTCTAAGACTATAGATCATACGACTCACGGTAACATTATCGAAATTCTTTTTGCAGATGCCAAATGCCAAGTTCTAGCTAATTTGGCAAATTTTGCATACGATCCCATAAACTATCAGTTTATCAGAGATGTTGGCGTGCTAGACATTTTTCTTCACGTTATAAAGAAGGAAAGCAACCATCAACTGCTACATTTCGCTGCAGCTGGCATCTGCAATTTGAGCTGTGGTAAGAAACGTATTTCATTATGCTTTTTTATCTTATAAACAATTTTTTCCAGGCCTCATTCAACAATAAAGCTCATAGCTTATTAAATTAAAGACTGCATCATGTCTGCCTTATCAGTGATTGTAGGTGTATGTTTACAGTGTGGAGTTTCCTATGTGATGCCGATCGTGAGCGCTACTTCTGCTATAGGCTATGATAATCAAAACCCTGTCAACATTACAGTTTTGAGTACCATGTCTGATTGGACTCATTATTTTTTAAATTCAACATCCTCTTAAAATCAGTTACACATTCTTAAAATTTACTTCTTATGCTGTTATTTCACTGTACAATAAATGTTAATGTAAGCACTTTTTTTTATTTCCAGATCCATTGAATGCTGAATATATTATTAGACAGTCTGGATTGAAGCCACTCATTGAATTACTGAAGTTGAACCACAATGATATTGTAGCTGATACAATCACAACACTGTTCTATCTCTATAATAACCATACCAAATCGGAAATCACTTCAACAGAGGTTATTCAAAGAATTCATGAGATACAGAAGTCAGATGATAAGAGATTATTTAACTTAGCTACTATTTACTTACAAGATGTATGCAGCACTAATGAGATATTATAAATAAAAGTCAGATACATAAAAATGAACAAAATGCTATCAAACAGATTTCCCTACATAGTTGTGAACAACAAAAATTATCAAAAGATATGTAAAATCCATACACCTACATTCAGTAGTACTGCTTTCAAGGCAGGAGATAAGATCCGCATACAAAAGACATTGACTCAGAAGGATTTGGATGCATTCTCAAATCTCACGAGTGATCATAACTATTTGCACCAGAATAATGGAAATAAGAGACCCATAGTGCATGGAGCACTTCTCAATGGCTTAGTAGCAGGGCTGATTGGCACACACCTGCCGGGCCCTGGAACTGTTCTTGTTTCACAAACTATGAAGTTCCCGAACAAGTGCTTTGTCGGGGAGAAATTGACTATAAGTGTAGAACTAGTTGATGTGAGGAAGATCCTTAAAGTGAAGTTTTATTGTATTGTTGAGGAAGAAAAGAAGGTTGTGTTTGAGGGCGAGGCTAAACTTGTGTTAGCCAAAGACTGTTAGAGATTTAAGTTAATTTTTAATAATAACTTATTTCTTAGAGTTAAGGATTAAATATAAAGAAAATCTTTTAAGTAATGCTAAATGGCATTTTAAATTCATATAATAATTTATGAAATCTCTAAAAATTGTATTAAAAGGAAACTATTGGAAAGTCTAAAATTTAATGATAGTCTGTCTTATGTGCCAATAAATTCATGAAATCAAATAATATAAACTGTAAAGTACAATTATATTTAGTTTTAATATAAGATAACTGATTACCTACAAGGTAGTTGAATATTTAGGAATGTAACACCAAGCATGCTGCAGTTGTATCTCCAAATCTGTCCATTTAATGTCCATTATTATACAATTTTCATAGTCTATAATTAATTAAGACTGATAGCAACTAGATCATAACTTATACCTACTCAAGGGATGAATATTAACACATTTTGTAACTATTGCATGTGTCACACAATTTATGGTCCCTTAATTTCGTACATAAAGTACAGCCTCTCATAATAATTAAATTTATAATATTCATCAGCAAAGTGATAACTTCTTGCCAACATCATGTCACAGTTACTAATAACAATACCTATTTATTCCATGTTTGGGCAAAAGCAATGATATGTTAAGAGGAATGTAGCTATTTATTGACTCTGCAATATTTTACTTAAAATTTTAGACAGCATCATTAAAGATATTGCTCAAGACGGCTAAATGTACCCAAGAAGAAATCAAAGAATAATGTAATAAAATGTTCAAAAAAATTAAATATTTAGCTTGTTGATGTGTTACACTAGGTAGCTTCGACATTTTTGATGATGCTTAACATAACAATAATTATTGTATGTAAAATGGTTATTACTATCGGAATTCTGCTAATGTAATTAAGTGCTGGCATCTACTCTGGTTGGGGCTATGGTCACTGCCATTTTTTAAAATCAATTAGCATTTTCTAAAGCATCTTTAATTTAGATTTAGTTTGTGCCTTTTGATGACTCGACGATAGTTGCGTAATGATATTAATATACAGGGTGAATTTTTCAACGAGGCGTGGATGGCTATTTCCGATACTATGAGGAATATCAAAAAACGTTGAAAGGAGTCTCGAGGCCGATTTTGACGAAAACTAAAACTGCATCATTGGATTTTAGAACAATCAATAATTTTGGCCAGGAATCGAACCCACTGATTTTGGAAAAAAAAATCACACCCTGTATTATTAAACCATTCGATAGTGTTGCTAGTAAGGATAAAATTCTGGAAAGTAATCATATATGGCAAACTTAAGGAAAACGTATAATTAAAAAAAAAAAACTGATCTATCTCCAAGGCAATGACTGTATTCGAAACATAAGTTAACCGTTTCTTCTTGCAGTATGGAGGGGACGACTGTCGCGACCGACGGCCGGGCACGCCGCAATTGCGGCGGTAAGACCCCTCTTTGAGGAGTGGCTGGAGAGAAGTCATGGCGTCCTTACTTTCCGCCTGACGCAGGTCCTCACCGGGCACGGATGCTTCGGGAGGTACCTGTGTCTAATGGGGAAGGAGGAAACGCCTGGGTGTCACCACTGCGAAGATCGCCCGGAGGACACGGTGGAGCATACGGTGCAGGACTGCCCAGCTTGGGCGGAGCACCGACGTGTCCTCACGGCTGCGATAGGCGGAGACCTCTCGCGCCCGGCATTGGTTGCGCGATAGGCGGAGACCTCTCGCGCCCGGCATTGGTTGCGGCCATGCTGCGGGGCGAGACGGAGTGGGAGGCGGTCGCCTCCTTCTGCGAAGCAGTCATGCTCGCGAAGGAGGAGGCGGGCCGCGCGCGAGAGAGGACAGTGTCCTCCCTCCGCCCCACCCGCGGTGGTGAACGCCCACGATCTCCGGCCACCGTAGGCGCGGGCATGCGGGCAGCGAGTAAAGGGCAACTCGCGGCCCGACCATGGACCATGCCCGGGTCGACGGCGCGTTGTGTCCCACGCGCGCCTCAAAGAGCGTCAGCATAATGACGGGGCCCCCCTCAGAGGGCCAAAGCCTGCCGGGGTCGCGGGATTATATCCTTACCGTGACCCCGGTACATAAAGGGCTATTGAAGGACACCGTGGATTTTAGTCAGTAGAAGTCTGACAGTCCCTCCCGCCCTGCCCGGGGTGGGAGGACTAATTTGATGATTTTGCCACGTAAAAAAAAAATACCGTTTCTTCTTTGAAATAATGGAATTATTTATTCAACTCAATAATTTCGTATTGCTGAATGCAATGGGATTGTTGAGACGTCAAATCCAGTGAAACATTGAAAACAATGAAAAGGAGATGGAAAGTTCAAGTATGTGGAAAAATTCAGACGGCTATAGAAATGGGACCTAGCACTGTATAACGCTGAATAGCTCAATATTCATATTTCACATAAAAAAAGTTTCTAAAACTTGTTATATCTTCATAATCATGATAAAAAAAAACGTGAACACCTACCATTAAAAGTACTACAAAAATCGCAAATATTGATATTGCTATAAACTTTTACGTAGGCGTTTAGTTTAATGTATCTGCGATTGTATTTATTTATTGATGATCACATTTTTTGTGACCCACTCAGATTAATTAAATATCTTCAAACTAGGTACATTATTAATGTTAAACACATTAATAATATGTTAGTTATATCGGTAAAGTCAAATAAACACGCTGGGCGCCTTCATATTGTATAACATGTCGTGATTGATAAATCCTTTCTGAACTCGTTGTTGAACCCTCTAATTAGCTAAGGATACATTTAACAATTTCGAAATGAAACAAGAAAAATAGGAAATATTATATTTATTCGATAATCTGTGATTCTTATAAATAAAGTCTGAAAGAATACGAAGCGACGGACTGTGTTTAAATGTCATTTTATTACGTGATGATGGAAATCTGGGTGTGATGTTGTTAATTTCTGCAACTTTGAACTGTTTCTTTCCACTACATGGCGATGGCCTTGCAATGTTCTCACAGAACGACCACAAGTTATGCACTCCGTTGAATAGCCGAATAAACGAATTTCACCAGTTGCTCCTGAATGCAGCAGTTCAAAACAAGGATGACAATGTTGGCTGAAAGATCGGCCTGTGCGGTTATAATTATTTAGCCACGAGCTCCTCTCGAGTGTATATGACGCCGTAGTCTTCGCGTGGATATACCACAGTTTATGCATTGCATGATTCACAGTATACAAGTTAAGTCCGGGTCGAGAAGCGAGAGGTCGGTAGGTTTGCAAGCAGGAAGTCCAATAAACAAGCGGGGGTCAAGGAAAAGCAAAAGGAAGAATCACAACGAACAATATTAATAAGCAGAGCGCAGAGCGTTCAAATGACGTCTGACGTTTGTTTTTTTCTTAAAGAAGGGATTGGACTCAAAGTGTCACAGAAGCGATAAAAGAATCGATTGAAATCGTTAGAAAGTAGTATCGATCATATTTCAGTTATTTTTTTTTCTCTCCCACTCCAGCAGGTGTAGCATGGCGCCGTAGAAAGAGGTTTTGTCGACGCAAGAATAGACAAAATGACAGAACGTAGAAATATTTTTAGCGTTTTAAGCATGGTAATGTAAAAAATACGGAAAATAAACGTTCTTTTCTTCAATAGTGTACGAATGGTGTCATATTTGTGCAAAAAACAGTCGATTTGTGTAGAAATAACGATGAAATAACTTTGTCTTTTCTTGGTAGAATAGAGATAGAATCACCATGCTACGCGTGCTGGGCAATATTCTCTTTCCACTCATACCTTTCACGATGTTGGGCGTCTTCCTTCCAGTTCAGACGGAACCTGTCCAGTTAATATTATTCTGCACAAAATATG